>OU343160.1:145756131-146291417 GCA_910595825.1 Philhelius pedissequus
CATTATTTTTGGTTCTGACGAGATGCTCAGGAATAAAGTTTGGTATAGTGCATTGCTTGTGTTTGTTTTGTTGTATTGAGAAAGAATCAGTATAAATGAATCCGGTTTAATTTTCCAAGGGAGATGTTATGATAATGCTGGTTTCTTTGGTGCTTTTGTTGGTATTTCCATTTCTCGGGCAATGTCGAGGATTGTGCTTAATGCAGATGGAATGCGTGTTTTCCCTTTATGCTTGCTGGTTTGTTGGATGTCCTTGTCAATGATTGAGTTTGTTGATAACACTATTTTCGTAACCAGGCTTATGATGGTTTGTTAGAAATGTTGCTCAACTGAAGGAAGACCTGTTTCTGCAAAGATGTTTTTGTGGTGTTGTTGGGAAGGCGTTGATACTTCTTTAGCTGATTGGTGATAAATTGGTTTTATTATTTTTAAAGTTGTTTTCGCATTGTCATAAATATAAAGTCCGTAATCGATTTTGCTTAGTACTAACATTTTTTTGAGATATGAAAGAGTATTTACATGGACATGACTTTTCCTACCAGTCAAATATTTAATTATGTTGAGTCTCGCAACTAGGCTTATTTTTAGATCTAATAAATGTTGTTTCCATTTATTTGTTTATTTATTTTATTTATAATTTATTTGACTGTATAATATAAATAACCAAGTTTACAATTTTAGATTTTAATGAATTTGAATGCCCAACAACAACTTGAGTGTGCTACCACCAAGTTTTTTCTCAATTATTTTTGCTGGAATTATAGCTATTTCACGACTTGCCAAGGTCGATCATCAGATTCCTTTGCTCTAGTGGTGCTGGGCATTCAAAATCATTAAATGATACGAAAAAGTGCTCTAAAAGCAAGTATGTAATCATACAAAACTGAATATAATACAAATAAAAAATGACCAGTGTCAAAATCTTTCACATAAAAAATCGCCCTCCTTATATGAACAACAAAAATGTTGGCTTATAAACGAGTAAGGAGAAAATAAGAAAGAACCCGAATAAACAACAACAAACTTGTGTGGCTAATAAAAGCGCTTGTCGATTCAATGCAATTGATAAACAGAAAAACCTGCATTAGGTTGGATCTGATCATGTGGGCTCGGTGGCGTGATGCGAAGTGCGTTGGCTACTTAGCGGCTGGTAATGGTTCAATACACGGTGAAGGCACAAGAAGTTTTTCAATTAAAATGAAAAAGTAGAGCCGCACCACTAGAGCAAAGGAATCTGATCGACCTTGGCAAGTCGTTAAATAGCTATAATTCCAGCCAAAAATAATTGAGAAAAAACTTGGTGGTAGCACACTCAAGTTGTTGTTGGATATTCAAAGCCATTAAATGATACGAAAAAGTGCCTTAAAAGCAAGTATGTAGTCTTACAAAACTTAATATAATACAAGTAAAAAATGACCAGTGTCAAAATCTTTCACATTAAAGATCTCCCTCCTTATATGAACAACAAAAATGTTGGCTTATAACCGGGTAAGGAGAAAATAAGAAAGAACCAGAATAAACAACAAAAACTTGTGTGTCTAATAAAAGCCCTAGTCGATTCAATGCAATTGATCAACAGAAAAACCTGCATTAGGTTGGATCTGATCATGTGGGCGTGGGCTCGGTTGCGTGATGCGAAGTGCGTTGGCTACTAAGCGGGTGGTCATGGTTCAATACACGATGAAGGCACAAGAAGTTTTTCAATTTAAGTGAAAAAGTAGACAAGCACCACTTGAGGAAAGGAATCTGATGATCGACCTTGGCAAGTCGTGAAATAGCTATAATTTCAGCTAAAAATAATTGAGAAAAAACTTGGTGGTAGCACACCCAAGTTGTTGTTGGGCGTTCAAAGTCATTAAATGATACGAAAAAGTGTTTAAAAGCAACTACGTAATCATACAAAACTGAATATAATACAAATAAAAAATGACCAGTGTCAAAATCTTTCACATAAAAATATCCCTCCGTATATGAATAACAAAAATGTTGGCTTATAAACGAGTAAGGAGAAAATAAGAAAGAACCCGAGGAAACAACAACAAACTTGTGTGGCTAATAAAAGCGCTAGTCGTTTCAATGCAATTGATAAACAGGAAAACCTGCATTAGGTTGGGTCTGATCATGTGGGATCGGTGGCGTGATGCGAAGTGTGTTGGCTAGTAAGCGGCTGGTCATGGTTCAATACACGATGAATGCACAAGAAGTTTTTCAATTAAAATGAAAAAGTAGACCAGAATCACTAGAGCAAAGGAATCTGATGATCGACCTTATCAAGTCGTGAAAGAGCTATAATTCCAGCCAAAAATAATTGAGAAAAAGCTTGTGTGGTAGCACACTCAAGTTTTTTTGGGCATTCAAAGTCATTAAATTATACGAAAAACTGCTTTCAAAGCAAGTATGTAATCATACAAAACTGAATATAATTTTAGATATTGGTGTGGCCGAAGCCGTCTACCAGACTGACATAATTTGTAATTTAAACCTCGTCACGTCAGAGGCGTCATCTGAGGAGGACGACAACGAGGAGCAAAGAATGGTCATTCAAATTGGAGCAATGGATTCAGAAATCCAAAGCTTGAAAAGCCAACAGGAGCTTCTAGTTCTCGGAGTTAAGTCCAATCACGAAGCGCCCCGACGGAAGAACAGAAAGAGTGCGAGTAACAACAACAACAACAGCAAAAAGAACAATAGCAAAAAAAAACAGCCATAGCAGCAGCCAAAACAACAACGGCAAAAGCAACAGCAAGAGTAACAGCAGCAGACACAATCCCAGAAACAACCGCAACAAAAACAGCAGCAGCAGAGTCAAAAGCAGCAGAATCAACAGCAGAAGCAAAATCAGTCTCAGCAGCAGCAAAATCAGTTTCAGCAGCAGCAGCCACAGCCGCCGATTACGAAAAAAGAATAGATGCCACCCATAAATACTTATAAAATGGAACTACAGGATACCATAAATCTGTGTAAGTCGGCCATAGGTCAAAACTTTACTATAAAAAGATTAAATAATGATAGGCATGCTATCCATTGCTTCACACTGGAACAGCACAAAAAAATTAAAGCGTTGCTCAAAGAATCCACTACTGAATTCTTTAGTTTCACCCCTAAGACCGAAAAGTTTCAAACGGTCCTTTTGCGGGGCATAGATTCCTGCACGGAATCACAGTTGCCTTTAAGTGAACTCCGCCAAAAAGTGAATGACGATCTCAACTTTTTCGGGGTCAACCCGTTCGCTACAGTTAGAGCTAGGCGGAAGAAGCGGAATCTTCCCATCTTCCTTGTTCAACTCTCACCCAGCAGCAAACTGGATAGTTTGATATCTCCGTCCTCAACTACCAAGTTATAACTTGGGACAAATTAAAAAGGCGCGGCGACATGCTTCAATGCATGCGCTGCCAAAGGTTCGGCCACGCCGCAGCAAACTGCGAAATGCAGTCACGCTGCGTTAAGTGCGGAGAGAACCACAATGCAGATGAATGCAAGTAAGCAAAGGAACGGATCGAAGATAGGACCCAGCTTAAATGTGTACTCTGCCGAGGCGACGGAAACCCCGCTAATTATCGGGGATGCCCGACGTTTCAGCTTATAAAGAACAATAAAGCAGCAAAGCAAACAGTGGTAGAAAAGCGTCCAACAGTGCGCCCTCTTTCAACAACGCCCGTCAACCCCCAAATTTCTTACACACAAATGGCGTCAGGAAGGGAAGCACGGTACAGCCTACACCAAAGGTCGCCCAACAGGCCCCCGTGCTTAAGGCGCCGGCGGCACAGGCGGATATTATGGGCATTCTGCTGGCCATTCAGGGCCAGTTGACTGGCCTCCAAAACCAAATCAGGGAGCAGGCGACTAGGGTGGATCATCTCTACTCTGTTTTGCCGAGCTTCACGCAACTTAGAGGTTAAGGGCGCGCTGCCGGAGAGGCCCTTTAAGATCTTAGCTGTGAATGTAAATTCACTGATTAGGACCGAACGTAGAGCGAATTTATTCCATTTGATTAAAGACATAAGTCCAGATGTATTTATGGCTAGCGAAACTAAGCTTTACCATCGTAAGAAGAGACCGACACAACTCCACTCAAGGAGGGGACGTCGCAATCTTTATACGTAAAGGCATTAGTCATAAGGTAATATATAATAGTGATGTGCAAAAAATTTCGGACGTTAGAGGCATGCATCATATACATTCATCTCCACCAGGGGAAGCGAATGTATGTGATCGCTGCCTATGCAACCGGAAACACCTCAGCCCACCCAGTTTATAACAGAGCTTGAAAAGCTTTTTGAATGCTTAAGATTGAGCTCGGAAGAAAACTTACATATTAGCCGGCAATTATCGCCTCGATCTTATAGCCACAGAGAGGCCATCGTTTCCAAGAAGCCTTGCCTATCTGGATCTATTGCTGAAAGACGCAAGACTAACAATTACTGACACTGTGGGTCAACGACCAAGTAATTGTTTAAGAACGATCGAGCACGACAGTGACCACTGCGGACTCGCCGCCGTAATACAACTTCCAAATGAGCTTATGGAGTTGGAGGAGTATGTGCTTGTGCATACTTATAACTACAGTAAGGTGCGCTGGCCACGCTTCTCCAACGCCTTATTGAGCGAATTACGGTCAAATGGTATATCCCCACCAAACAACAGGAACCTGACAAATACAGAAATCGACAGATACTTAGAACAAATGGACGAAACGATTCTACGAACAATAAACAGAACAATACCAAAATACAAAGAACGTAATGCAACGGACATGTATCGTAACACGAGCATTGACGCACTACACAGACAAAAAAGTGGTCTACTGACAAGACTAAAACGCTTGTGCAGACGGTTTACTGATACACGAGATCTGGAGATAAGGACACTGAAGTCGTCCATCAAAAACATCAACCAATTGATCAAAGAAAATTATAGGTTGTCTATTAATTTGTTTTGGGACAATAAAATTCGTGCCGTTAACTAACTCTAGCGACCCAAGTATGTTCCCACAATTGAATAAGGTTTTTAGAAGAAAGGATCAAAACGATCTTCCGTGTCTTAAGCTCCAGAGGACGACAGCGAACAGAGACGTACTTCTGACAGCAGGCATAGACCCAGAGGATGCCGTATTGGACGATGACCTCTATATATAATCGAAGGTTAGCAGGAGAGAGTGGAGGCCGTATTTGCTTTCCAGCAGTATTCAAGGTGAATGCTAGCATTCGCCCGAATCATGACCTGGAGAACAGAGCTCTGCTTCATCACTTATGGCTCCGGAACGATATAACCGAATGGCGATCTGAGAACCTTGGTTTTACCGGGTTTGAATGATGAAGATTTGGCAAACGCCATAATCGCCGACCGAAATGGGCCCAGTCCCTGTTAATTTCAAAGAATGAGCTCCTGCTCACCTTCGATTCATTAAAGAAAAATAAGCCAGCAGGAGTCGATGGTATATCCAACGTTGTACTACGACATTTGCCTCAAGAAGCAGTTGACATTTATACCACACTGTTTAACAACGAGCTGAATAATGCATATTATCCAGTGCGGTGGAAGACAGTTGTGGTGCACCCTCTCCCAAAAAAGGGAAAGCACAACTCCAATCCGGCGAATCTCCGGTCGATAAGTCTTCTTCCAAGTATCAGCAAAGTATTTGAAAACGTTATTAATATAGCCCTGTTCAAGTGGGCGGAGGACAAAAATATCATCCCGGATAATCAGTTCGGTTTTAAGGTGGGACATGACACAATTCATGCCGCGTCTAAACTGGTTCCTGATATCCAATGGAACAAAACTAAAAAGCAGTGTACGGGTGCCTGTCTGGTTGATTTGGCGAAAGCCTTCGACACCGGTCTCTATCTAAAGCTAACCAGACTAGGTATAAGTAAACCTCTATTGTATATGCTTTATGACAGGCTAAATGGTAGAAAGTTTGTTGTCAAGAGTGGCAATGTAACTTCTACCGCAATTTTTAATATTAATAATGGTCTTCAGCAGGGAGCGGTTAACTCGCCGATTCTAGTCAGCATTTACACCAGCGATCTGATAGGTAGTCTAACTCAGGCAATTGCGTACGCCGACGATCTAATAGCTTACAGAACAGCTAATACAGTTGAGGTCGTCAAAATTCTTTTGCAGAGTGACTTCGACAAGATTCAGCGATATTGTGATGACTGGAAGTTGAAAATCAACTCCAGAAATCAGAAACTATTTTGTTTAAGACTCCTTTGTCTAGCGTCTCAAGGGATACGAGAAAGAACTGGCGCAGCTGGTGATCGTAGGGCCACAGGGACATCCACTGGCGAGTAAAAGTGTAGTAAAGTACCTTGGGATCTGGTTGGATCAGTACCCGTATTTCGACAGACATATAGGTGCTGCCTTGGCCAGGGCTAAGGGAGCCTTTGCCTTGACAAAACGATTGTTTTATATATTATAGCAGCCGTCTTGACTGCAGGGTGAAGGTGATTTGTTACATGGCCCTCATCAGGCCGATGATTGCCTACGGATGCCCGGTGTGGTTCAACATTGCCCCATCTCAAATGGAAAAGATTCGGGTTTTTGAGAGGCAATGTCTTAGACGTTGCCTTGGATTACACAGAACACCAGAGTCGGAGTACACAAGACATTATTCCAACCAGGTTTTATACAACGGTTCCAACATAAACAGAATAGATATTTTTTTATTTAAGCGGATTCGGGGTCACACTGCAAGAGCGATGTCCTCAACCAACTCCCGAGGCATTCCTCTTTTTAGACAGTCGGGGGCTGATACAGGATGGAATGGCGGTTCCGCTCATCTAACACGTCAGCCGGAAAACTTTAGAGAGGCGATTCCTGTATGGCCGAGACGTCATCGCTCAAGGTGGAGAAGAGCGCCTTCGGTTCAGTAGGACTGTGTCCGATCGGGACCGAAGGGATAGGGCGAAACAAGAGAACCAGTTCTGGTGGCTCTGTGAACAGCAATTTGATAACTAAAGTCAATAAGAATGTATGTCTTGGCCGACTGACATAGACTTAGAGAAATTAGGTATAAGCAACAGTCGGGGTGGCACCAAAAAAATAAAAAAATATGTATGTATGCGGAGGCATATATGCATGCACATGGGCGGCTGTATATGTATGTGCGTATATACATATATACAGTGGTGGACAAGAATTTAGCACACTTGTTGAAGAAAATAAAAACCAATTAATTTTCATTTTGTTTTCTTATTATGATTTTAGTTTTATTGTATTTGCATTACATATATGTACATAGCACTATGTTTTCATAGTACTTCATTAAATATTTTTAACATCTGTAAGAAGAAAAAAGTATGATATGTAGAAACATCAATTTTTTGCCTGGACACGGACTTAGCACATTCAACAGTTTTTTGATAAAATGTTACTTACCGTTATCAATACTAAGTTCTTCTTAGTATTTGGTAGGAAACCCTTTATTTAGCAGTACAGAAGCTATTCTTCTTGGCAAACTTTCAACCAAAGCCTCACATCGTGACTTTGGAATTGCATACCAAGCATTTTGAATCTTCTGCCACAATTGAGTTAAATTTGTTGGTTTTTCTTGCTCAATGTGATGTTATATCATTCCACAAATTCTCGATCGGGTTAAGATCGGGTGATTGTGCAGGCCACTTCAAAATGTCGATTTTATTCACCTCTAAGGCACACTTCACTAACTTTGAAGTGTGTTTAGGGTCGTTGTCGTGCATGAAGCGCCACAGTAACGGCAAATTGTCTTCTGCGTAGGGTATCATATTATCCAACAGAATATCTCTGTAAACGTTCTGGTTCATTTTGGTGTCAATCTTTACTATTGTGCCAACGCCGTGCCATGAAAAAGCAGCCCAGACCATAACGTTGCCACCACCGTGTTTCACCGTCTTAATAGTATACCTTGGATCATATTCCCTGTTTCTTGGACGCCATACATATTTCTTCCCATCGGATCCGAACTGGCAGAGTTTGGATTCATCGCTCCACAACACGTTTTTCCAAAAACTAATTGGTTTGGCTAGGTGAGCTTTGGCAAACTGTAACCTGGATTTCAGATTTTTTTTTTTAGAAACAAGTGGTTTTCTCTGAGCCACGCACCCACGCAAATTGTTTTCATTTAATCGGCGGCTTATGGTCCTTGAGGAAACATTTACTCCATAGTTCGTCGAAAGTTCGCTTCGAATGGCACTGGAGGTCTTAAACGGATCGTTGGCCGATAACCTATAAATAATTCTGTTTTCATTTATAGTTGTCTTTCTGGCCCGGGGGTCTTGTTTAATGTTTTCAATAACACCAAACTTTTTGAAATGACGAAAGGCATTATAAACCAGCTTCCTGGAGCATTCTAACAACTGACAAATTTCTGTTACCGTTCGCCCTTTTGACTTCATTTTCAAAATCAGACTTCTTTTTTCCTCTGAGCACCATTCTCCTTTTGCCATGACTAATTCATTTTTTTTAATTTTTTTTTAATATAGATCATTAAAGGAATATTTAATTACCTCAAAAATTATTATTTTCTTTTTTAAAAACCACAAAAATTTAAAATATACTCTTTGATTGCAAAACGTGCTAAATTTATGTCCACCTAAAACCAACGCAAATCACAAACAATCGTCATTTTTCGCAAAACGGTAATTTACTATTCAATCATTTACACAAGTTTTATTATCATATAAGGTATTCATATTAACAACATAAAAATGAACCGTTGGTTGGAAGTAATAAAGAATGGAAAATAGGAAAACACTTGTACTATTTCCAATGTGCTAAATTCGTGTCCACCACGGTACATGTATGTGTAGGTGGCATGTTGTTGTGTGTCTGCATACGTATACAAAATATACACAAACAAAATTTCAACGAAAAATGCTGCTGTGGCTGTTCTAATTTTTAAGTGGTTTTGGGTATTTTTAGGTATTTTAAGTAGATTCAGTTATTTTTAGTTAGTGTAAGTTGTATCTAGTTTTAATTATTTTTAGTCTAGCTTTATTTAGTTTTTAGGTAAAAATTTAAAATGCTCTGATACTAAGTTTTTGTAGTAAAGTTTTCTTGGTTAAATAAAAATAAAACAATTAGATTTAATTAAAATAGGTTTTAGGTCGAAAGACATTAGTATTAAGACATATAGTTTAGTTTAGAGCGCCCGTAAAGGGCCAGTAAATTAGTTGTAAGTTATTGATAATTAGGCTAGTTTTAAACATTTTTGTCCAGCTTTAAGATAGTTATAAGTTAAGATTAAATAAAAATGCATAATAAAAAAAAATAATTTTAGATTTTGGTTTGGACGAAGCCGTCTACCAGAATGACATAATTTGTATACTACAAAAAAAAATGTATTGTTACTGCTAAAGTTTAACGTGTGTCATCACTCTCATATCCACACTCGTCATCCTATACCTATCATCATCCTCATTTCCCCAACCTTTATCTTATATCCATCTCACTCATTTACAATATATGTACATAATTCATTTGAAAGCATATTAAATGTACAGAATGATATCAGTCGGCATCGGGATTCAAAAGCGAAAGGTAGAGATCTATACAATAAATGAGAATCAGAAGTGGGATGCCGATAAAGATAAAAAAGATAAAGATAAAGATAAAGATAAAGATAAAGATAAAGATAAAGATAAAGATAAAGATAAAGATAAAGATAAAGATAAAGATAAAGATAAAGATAAAGAGAAAGATAAAGATAAAGATAAAGATAAAGATAAAGATAAAGATAAAGATAAAGATAAAGATAAAGATAAAGATAAAGATAAAGATAAAGATAAAGATAAAGATAAAGATAAAGATAAAGATAAAGATAAAGATAAAGATAAAGATAAAGATAAAGATAAAGATAAAGATAAAGATAAAGATAAAGATAAAGATAAAGATAAAGATAAAGATAAAGATAAAGATAAAGATAAAGATAAAGATAAAGATAAAGATAAAGATAAAGATACAGATATAGATAAAGATAAAGATAAAGATAAAGATAAAGATAAAGATAAAGATAAAGATAAAGATAAAGATAAAGATAAAGATAAAGATAAAGATAAAGATAAAGATAAAGATAAAGATAAAGATAAAGATAAAGATAAAGATAAAGATAAAGATAAAGATAAAGATAAAGATAAAGATAAAGATAAAGATAAAGATAAAGATAAAGATAAAGATAAAGATAAAGATACAGATAAATATAAAGATAAAGATAAAGATAAATATAAAGATAAAGATAAAGATAAAGATAAAGATAAAGATAAAGATAAAGATAAAGATAAAGATAAAGATAAAGATAAAGATAAAGATAAATATGATAAAGATAAAGATGATAAAGATGATAAAGATGATAAAGATGATAAAGATAAAGAAAAGATAAAGATAAAGATAAAGATAAAGATAAAGATAAAGATAAAGATAAAGATAAAGATAAAGATAAAGATAAAGATAAAGATAAAGATAAAGATAAAGATAAAGATAAAGATAAAGATAAAGATAAACATAAAGATAAACATAAAGATAAACATAAAGATAAACATAAAGATAAACATAAAGATAAACATAAAGATAAACATAAAGATAAAGATAAAGATAAAGATAAAGATAAAGATAAAGATAAAGATAAAGATAAAGATAAAGATAAAGATAAAGATAAAGATAAAGATAAAGATAAAGATAAAGATAAAGATAAAGATAAAGATAAAGATAAAGATAAAGATAAAGATAAAGATAAAGATAATAATAAAGATAAAGATAAAGATAAAGATAAAGATAAAGATAAAGATAAAGATAAAGATAAAGATAAAGATAAAGATAAAGATAAAGATAAAGATAAAGATAAAGATAAAGATAAAGATAAAGATAAAGATAAAGATAAAGATAAAGATAAAGATAAAGATAAAGATAAAGATAAGGATAAAGATAAAGATAAAGATAAAGATAAAGATAAAGATAAAGATAAAGATGATGAAGATGAAGATGAAGATGAAGATGAAGATGAAGATGAAGATGAAGATGAAGATGACGATGAAGATGAAGATGAAGATGAAGATGAAGTTGAAGATGAAGATGAAGATGAAGATGAAGATAAAGATGAAGATGAAGATGAAGATGAAGATGATGAAGATGAAGATGAAGATGAAGATGAAGATGAAGATGAAGATGAAGATCGAAAAAAACAAGTTAATTTTACTGTGCTTAAAGACTTGAGCGTGAGGGAGCTGAAGCAGATTTTGAGGCAGATGGGCGAAAAGACCTGCAGCAAGAACGAATTGCTTGCACCTCTAGATAAGTACGAATTCTTGGAAGTGCAGAAAGTGGCAGAACAAATTCCATCGAGCGTTGCTGTTGGCGAAACAGATCGTGTGGATGAGGTAGACAAGTTGAGGGACGACGTCGAGACGCTCCAACGGACAATAGAGTTACTGAGTCAACAACTTGCTACCGTCATCAATCTGTCGGCTCAAAGTCAAAGCGAGAGCATGAGGCTCACGAAGGAAATTAAATCTGCACTGGACAAAACAAAGTCATATAGTGGCGTACGTGTCAACCCATCATTGGTGAATAATGTAACGGATTCCGGTAGCAACGAAGTCACACAGACACGTTCCGTTCGTATGCAAAATTTAATTCTGCCGACACTACAAACACCAACCCAGAAAAGAATTCATATTACTATATACAGAGCTCTCATACATTTCATCCCTCTGTCGCGAGCAGTATAGTGGCGCAAATACTTTAACACTCAATGTTCGTTCTAACGAGAATAATATACCTCTCTCTTATTGAGCTGTGCGAACGGACACGTTAATAGTTTCCGAATGGACGAAAGAGAAGAAGATCAAAACATTGAACGAGTAGTGAGGCGCACCGAGTTGCCACCGATGCGAACGCGAACTGTTGTGCCCGTGGCCTGGCATTATTTATATAAGGTTTTTTTAATTATACAAATTCTATATACTACTGAAATACATCAGCCAAGTAGAAGACTTAGCACTATAATATTTGGACTTGTTGAATTATTGATTGAAAATAGCTTTTAACGGCCTTTAGTCCAACAAAAATTGGCGTTTCGTACCGGCGATCTCACGTGGACCCATCACTTGACTAGTGAAGACCTTTGTCAATACGCGATTTTTGCCAAGTTCGGTTCATCTTACATAGATTTCGTGAAGAACATCTAGTGTTAACTATATCCAACAAGACTAGAATTCCTAATCATTAAATTGGAAATTTTTGTTTTTGTCCTGATAATCAGATCCGTTGAATGTATGGATATAAAGTATTTTCATTTAGGTGGCTCAATTTAATGTAGTATAGCCTATACTGCGATGACTGCGCTTCATCCATGAAACTATCATACAGTTTCAGAAAGTTTCGGGTTTAATACTTCAGCTATTCTTCATTTGGGATCTGAAAATCAGCTCCACTGTCAACTCCCAGTTTCTTCCATTGTAGGACACAGCCTCCTGTCGATAACTAATTCATCAATTCTATTTTTGGGAATCGTTTTTCATTCATCTCCAATATTCTTTTCACGTACTTAAAATGAAGCTTTAGAGTACCTAAAAACATAGGATGCATTCCAGTCTCTAACTGCAACATATAGCTTGGTGAATTAGATGGTAATCTATAAAACCTCTTGATAAAGAAACGAAGTAACTACTCTACATCTTCGAATGATCTGTATCCCAAGCTTATCATAAGCTTCATGTCCTCAAATGTCTAAGCAAGGAAGATTATATCATCAGCGAAAAGTAAAACAGGCATCCTTTTTCGACCAAGCTCAATTCCACCCCGAACAGCATCTGTTATATCATTAATATATAAGACGAAAAGTAGTGTACTAAGGACACACCCTTGCTTCACTCCCATGGTCGTTTCAAATGAATCGGAAAAACACTTTCCATAATAAAGGATATGCAATTAAATTATAATATTTGTTTAAAATAAAAAAAATTTAAGGACATTGTTTTTGGTTACAAATGTTTTGCACAGCAATTCATGATAATTTTTAAGAATTTCTCAATTTATTTTCTATTAAACCGAATTATCTTACTTTTTTTCTACAATAATAAAATACATTATTAGGTTAACAAAATAATAAAATAACTTTATTTTTGCGGATTCAAAAATTAGCTACTCATGTGATGCCAAGATCTTCCGGTCTTAGTTGCAAATGTTTAGCGCAGCACTGTATATCTCTGCTAAACAATGAAAAAAATGATCCACTGTTGAATAACCCCTTCTGAAACCTGGTTGGTACTCATGAAGAATCTCTCTGCTTTCCACCCACTGAGTAAGCCGTTTGTATAAAATGGTTGAAAACAATTTGGCTGAGGTATTTAAAAAGGATATACCCCTAAAATTAGCCGGGTCCTTGAGTTCTCTTTTTTTGTAAAATGGGTATATAATTGATTTATGAAAAACTTTAGGAACTTTAGCAGTTTCAAATGTGTTGTTGAATGTTGACGTGGGAAAGGTTTTGAAGCTTGATGTGCAGTTTTTGTAATGTTCAAACGGAATTCTACCTTCACCTGGTGATTTGTTATTTTTGGAATTGTAAATGACCTCCTCTAACTCGAGCAATGTGATAGCCGAGTCCAAATACTCATCCACTTTAAGGGGCGCTGCATATAAAATCGATGGTGAAGTCTGGTTCAAATTGAGAAGCTCCATAAAATGATCCTTCAGCTGTTTTGCGGGAAGCGCCATTGCAATATTATTTCTTTTCCCTGTTACGAACTTAACCGCTTTCCTAAACTCAGCTGGAGACCTGGCGTTGTTAACGTAGTCGATGGTTTTTGCTATATGATTATGTATATGTTCTAGTTTTTTAGAAAATTGAAAATTACTAAACTACTTTTTCATGAGACTTTTTTTTGTATTAACGGTGATCATCACTTTGTGGGGATAGGTCTATCTCCTTCCTTTTAGGCGGTAAGGGCAATTTTCTAAAAATATGACTTACAATTAAGAAATACAGATTTAAGAACAACGGCAACACTTGCAATAATAACATAATAAATTTTTTGAAACCAGAAACTTGTCTTATTATTTTGTTTTAACCTATGTAGTTATTTGCGTTAATAGTTTTTTAAAAAAATACCTTCAAAAACAAAATGTATCAAACATTCTTTTAAATAGCAAAATTAAGTACTAATTGGCTTTAATTATTATAAGATGTCCTAATATATTCGTATTACCATGAAAGCTAGATGGTTTTATGACCTCTAGGTTAAAATTACCAAAACTGCATTTTTGTATGCGATTCTTAGTTCTTGTTTTTTGATTATATTATGTATGTATACTTATTTAGAAAACAGCTGTTTGATATAAAGGATAAACTAAAAGTTTCTTTAAATCCAGACTCTGCAAACCGAAGGAAACATTTAATACACCCACCCTATAGTGTGCACAGGTAGGGGGTAGTAGTGGGGCAGCATGCCCCCCCCCATACATACGTCACTTTTCGTTTTTGATAAATTTTGAGTTTGAAGGTATTTTTTCAAAAACTATTAACTAGATTGAAACAAATGCTAAGAGGACAAGTTTTTGGATTTCAGATTTTTTTATTTTAAGTAATTTTTTAGCAAATTGACCCTCCCGTCTAAAAGGAGGGAGATAGACACCCCTTCCACTTGAGTTAAAAATAAGCTAATAGATTAAGGTATTGGCTTTAAAAGCAGTTATAACACTTATTTGTAAGTATTACCGTTATTTTTAAATATTTTGTTTTCCATTTTTAGTACTTTTTTTATGAAATTGCCCCTCCATGCCAAACGGGGGGAAGATAGACCCGCCTTCCATATTAAAAAATACTTTTATTAAACCCCTCTAAAAAAAAAACATTATTATTTGGCGGCGCCTGAGTTATCGTACTCGTGCCAAATCAAAAGATATACATCTTGCCTTCCTGCATTCTTCGTCGAACCACTTTTGCTTATATTTCTTTTCTATAAGTATTCGATATACTGTGTTTTGGTGCTGCATTTTTCATAATTTTCCTAAGTTTTTCAACTTTAATATTTTTCGAAGAAACATGTAAAAGGTCAAGTTCGATATTGAAGTTTCGTTGAAATGGTTCACGATGACTATCCTTCCATACTATTTTCGACACGGTTAGCTTACTAGATCTTTTTTCTTGGTGTTCAGAAATCTTAAATCTCTAAGGGCATGTGATAGAAAAAAGTTTTAACCTCTACTCGGAACTCACTTTAGTATGTTAGCCGATTTCCAGACAAAAATCAATAATCGATAACTGAGCTTGCTGCTCCTCGTGTAAATGTTAATTCAGCACGAGAATCTCCTGCACAGTTTCAGTTTAGCACTTTGCAGTCGAAAGCATCAGCTAACTCTAAAATCTTAGCACCCTTTACGTCACTAGTCTCATCTTTAGAGCTGCGCTTATAGATTGAGGATGATACTCTGCCGGAGACAAAATTATTTTCTGACAAACCAATTCTACCATTAAGGTTTTTTGAATCCAAAATATTGTTTTATGAATCCCATATCTTATCAAAATCAATTTGCCAGTGACTACAATTTAAGTAAACGATTATGATTTGATTTGTGAGTTCATTAATTTTGGGATCAATGATAAGCCCGTATGATGCTTCTTTTTTTCTCATTTTTAACGCTTTAAATCACATGAAAGTCTCAGTTTTATGTGAAAGAGAATTTTTTTTTACCGAAACAGAAACATTGTATAATGTATGGTATACCTTAACCCAAACATCATTTTATTAATTTAATTTTTTAATTAGACGATTATTCAATAAAAAAACCATTCAATTACGAAAAAATACGTTTAGCTGATAATAATTAATGTACGTAATTGTCTTGATAAAATCTTGATGCGTAAGCGAACCTTCATTACTTGATTCTTTTAAATTTGATCTGATGTCGGTTGTAGCAATTCCATTTGTTTGTCCTGCGAAGGTTTTGCACTTTCAGTGGCCAGCATTACGTACTGAATCTGTGCGCTAAAAGAAATGTTGACATCTTTAAATTTTGTTTTGAATAAAGTCGAAGAAATATCCACCAGTCGCCAAATATCTTAAGGTAAATAATTGTAACCTTTCATCTGGCTCAATACAATTTCTAAACCAAAACCAAACACTTTGATAAAAAAAACCCTTCTTTTGATTTGTCAAATTTTAATGTATAAATGTCATAAAAAAGTTGCCAATGGCTGAAAAATGTAATTTCACTTTCATTTTAAGTGCCTTTTTCTTGACAGTTTGGCATTTTTCTTTGTATTGTGTACGAACTCAAACTTAATGGGATTTTCCATTTGACTATTTTGGTACTGTTCTGTTTGCATTAAAAATGAGAAAAAAGTATCATACGGGCTATACATGTATCTTCAATATTGCTAAGCTTAATTTGGGGTCTATCTAACTGCTTCCTGATCCCATAAAGCTCTTCACCGCTACTCCCCCCAAATAAATTAGTTTTCACGGACGGAATATATTTAAGCGTAAAATTAGTAAAAATATTCTTAAATCTTTCTTCTTCATAATATAAAAAGTGTGTTTCAAACAAAACAAAAACATCGAAATCATTAATATAGTTAAAAAAATCTACTTTATAAAATTTATTTTTAAGCGCTGAAACATTGTAACTTATAATTTTTAACGTTTAAGGCTTTGCTTTTATTTGGTAGACGGGAATGGATCAATTAAATGAAGTGCTGGTTAAACCTCCACTTAACAGATCAACTGAGTTCGGTACAACAACGGATGCTTCAATTGTGTATGCACCTTGTTGTTTTGACGTCTCAAACTGACGAATCTTCTTAATATTGACGTTGATATTTCATTATCATTATTTTCGTTTGTTAGATTTTTAATTACTTTTGATAAACACATTGGGATTTCTCCTTAAACGTAACTTAAACCAATTGATCCATCTTCCATGCCACATTTCAGCCCTTCAGCGAGATCTCAAGTAAACACTGCCAGATACCATCAGTTTTTCGTCTGGCAAAAGAATTTTCATCTGTAGGTCCAACTTCAGAAGAACCTTCATTACGATAACCAGTTTTCCTCTTCATTGACGATAAATTCTTTTGTACTACGAATAATATTGCGAGCTGTGTTACTTGACTTAGTTTTGTTGACTAATATATGTAGATGTGCATTTTGCATTCACCCCGTAGGCAGACTCAATATCATCAGAAGTTCCACGATTTTCCAATAGGCCAATGCAAACAGGCCTTGCCTTTGTAACCAGGTCTATTCCGGCCTCTAATGGAACATGAACAACCAGGTTATCCTCAGTGGTCTTTTGAACCAACTCATCTATTTGTGCCTTTAGAAATCGATTGTATTTATTGTTGAATATAAAACCTATGATATTAAGACTATTGACATTTTCAATTTGAACATAGTTTATACTTAATACAATTTCAGGGCAATAAGTTCCTCTGCATATGTGCAGTGTTTAACATTTTTGTAATGAAAGCTTACATCCTGACGCAAACGACCAATCAAGTATATCATTAACAACATTATCAAAAAGCGTTTT
Source organism: Philhelius pedissequus (assembly GCA_910595825.1). Classification (NCBI taxonomy): domain Eukaryota; kingdom Metazoa; phylum Arthropoda; class Insecta; order Diptera; family Syrphidae; genus Philhelius; species Philhelius pedissequus. Next base: position 145,773,640 of record OU343160.1, read on the forward strand.
ACATTTATTTAGATCATTATGGTTACTTAAAATATAAATGTCGTTTGCATAAAAGCAACTATCTAAAAGTTTATAATTATTAATTATGGATGCAATCTCATCAAATCCAATTATAAATAGGACTACCGATAGTGGTGATCCTTGAAGGATACTGTACAATCTTGTCGTACTTTGTCGACCAAAGTGTTTCACTCTGACGACAAGAGATAGTTCAGGCGAAACACCAGAATATATCCAAGTAGACTTTCTCGTATAGAAATTTTAATTTAAAATTATTCCCTCTTACCGCGCGTGGGGGAAAGCAATAATATAAATTATCTGGAAGAGCAATTAATATGCCAAAAGTTGAGTGGTGAATGACAATCATTTTATTCGTTAAAATAATATTTATACTTAAAATATGCTTAATTGACAAAATAATTATTTTCAAGTCACCAATTTATGTATATTTCGCCAGACAGGCTTACCTGTAATAACTGCATAGTGTTTGTCTACATTTTGCTGATGATTTATTTTTGAAGCCGTTGGAAATTAAATATACAATTCAGCTGACGAATGTATTTAGTTATGGGAATAATTTGGTGACTTGAAACCAAAAGTATCCTTTGTATATAAGAATAGCAAAGTAATACAGTGAAGCTGTTTAAAATAAAATAAAACATACAGTGAAGCTGTATGTTGGTAACTTGTTTCGAATATGATATTATATGTACATATGAAAAATATACAATGCAAATATGAATTTATACATACTCCCCGCGTTGATCTACGTTCAAACTTATGACTATATTTCAAATTCGATGTTTTTGGGGTCTTGGTTTCCGATGATCTGGTTACTGTTGTCCTCGGAAGCCTTTATGTTTTTCGTCTTCACCCTGAAGTGTTTGCGGCAAAGCTTCCAAAGAAAAAAATTAATACCATGAGTGAAACCACACATCCAAGGTAATCCACATCGAAGTGGTGGATATCATCGGTGTGATATGTTGCCGAAGGTAATGTCTTCGTGAGGTTATGTAGCTGTTGTTTGAGTGATTCCTGTTCCCGCATTAGTTTTATATTGGAGAGGCTGATGAGCTATCCTATCCATGCATATCCGTAAGATTTGTTGTCGGAGAAAATGATGGGTAGATTGAATGCCCACTTAAAGTTATTAGGTCATTCTTGATCACACAGCTGGGCTGAAGTTTAACTTTTCCTGCTCCTCCTAACACGGTTTGCGTGACCGTCCCATTGCTGACAATATTTAACGTGGCTTGCCTTTTCAAGACGTAAATCAATTCATTGGGATTGCGAAGGTGAATCCAGTGATGCCCATCGTTGGCCTGTGTCCTTTGTACTTGTGATAATGCTAGGATTAACTGGAAGGTTACTGAGTTGAAAAGCTGGCGCAGATGATCCTCATGATACTTTTGACTAATGCCATGCCATGAGCGTAGCAAACTTTCGGAGCTCATCATCAATTTTCTTGAAGCGGGAGGTTGTCTCTTGTTCTGTATGCTCCATTATATTCATAGTGGTGTCAATGATTGATGTTTGGTTTTGAATTAGATGTAGGAGGTGGCTCTCGTCCTGGTTTATTTTAGTAATTGACTGACATTTTATCCGCATATTCTGAGTCCAGAACTCCAAATAAGGCGTTAGCTATATTGCCTACGAAATTAAATGCTCCCCGATGAACTCTCCGGTTGCTTGAAGTTGCTGAGAGTAGAGCATTTCCCTTTTTTTAATTCTTCATTGAGTAGAATAACTTCGGGTATGGTTTCCTTGCAGGTCTCGTTTTTGTTAGGCGATAAGTGACATACATATGTTGATTAGCTTCTTGGTATAATTTCCAATTGCCAGATACTTCGTCCAATACGTACTCATATCATAATAAGCAATTATATCCAAATTGCTGGAGGCGATGGCAGACGTTCAAAATAAATTCCCGGCTGAGAATTGAACGGCGATACAGTGACCTGATTGCACATGACTGGGTAGTAAAAACAGTATGGATATAGCTAGTGTACTACACCTACTGAAAAGATTATTGCCTTTCTTCTTTGCAGGTCGGCTTGGATCATCATCTTGAATTTCACCGTCTTCCAGCATTTTACAGCAGCTTCCCATAGGCCTCCGAAATGGTGTGCTCTAGGAGGAATCAAATGAACCTCAATTCCTCTTGATGAGAAATTATTTTGGATTTTCTCTCGTGCCCCGAGAGTATGTATGTGTCGTACCAACTCTTGGAGTTGGTTGTTGGCACCAACGAAATTTGTGGCACAATCAATGTGTTGGCAATTGCCTCGTATTCCGATGAATCCTTTTATGGCGGCAATGAAACCATTGGTAGATAGGTCTGTTGCTAATTCAAGATGGACAGCCTTTGTAGAGAAACAACAAAACACAACTATGTAGGTTTTTTTTGGATATTTTCCTCTTACCTTACAGAGTGTCTTTATTGGCCCGCAGAAGTCTACCCAGGAATTAATGAAGAGGCGAGTACTGTACTCTATGAGATGGCATTATTTTGGCCAACAGTTTTGGTTTTGCCTTTGTACATCTGACGCATTGTTGAACTTGAACGACTGATCTGGCGATAGCCTTAAATTTGCCAAAATGTTTGCTTCACTGTTGCTAGTAATGCTTGGGGACCACAATGGAGATTTTCCTTGTGATATGCCTTCACTAACATCCTTGTAAAGGGATGATGATAAGGAAGAAGAAGGGGATGCTTTTTTTGCGTATGGGAGGGATAATGCTTCAAGACGACCACCAACTCTGAGAGTTCCTTCTTCATCGATAAATGGGGTTAAGCTCGTGATCGGACTCCCCTTTTGTGTTTCAGCAAAGCCTTGGAGGTGGTTAATATCTTGATTGAATTCTTCTCCATGCGTTTGTTTACCAATACAAATTAGTTCCTTGTAGAGTTCTGTAGGCCTAAGAGGGCCGGATTTTTTGATGAGTTCCGGTTGTTTTGCTGCTCTCAGATATCGAAAGACATGTCACAGTTCGATCCAACCTTCTAAAATTGTTGTTGTGTTCAATTAAATAAATGAAGCTGGCAGGTTTTAATGCAGTTGATAATACAAGCTTAGTATTTCTTGGACTTGGGGTTCCTGTGGTCAAATATGTGACGATCGATCTTCACGTCACGTAAATGCTTTAAGTTCTCTCGATATTTGGTCCATTCTGATTCCAATTCCTTAGGAAGATGTGTATCCCAGTCGAAACCACATATCCATATTTTTTGTAGGAACATTTTCGCAGAAATGATGACTGGACCCAAGAAACCAAGAGTTTTGACTTGTGTTATCTATATCGAAATGAAGTTGTAGTGCAACGCCATCAGCCGGAATGTTTTCTTAGCAGTCCTTGATCATTAACACACCATTTGCGTAATGTAAAACCAGCGGTTCTCAACAAGGCAGTTAGTTGATCCCCCATTTCAATGCTTTGAGCTAAGCTATTAGATCCTGTCATAACATCATCGATGTAGAAATTCGTTTTTAGGACCTCTGCTTCAAGGCGATATTTCCTTCTGCCTTCTAAAGCCAGTGTCTGTAGACATTTTGTGGTCATATACGGTGCTGAGGTGGTGCCGTATGTTACCGTATTGAGTTGATACACTTGTTATTCTTCTGATGGCTGATTTCGCCACAAAATTAATTGAAACTGCCGATCCTATTGGTCGACGAGTATCTGTCGATTCATTTTTTCGATGTCGGCAGTAAACACGTATCGATGAAGCCTTAAACGAGGAAGGGTTGTGAACAGTTCATCCTGAGTTGTCGGTCCGCTCGATAGTAAATCGTTTGGGGGGACTTTGACTGTAGTTTTTGCTGCAGCATCGAAGACCACTCGCAAGTTTGTTGACGTGCTATCCGGTTTGAGAACACAATAATGGCGTAGGAAATACTGAGGTTCCATGGACTTGATTAATGTCAATCTTTTCCATGTGTCCAAGCTGGATGTATTCTGTCATGAAGCTTGAATATTGTTCTTTCAAGCTGTTTTTACTTTGAAGACTTTTCGCCAGGGAGTAGAATCTTTAAAGAGCAAGACTCTTTAAGGACCCTTATGCATATTTATCTTCTTTAAAAGGAAGTCAGACCACGAACCGTCCTTCGAGATTTCTGGTTGTATTCTCGGTGAAATGTTTCTCGCATTTAAGTTCTTCCCGTGTGATGGATTCTCTTGTCACATGGACTTCCTCTACCTTCCTGATTTTTTTCAATATTTTCCTGTATCTGGTCCTTGATCGAGATACCACAAGTGGATGCCTGTAGAACCGTGCCTTCCAATTTACCTTGAACTATCCATACGAGATACGTGTTTTGTAAGATTGGCAATCCTGATCCTAACTGGATCGTTCCTACCGTGAGCAATTGATGGTATAGCTCTGCTCCAAGAAAGATGTCGATTTGTCCTGGTTCATTGAAGTGGGGATCTGCCAGTTTTAAATCGGTGGGAATTTTCCAGGAAGCAATGTATATTTTTCGAGTTGGTTGGCTTGGAGTAATTTCTCGTAGAACAAAAGCTTCTAAATTGATTGCGATCTCAGATATCCGAGACCTTAATTTGAGACTAACTCGTTTACTGGCTCGTTTGGTTCTCTCTCCAATTCCTAGAATTCGCATCGTTTCCGTGAATTCGTGAATGCTTAGTTTTTTAGACAGCTTTTCTGTTATAAATTTGAGCTGCGATCCCGAATCAAGCAGCGCTTGGCAGTTCATGCGGTTTCCTTTACTGTCTTCAATGTTTATTAGAACAGTACTGAGAAAGACATAACCTTTATCTTTTGGAACCACTGCTGCAGCGGAGGTGATTGGATTGGTCACTGTGGGGACGGATGGATTTGGTTCCTCTTTCTTGTTTACATGTAAGAGTGTGTTGTGCTTGTCGAGACATTTTCCGCAGCTTCGTGCTGGACACTGGGATGATACGTGCCCAGGGTTGAAACAATTAATGCAAATACCGAATTTTTCTACCGTGGAAAGTCGGCTTTCTAGATGAAGTCGTCGAAACCTTGAACATGTAAATAATTTGTGATTTTTATTGCAGTAGGTGCAGACCGGTTTGGTGGTTTTGCCTCCTGCCATTGATGTGAAAGATATTGCCGCTGGTTTACGCCATTGTTCTTCAGAATTACGTCCCTTGCTTCCAAGCGCCTCCAATGATTGAAAACCAATCTCCAGGAAGGCTTGGAAATCAACCGGGGATGGTAGTTCCTTTGGTTGTTGAAGGGACTGTTCTCATAGCGTCAAAGTAGCTCTATCGAGTTTTTTGAGAAGCTGCTATTAAGCGGATCCCAATTGCTGGTGTCAATCTGAAGGCCTTTTAAACTCAGCAAACATTCTTGCTTAGTGTCATGCAGTATTTTTATGGCGTTGGAAAATTCATTGTGTATCGTAGGTTGTGCCAGCAATATATTTATCTGTGCTTTCACAAATAATCGAGGATTTTCCTATCGGTCCGTTATCACCTTCCAAGCAGCACTGTAATTGTTGTCAAACGTAGTAAAGTGTCTGATGAGTTTTACTGCCTCGTAGCACTCGGACAAGTTCCAGGTCTGGTTCTGCGTTGTTTAAGTCAGATATGTTTTTTTGTATTTTGGGATTGGCGCCTGTTGGCTGTTTTGTGCCACAGACTTCTACGGAATCGTCAACTTCCTCGGGCAGAATCGCTTGAAGAGTCGGCTTAATTTCGTTGTAAAGACTCTTAATTTTTTCATCATTTGCTTGCACATATGGAGTGTCTGGCTTCACGAAACTCTCGATGTTTTCATGGTTAGAGTGGAATTCTAACCACAGAGCTTCCAACGCCTGCAACTTTTTTTGCAGGTATTCTGCTGTTTTCGGTCGCGACCGTCCTTTCTGACGTTGGTCTTGACCCTCAGTAGCCCGTCGGAAATAGCCTTCTGCCTAGCCACGATGGTGAATACTGCCAATTAGTCCATTGACGCGAGTTGAAGTTGTGTTGAAGTTCAAAATAAATGGAAATTTAGACGTATGATTATTATTTGATGTACCAATGTTTAAAAGCCCTGGTAACGTTTTGTGCGTCTAAAAATTGCAGGTTTGTTTATAAACCGGCGTGAAGTCCCTGGGTATTGCACGACGCGGTGGCTTATGGTAGATCTAATGTGACAAAAATCACGTCGGGGTCACCAAATGTACGATCTTGTCGTACTTTGTCGACCAAAGTGTTTCACTCTGGCGACAAGAGAAGTTCAGGCGAAACACATGAGTATCTCCAAGTAGACTTTCTCGTATAGAATTTTTAATTTAAAATTATTGCCTCTTACCGCGGGTGGGGGAAAGCAATAATATAAATTATCTGGAAGACCAATTAATAAGCCAAACGTGAGTGGTGAATGACAATTATTTTATTCCTTACAATACTATTTATACTTAAAATATGCTCAATTGACAAAATAATTATTTTCAAGTAACCAATTTATATTTCGCCAGACAGGCTTACCTGTAATAACTGCAAGGTGTTTGTTTACATTCTGCTGATGATTTATTTTTGGAGCCGTTGGAAATTAAGTATAAAATTCAGCTGACGAATTAGTTATGCGAATAATTTGGTGACTTGAAACCAAAAGTGACTTATGTATATAAGAATAGCAAACTAAAACAGTGAAGCTGTTTAAAATAAAATAAAACATACAGTGAAGCTGTATGTTGGTAACTTGGTGTGAATATGATATTATATGTACATATTAAAAATATACAATGCAACTATGAATTTATACAGATACCATTTGCAAGGAGTACGTAGACGAGTAAAGATTATTAGCTCCTGTACAGAATTTTATGTTAGTGAAAAAGGATCTTACAAAGTTAAACATTTTTATGTCAATGTTCCATATTTTTAGTTTTTTTGTCCAACATGAAAACCAATCCTGTCGAAGGCTTTTCCAAAGTCGAGTAATAGTATAATAATAAAAGTATAATAATAGAAACGAGATTTTTTGATGATAATGCCCTCGATATGTAGTAATCTATGTGAATGTGCGCATTTAGACATCCTCGGTGTTCGTGCCATCCTCGATTGTAGTCAGATTATTTTAGCCTGTGCCACCGCACTGATTTAGTGCTAACTGTGCTACCGCACATATGACAATTTGGCAGCAACCATCATCTACTACAATCGAGGATGGCAGCCAACGTAAAAAGGAAAAAACCCCATTGTAAGTTGGTGGGCATTTCCGGCTTTGCCTCTAACTTCTTTCTTTTTCGTTGTTGGTTGCCGAACGATGCACATCGTGCATCTCAAACAAAAAAAAAAACAATTGTGAATGTGTTTTAAAAAAAATTCAAACAAAAAAAAAGCTATTTTTACGAACAAATAAAAAACAAATTTAACAAATAATTACAATTTAATTTTGAGAGAGAGAAGGTGCCTCCATTGCATAAATTCGACCATAATCCCGAAATTAGGTCCATTATAGATGGACGTAAGGCCTATCTCAACAATCCTTAATTCATTGGACATATTCAGGGCAAGTTCTCGCCGCTCTACGGGACTATTACAATTTGCACAATAGTCTTGCTGACGATTTTGGTCGCAAATATATTCTTGACTTGCGGCTCGAAGCAAAGAAAATACTGGCAGGACAGGCATCCAGACGCTAGTCAGTTCGCCAGGACAAAGTTACTGGGAAATAGAGCCGATTGGGTTTGCGGCTTCTTTCCTTTGCCTGAACTCGGGGTTAAACCCGAAGCCGACACAAATTCCGACAGCCGCACGTCCGCCATCAAGACATCTCACATAATTCGGACAGCCGCACGTCCGCCATCAAGACATCTATCATATAATCGGACAGACGCACGTCCGCCATCAAGACATCTTATATTCGGACAGACACACGTCCGCCATCAAGACATCTTATATTTGGACAGACACACGTCCGCCATCAAAACACCAAAATCGGACAGACGTACGTCCGCCAACGTAAGTACAAACAACCAGGCATACACGCCATCATTTGGTCCTTCGAGCCGGATCATCAGATCATCAATTGAGTATATTCTTTATTATATATTATTATATTATTATATATTCTAATTATATTATTATATTTTCAATATCAAATGTACATACATTTATTTTTTTTTTTTCGTGGCAATAATTACGAGAAATTTGATAAACGCGTTCTTTAATTATTGGTCGGTGATTTTGGTTCGCTCGGGTCGTACCCATTTTGATAGAAAGTTTTCGCTCTGTTTGCACATGTACCACGAGTCGGTCGGTTTGAAATCCGTGACATCAAAATAGTGCTTTTTCGCTCAGGTGATTTTAGGTTTTTCTTTCTTTTCATTCGGTACGGTATTTTAAGTGTAGTTGTATACACAATTTTCGTGGATTTGGTCAGACAAACGGGCTTCGGCAACGCTACTGCGATTAGGTACACATCTTTCATTTGTCATTTAGCGGTCGTGAACTCAACCAGAGTACCTTCTGTGCCATTAGTAAATTTGACCGGTTGATTCTTAATTTTTTATTAAGCGTAAGCTTCGTAAACGTAGTCTATATTAACATGGCTAGCAACCAAGACCTACGTGAATTCATTCACGCTGCTGATCAATTGGTCAAATATTCCGCAACGGTCAAAGATTTGCCCGAGGCAAAACATTCAGTTTCCACGTTGTCGGCGCGAAAAGAAGAGTTGAAGGATTTATGGATTGAGGTGAAATCCAAATACACTCGATGTTGCTTGAGTACCAACGAGTTTGGTGAGGAGGATTTAGAGACATTTGAATCTAAATACAAGCTTTCGAATGAGACGTACATTTCATGCTTAGGGTTTTTCTTTGAGTTGATGGCCAAACTCACTACTGCTCCAGCCTCCCCTGGTTTTTTTGGAACAAATGTTCCTTCGGCGTCTGCGGTTCAAAATCAAATGGTCAACAATGGTTTATCTAATCAAGTCGCTTCGCCACATTGTATCAAGCTTCCAGCTTGCGACACGGAACTATTCCATGGCGATTACCTTTCGTGGCCGGCTTTTAAAGATATGTTTCAAGCGATATATATCAACCATCCGAGGTTAGGACCAGTTGAACAATTGTTCCATCTTAGGGCAAAAACCAGAGGCGAAGCTTTCAGCATCGTGAGCAAGTTTCCTTTAACGAATTCAAGTTTTTCATTGGCTTGGGAAGCACTTCGTTCTACGTATGAGAACAAAAGGATACTCATCAATAACCATGTCAAAAAGCTACTTAATCTTCCATTGTGTGCCAATGAATCTGCCTCGGAGATTAAGAGGTTACAAGGTCACATTAATGATTCGCTTGCTGCACTAAAGGGCCACGGTGTTTCCGTGGATAACTGGGATCCAATACTTGTGTATTCATGCTGCAGCCGACTTCCAACTTCCACCCTTGCGTTATGGGAACAATCTTTGGACGATCCGTCCAAGGTGCCGAAATGGGAGCAGCTCAATAAGTTTTTAAGCAGCCGTTTTCAAGTATTGGAAACTATTGCCGACACTAATAACCCAGGATTTTCAAGTTCCACAACGCGATCCAAGTCAATGAAAAACGGTGGTACAAATAATCGCTCAAATGTCCATCTAGTTAAAACTCAAGCATCGGGTTGCCAATTATGTTCCAATAAACATCATCTTCGAAGTTGTAACAAATTTTTAGCGATGCCTGTTTCGGATAAGGCTGAGGTTGTTCAGAATCACAATCTGTGTTTTAATTGCTTGTCTCCGGACCATCGGTCACAAAAATGTACGAGTCGGTTCTCTTGCATTACGTGCGGAAAACGACATCATACCCTGTTACACAGAGGTACTGACAGTACGACTATGGAGCAACAGAACAGCAGAGTTTCAGTAATCCCATTCAATGGAAGAGTGTCACATGCTTCCAGCATTGACACTTCCAATCAAACACCTAGTTTTAATCCGTCAAGGCCAAGTTTTTCACATGTCCCCGACATTAATTCTACGAATAATTTACCGGCTACGCATGTTAGGTTTTCGCCAAATTCAAGTCTGCCACATGTTTCCGACATTGGTACCGCAACAAATTTACAGTCCACTGCTCAAACCTTCAATTAATCACAATCTGTGTTTTACGAGTCGGTTCTCATGCATTACGTGCGCAAAACGACATCATACCCTGTTACACAGAGGTACTGACAGAACGACAACGAAGCAAGATTCCCACTTGCGTCCAGAATTATATTACAAGATCTTTACGTCGACGATGTCCTTTCGGGTGCTCATGATATTTCCACTGCTCAACAGGCACAAGGTGAGTTAATAGAACTGCTGGAATCTGGAGGGTTTCCTCTGCGCAAATGGACATCTAACACCCCGGAGCTTTTAAACGGCCTTCCAGGCAATTATATCTTAAGAGATAATTTTTTAAAGCTCGATAAAGAGAGCACAACCAAAACTTTAGGCATTCGCTGGAATGCTAAAGAAGATAATTTTCATTTTTCGGTTCCCCTTATTCATTTGGCAACCAGCCCAAGTAAAAGAGAAGTGTTTTCTCAGATCGCGCAACTTTTTGACCCAGCAGGGTGGCTAGCTCCAATTATTATCGTAGCTAAAATGCTGATACAAACGATTTGGGTGGAAAAAACTGATTGGGACGAAGCTATACACGGCCGGAGCTTAGATACTTGGCAAACATTTGTGAAATCATTTTCCGATATTCAATTTATTAAGATTCCGCGTTGGGTTGAATATTCGCCGTCGGTAACTGTGCAGTTCCACGGATTTTGTGATGCATCACAAAAAGCTTACGCGGCCGCACTGTATGCAAGAATTCAAAGTTGCGATGGCACTTTAAGCACTCACTTGATCTGTGCAAAAACGCGAGTTGCACCATTAAAGACAGTGTCCTTGCCCACACTGGAACTCTGTGGAGCTGTGTTACTTTCGAAATTAATCAAAATATACACTCCGCAATTTCCAATTACTTCGTACCAAACTCATCTGTGGACCGATTCCGCCATTGTAATAGCTTGGTTGCAAAAACACCCAAGTACTTGGAAAACTTTTGTGGCCAATAGAACCAGTGAGATTCTCGATAACGTCGGAAACCTTCGCTGGAAACATGTGAGGTCTATCGATAACCCAGCTGATTTGGCTACTCGCGGGCTCTCCCCAACTGATCTGCGCACTAATAACCTTTGGTGGACAGGTCCCCACTGGTTGCGCAAATCGGAAGGTTGTTGGCCGCACAGCTTGCCAAGCATAGAATCGCAGGAAGAACTGGAAGTCAAAGGTGTTGTAGCTTTCGCAACTATCACCGAATATCTTTTGATGCGATTCTCGTCATTACCACGAGCGCTTCGAGTTTTGACATACGTGTTCCGCTTTTACTATAGTCTCCGTCGAGATACTACTACTATGTTCGCGGCAGATTTGTCGGGCGTCTCTCAAAAGGAAATTAACTTCGTTAAAACTCGTTTAATCATTCAGAGCCAAAAATTGCATTTTTCCCGTGAATATGAAGCTCTTGCTGAAGGAAAACCAATTTCAGCCTCAAGTTCAATTCTGTCTTTGAATCCAGCCCTTGATTCAAATAAAATTTTACGTGTAAATGGTCGCCTCGTCCATGCAAACCTTACGTGGCATGAACGTTTCCCAATTATTTTACCCTACGGGTCACAATTTACTTCGCTTCTAGTTCAATCCATTCACGATCTCACGCTGCATGGTGGAAACGCCCTAATGCTGCAGCTAATTCGGAATCTGTTTTGGATTCCAAAAATCAAGAACTTGATTAAATTTTGCGTGCATCGGTGTAAGACATGCTGCATCCACAAACAAAAACTTCGCACGCAATTAATGGCAGCTCTTCCTCCAGAAAGAGTAACGTTTTCACCCCCCTTCCACTACACTGGGATCGATTTCGCTGGCCCTTTTGAAATTAAAAGCGCTCGGTTGCGAGGCTGCCGCTTGACAAAGGGATATGTATGCCTTTTCGTCTGCTTTTCCACCAAAGCCATCCACCTTGAAGGGACTAGCGATCTTTCGTCGCGTGTATTTTTAGATGCGTTTGCTAGGTTCGTTTCCAGAAGAGGTCTACCCAAAGCTGTCTTTTCAGACAATGGGACGAATTTTGTCGGGGCAAACGTTCTGCTAAAACGAGAATTTAAACAATTCTTACAATCCGCCTCAAGCAATATTAGGGTAAAATACGGGATTCAAGGGCTTGAATGGAATTTCATTCCTCCTGGGGCACCCCACATGGGTGGCTTGTGGGAAGCGGGTGTGAAAAGCTTAAAAACCCATCTGCGAAAACTCGGTAAAACTTGTCACCTCAGTTTCGAGGAATTCTCTACGTTGCTCGCGCGCATCGAAGCATGTCTTAATTCTCGACCGATTGCCCCAACATCGAAAAATCCTTCAGATCTGTCGGCATTAACCCCGGGTCATTTCCTTCGCGGTAGCCCTCTGTTATCATTCCCCGAAGAGGAAATCGAAGCACAACCACTTACGCTTATCAATCGATATGAAAGATTAAAATGCTTTCAGCAACAACTATGTCGACGATGGAAGGAAGAATATCTCAAGGAACTTTATAAGCGACAAAAATGGCAACAGCCAAAAGAGGATGTCAAACCGAACGACTTAGTGGTTATCAAACAGGAAAACCTACCGTCAACGGAATGGCGGCTGGGACGCGTAATAAAAGTAAATCCTGGCACGGACGGGAGGGTAAGAGTCGCGACAATCAAAACTCAACTCGGCGAAATCACGCGACCAATAGTTAAACTTTGCGTTTTACCCTGCCTTTAAGTCAGTTAATGAGGCTTCCGCCTTTCCCGTTTCGGTTGAAGTAACCTAAAACTTGGGTGCTCACAATCCAAAAAAAAAAAAAAAAAAAAATATAAATGTATCGATAATACTAAATTTTAATTATTATTAATTTATATAATGTATAAGTTATAAGTAAAGTATAGTCTGCCAAGGAGGGCCGGTATGTTCGTGCCATCCTCGATTGTAGTCAGATTATTTTAGCCTGTGCCACCGCACTGATTTAGTGCTAACTGTGCTACCGCACATATGACAATTTGGCAGCAACCATCATCTACTACAATCGAGGATGGCAGCCAACGTAAAAAGGAAAAAACCCCATTGTAAGTTGGTGGGCATTTCCGGCTTTGCCTCTAACTTCTTTCTTTTTCGTTGTTGGTTGCCGAACGATGCACATCGTGCATCTCAAACAAAAAAAAAAACAATTGTGAATGTGTTTTAAAAAAAATTCAAACAAAAAAAAAGCTATTTTTACGAACAAATAAAAAACAAATTTAACAAATAATTACAATTTAATTTTGAGAGAGAGAAGGTGCCTCCATTGCATAAATTCGACCATAATCCCGAAATTAGGTCCATTATAGATGGACGTAAGGCCTATCTCAACAATCCTTAATTCATTGGACATATTCAGGGCAAGTTCTCGCCGCTCTACGGGACTATTACAATTTGCACAATAGTCTTGCTGACGATTTTGGTCGCAAATATATTCTTGACTTGCGGCTCGAAGCAAAGAAAATACTGGCAGGACAGGCATCCAGACGCTAGTCAGTTCGCCAGGACAAAGTTACTGGGAAATAGAGCCGATTGGGTTTGCGGCTTCTTTCCTTTGCCTGAACTCGGGGTTAAACCCGAAGCCGACACAAATTCCGACAGCCGCACGTCCGCCATCAAGACATCTCACATAATTCGGACAGCCGCACGTCCGCCATCAAGACATCTATCATATAATCGGACAGACGCACGTCCGCCATCAAGACATCTTATATTCGGACAGACACACGTCCGCCATCAAGACATCTTATATTTGGACAGACACACGTCCGCCATCAAAACACCAAAATCGGACAGACGTACGTCCGCCAACGTAAGTACAAACAACCAGGCATACACGCCATCACTCGGTTTGATTTGAAGGCCACTTGGTTAGGAGACAACAATTTTAGATTTCAGCGAACACATAAGACGTTTTGCAACGATCTTTTCTAGGATTTTGTATAATCAAGAGATAAGGGATATACTGCGATATCCATCAAATAGTTTTTTGTCTTTATTGGGTTTCGGTTTGGGGAGTAGGGTTGCTGTTTTCCAGCTTTTTGGTATCACTGGTTTGGTTTTGTTTAAGGGTGATTCGAATTCAAATAGTTATATGGGTTTTTCAATACCTTGAGCAAAGACATTTTCGCTGGTCATATAAGGAGTAAGATTGAGAAATACTTCTTTTTTTAATTTTAAATGTAGTATGGAAATTGTTATCGTTTGAGTAGTGAGACCTGGTTTTTGTAAAATAGGTTAGATATTTCTACTGAGTTGTTTGTAATAAACGCATCTGTTGATATACGGCATCGTTGTGTTTAGTTTAGGAAAAATTTAATTTTTTCATCTCGTAGGGTTGTAACATAAGGATTCCACCATGGAACAGTGCTTTTAGGAAGGTAGTTATTTGATGGAGTTGTTGGGGATATTGCCTTTTGAATTATTACAGCTTCCTTATTTATGTTTCGTGTTAAAGGCTTAACCGATAAGTATTCAGCAACAATTTTCCTAAACTTTTCCCAATTCGAAAAGTCGATCTTCAATTTTCGGATTTGTCGATTTTTTTTAAATAGTGCCTATTATTTATGGATAAAAGTATTGGAAATGATTCTTCATGAAGTTTTTGGAAACAGTTCAGGTGTGCATCAAGTAACATCCACGTGGGTGACAGTATGGTGTGTCGATAGATGTGTTGGGGAACCATCTTTGAGGAGTGATTTTTTTTTTTTGAGTGAGATTTCCACTTAGAAAAAAAACTTCGAAAGTTTTCCTCTATTGTTGGCTACGGGCAACCCCACAACGTTTTCCAAGATTTAATGTCACCTCCAAGGATGAAAATAGAATTGGATTGGTTAGTGATATGGTCGAGGTCATTTTTAGAGAATGTTTGATTTGGGTGGATATATAATCGAATATAAGTAAATTTAGTCTGTTATTCAATGTCCACTGCTATAAGGCGGTTTTCTTTTTTAGCTCCGAGTAAAGAACTTGGCTGTCAAAAAAAGATCTGTGTTTCTTTTTTAACTCAGACACTTCTAATCGCTCAACTTGTGTTTCTTTTTAAAATCAGAGCATTGTCCATTAGCTCAGCATAAAATGAGCGATCAAAAGGAGCAAAATGCAGGGCGCGGCTAACTTTACTCATAACTGACAATAATCCCGAAAGTAAAACAAATTAAAACAAAAATGAATTCATAAAACTTGGATCTGCTGGTAAATAAGTTTTAATAAAAAAAACGACAGTTCTACGCTTAAGTTTATTTTAAAATTAAATCGAAGAGCTCTGATCATTCTCTACTCAGAGCTAAATCGGTTCAAACAGACTCTACTAAGTGATCTGCTTGGAGATAAAAAAGAAATGCGCCCATAAAGAGTAAATTAGAGTTTACAGGACGAAATGAATGTGGAATGTCTTTTTGATCAAAATAGAAAAAAACCTAAATAATTCTTAGGAATTTTTTGACTGTGTAGGATGACGGTGGAGAATTCTCGCTGCTCCGTCAAGGTTGGTACTGACCTTACAGAAGCTTTTGATGTCAAAAAAGGATTCCGACAAGGTGATGCGCTAGCGTGCGATTTCTTCAACTGAATACTTGAAAAAAATTGTAAGAAATTCGCAAGTTAACTCTACTGGCACAATTTTGTTCAAGTCTGTGCAATTGTTAGCATACGCTGATAACACAGACATCATTGGCAGAACCCAGCGAGCTGTCACTGAAACGTTTGCTAACATTGAAGCTGAAGCGGCTAAGATGGGACTAGCAGTCAATAAGCCAAGCCAAAACGAAGTACCTGCTGACCACAAAAAGAGACACACAACACCGGCGGATTGGACAAAACGTCACAATAGACAGGTACAACTTTGAGGTAGTAAGGGACTTTGTCTACCTCGGATCCGCTATAACATCTAATAACATCTCGTTAGAAATAAAGCGAAGAATAACTTGCCAATCGCTGTTCCTATGGGCTAGGTAGGCAATTGAGTACTAAAGCCCTCTCTCGAAAAAACAAAGGAGACTCTTTACAAGACTGATCATCCCAGTCCTGCTCTATGGCGCGGAGACATGGACTCTATCGAAAGCGGATGAAGATATCCTTAGTCGTTTCGAGCGTAAGGTTCTTCGCAAGATTTTCGGCCCTATCTGCGTTAACCAGCTTTGGAAAAGAAGGTTCAACCCTGAACTATACGAGCTGTACAGCGACATTGACCTGGTACAAAAAAACGTATATCACGTTTAAGATCGCTAGGTCATCTAGAGCGTATGGACAATAATGCTCCGACTCGCAGCATCTTCGATTCCAACCCAGAGGGAAGACGGAGTCAAGGCAGACCTCGCCTTAGGTGGCGCGCTCAAGGGCAAGATAACCTCAACCAACGTGGAGTGCGTAATTGGAGGCAGCTAGCCAAAGACCGAGCTAGCTGAAGGCCCAGGTTCGTCCCGAATAGTAGCGCCACCTAAGTAATTCTTGGGAACAATAGGAGTGAAGTTATGTGGCAATGTGTTTCTAGCAACGATATTATATATGGTGTTTCGTCTTTTATAAGTAACCTTAACTCATCACAGTTATTTCAAAGACCGTTAATATTCCATTGCAAGATATTTAAAACCTTGTTAATGAACACAGACTAAAGTGATTCTATGATTAATGTTCAGGTTTTCAAGCTCATTTCGACATAGTTGGACCAGTTTTGATGATATTTTTGTTGAACTTTCGGCTTTAGGCGGTTGGCTATCTGGGAATATTGCCAAATTTAGATTTTGAGTTGGGCTTAATTTAAGAATTTTGCATACTTCTATTATAGTTAGTATTTCGCACTCTATTTCAGATCCATTGGTAAAAATCTTTACATCGAAATCTTGGGATATTTCGTCATCTTCCCAATTCTTCCTGGATGGGAAGTTAACTTTAAAACCTTTACCGATGCTCAGAATAGGGGTGCAGTAGTCAGTGTTTGTCGACAGAATCAGAATCAGGTTTGCTGTATTGCTATGGCCGTAAGGTCTGGCAAACCAGCATTTTGACTCTTTGAGTCCTAACGCACTGCAACATACAAGATGTTTAATGTGAAGGTCAAGAGGTAGAAGATGTAGAATAACACTTAAGGTATCCGTTGGGCAAGATCTTAAGGTCCCTGTGGCACCAACGGTAGCAGTTCTCTGAATTTTCTTAAGTCTGTTGATGTTGTATTGTTTGTTTAAAGCGGGCCACCATACAATCGATCCATAAGCCAGGATTGGT
This sequence comes from Philhelius pedissequus, assembly GCA_910595825.1. Lineage (NCBI taxonomy): Eukaryota > Metazoa > Arthropoda > Insecta > Diptera > Syrphidae > Philhelius > Philhelius pedissequus. Next base: position 145,790,909 of record OU343160.1, read on the forward strand.
CGTACTACGGCTGTGTATGTCCATAGGATTATTTTCAATTGAAGACCCCATTTTTTACCGAATGTTTTACTACAAGCGTAGAAAGCAATGCTAGTCTTCTTAACCCGTTCTTCAATGTTGAGTTTCCAGTTTAGTTTAGGGTCCAGGATGACTCCTAAATATTTCGCACTGGAAGATAGTGAAGGATTGTTGCGATTTCATGGAGGTAGGGTGAAAGTGGGTACCTTAACCTGATAGTGAAGTGTAACTGTTCTGTTTTGCGTTGGTTAATCCCTAGTTCATAACTCGTGGCCTAATTGCTTATATTAAACAGAGCCCTCTCTTTGATTTCACTAATCACTATTGGGAATTTACCTGCACTAGAAGTACTAAATCATCTGCGTACGCTACCGCTTTCACACCACTATTCCTCAGCTTGACAAGAATCCTTTTCATGACTAAAAGCCAAAGGAGCGGCGACAGAACTCCATCTTGTGGTGTTCCTCTATTTACATATTTGGTATCGGTCGAGTTCCCTAACGAAACTATTATCATCCTTTCACTAAGCATAGAGATAATCCAGTCTTGGATATAGTCAGCTATGCCATGGTTTTTAAGTGAATCTTGAATAGATTCGGTAAGGAAATTATTGAATGCTCCTTCTATGTCTAAAAAGGTAGTGAGACTATACTCCTTATAATGGATGGTTCGTTCGATCGTGCCCACTATTTCGTGTAAGGCTTTCTCTGTTGATGTGTCTTTGAGGTCTGCATGCTGATTGTCATCTAGAGGACAACCATGCAGGATATTCGTAATATGAGAATCCAGAATGTGCTCTAGGGTCTTAAGCAAAAAGGATGTAAGGCTAATTGGTTGAAACCCTTCGCGGATTCATGACCCCGCGTGCCAACTTTGGGAATAAAAGCCACTTTGATTTGTCTCCATATTTGTGGCACGTGTTGTGGCAAAGACATTCTTTGAAGATCATTTCCAGCCATGACACTGCTATGTCTTGTAGTTTTTGGAGCATAATTGGTAGTATGCCGTCCATGCCTTGAGAGTTATATGAGGAGAAAGTATTAATAGCCAGGCAACATTTTCTCTTGTTATGAGGGAATTTATATGTTCTGTGTCTATTGAGCTTAAATCTTTTGAGCAAGTCCTTTCTTAGTTGTCGCTTTTACTACCTGGGAAGTGCGTTGTTAACAGTAAACTCAGTAACCCGGTTGGAGAAACTGTCCAAGATCCATCGCCTTTTCTCAAGAAGGAAGGGTTTCAATGTTCCTTCGATAAGAATTTGCTTAGTCTTGTGGAATCTTTAATGCTTTCAATAGAGTGACACTACTCCTTCCAAGTTTGTTTTTTTTGTCGAAGCTATCTCTCGCTTATATACCTTAAGGCAACCTTTGTACGGCTGAAAGAATTTGTACCTATGGTAGATGTTAAAGATTTTTCTTCACAATTTCCTAAGACGAGAGAGATCTTCGTTCCACTAGGGTGGTAGCGATTTGCTGCTATATTTAATCGGGCAGAATACCCTGAAAGCAGTATTGATAGCTGTTTCAAAGGTTTAACCCTTGATTCAATATCTTCCTACGATTCTATACTCAGCCTCTATGTGCAACGCATTTTAGTCCTAAGAACTTGATTGAATTTCTTCTAATCAGTTCTTTTGGGGTTTTCTTAAGGGTCGAGAGTGGTTGTGTCAAAATTGTAGTAGGCGGTTGTATGTTGGTGTTGATATTCTGACCCCGCTGACTTATGGTCGAGGTGCTCGGGCCATAGTCCTGTTCCGACCATCTCGACAAGTGATCGGCGGGGTTAGTAATTTCTGGAGGGTTATTCCATAATTTTCAAAACGATGGCCGCCGACGTGGTCGTCTTTACTTTGCTTCACGTAACTCAACCACTATCGTCTCGTCAATCGTTTATAATTTGAGAGGGATTTTAATCCTATATTCAAAATGTTTTATGTAATTTTTGTTGACGACACTTCGTAAATAGTGTTAACTAATTGTTTTTATGCATTGTATTTATTTATTTTTGTGAAATAAAGACCTGATGATGAGCGTAACCATGTTCGAAACGTCGCAAAATTAAAATACTCGTAGTATAGCATCTTATTTTGACCTATAACCCACTAAAAGTCTTCTTAACGTCTACGAAATGGTTTAATAACGCCGTCAACTCGCCTCAGTAGGAATACTTTTTCTTCAATATTTATAGTTACCTTTATAATAAGTTGAATTCTATTTAGTCTGAAAGAAGAATAACTTTTCCCCTTCTATAGCGTACATGGATATTCGGTTTCTTTTAATCCTCGCTAAAACATACCAAACACGATCATGATTTCTATGAACGTGACTATTTCGTGAAGTATTTTGACGAATAAGTTAGAAAAAATATGTTAAAAAAATAGAGTGACATCTAGAAATAAATAATTTTTTGAAACATGTGTAGATCTACTAAGTTTGCATTATTCGCCATAAATGTTATAAGAGCAAATAATTATTTTACTAAAATCTATTTACGTTTTATTTAGAATTAGTGAAATATTAATAGTATAATGGAGGACGGTCATACAAAAACCGTCGAACAAGCGCTGGCTTTCTTCGGAACTGATGGCGAAAGTGGTTTATCACTCGATCAAGTGAGAAGGAACCAAGCTAAATACGGTCCAAATGGTTTGTTATTAAACAAAATATTTAAATTTTTTTTAAAATTTTATAATTAATTTTACAGAGCTGCCAACAGAAGAAGGAAAATCAATATGGCAACTTGTAATAGAACAGTTTGATGATCTACTTGTAAAAATTTTACTCCTTGCAGCTATCATTTCTTTTGTAAGTACACGACATGTATTCTTATTAAAAAAAACTATTATGTATTCAAAGTTGTAAACCTATTCAGTTCCATATAATATTCCTAAACTTAGTAAGTTATTCCAAGGCAATAATGAAGGTTCTCACTTACACCATTCATTCTGATTAGATAATTTACCGAAACACGAATTACTCAAATTATAAATAATTTTAATTTTTTAAATTTATAATTTATTTATATTTTTAATATTTTAAACAACAACACAATATTAGATTTTAATTTTTCTGTACAGCAATAAATTCAACCTTTCCGTGTTGTTTCTACTAAATCTTTTGGTCAATTTTTGTACGAGCAATTTGATTAGAAGATAGAACGACTGATCCCATTGATCGGACATTTTGTTTCTCTTAACAGTTAGAAACGGTTATCCAAACTAATAGATCATACTCGTATAACTGAGTAGTTAGATGTGTCGATTTCATATTGTTAGATTAATAGAAGGTTGGGGTATTAACTGGCAGTTTTGTGATGTGCTTTTTGTCAATATGTGGTATACCAAGGTTCTAACTAAAGTAGCACCGAACTTTAGTTTCCAGTCTATCGTGTCCTCCTTTTAATCCAAAGTCTTCGATTAGTATATTCTTACAAAATATGATTTTATTTTTCTTTATTCAAAAACAATACATTGACTTTATTCTTAATGTTCCGAAATCTTACTTAGTGATCCAAGTATCACCATTATCCCTTCGCGGTCGTATGCTCATTTCACAGCTGCACGTTAACTTGATCTGTAATCCAACAATGGCCCCTTGGGATGTCCTCTGGCTTAGTACGGCTCCTGGTCCTCACACGGTCGGATCGCGTATAAATCAACGGGCGGAGCCGGTAAAATCAACGGCCGAAGCCGGTAATCTCAACGGCCGAAGGCGGTAAAATCAACGGCCGAAGCCGGTAAAATCAACGAGCGGACCCGGTAAAATCGACGACCGAAGCCGGTAAAATCAACGGCCGAAGCCAGTAAAATCAACGGCCAAAGCCGGTAAAATCGACGGGCGGACCCGGTAAAATCCACGGCCGAAGCCGGTAAAATCAACGGCCGAAGCCGGTCGGATATTAATGAGAATATTTATTAGACCCCTTACCACTGGTGGGGGAAATCTAATATTAAATTTACCTGAACCTGATTTTTTTGCTAGTCGCCAAGTGCTGCCTTCGGAGTCTGGATTACGACTGACTATTTCTATCATTTTCTTGTTTACAAAGCCTCCTCAATTGATATCTTCTTGCTGAACTAAATGTAAGCTGTAAGGTGTAATTTAACATTGAGTACTGTTTGCCACGTCATCAAATATCACGCGATTTACCTTATTTTCCTTTCCCCCTTAATTTATATTTGCCAACATGCCAACAAGTAAGGCAAGGGCGTCCACGATGACGTTCGGTGTACCTCGTGGGATTTTCGGGTTTGGATATCTAATCAAGTCGGCTAGTTCGGGATCGGAATACCTCGGGGGAATTTTCGGGTTAATTCGTAGAAGTCAAAAAAAAAATTTTATTCTTACACGTATTCTTATATTTTAAATTTTGTTAATTTTTTTCTCCATCATGGGTCGAATTGAACCACATTCAACTGATTACCCCACCTCAAACGAGCTTCCCCAAGCTTTGTTACGATTGCTATCACCTGGCCCCAACTCCTTTTAAAACCTAACTTCTGGCGTCTGAAGTTTTTATTATATCTTCGGTGGCTCTTAACATCTATGTTTCGGAAAGGCTCCGTGGGCACCTTCGTCGGTTGAAGCTGTCGGATGATTGCTGCTTAGATCTATGAGGCATCGGCTCTTCTGCCACGCTTTCTTCCTTTGGAATTGCACAGCCAGGAAGAGTTCTGATGCTCTTAGGTAACGTCGGTCTTCTGGGACGAGCGTGGGCTTGTGTGTCGGCAGGATTGTACCCACTGCAGGCAGGCCTCTGCTCCTTCTGCTCTAAACCTGGCGTCGGTATTTTCCTCCCTTTGTCTCGTGGAGTGGTGGCGGATTGTTCTCCTCCTGGTGGAATATTCGTCATTTTATTTGGCATTACCATTCGACTGGTTGTCTCTGGAGTCTGCGCAGGGGTTGGCACGATCATCACCGATCTGATGACAGGTCTTTCGGGTCGTTGGTCTTGTATGCCCATAACATCGGCCGGCGGTGACAACTGCGGCTGTGGTGTTTTACTCATTTCCCTAGGTTGCGTTGGAATTCTTTGGCACGGATTATTTACTTGCTTAGGTCCATCCATCTCGGCGGTTTTTGTCAGACGGTTCTTCGTGACTGCGTTGAAGCTAGGAGTCGGCGACGTTTTTAATGTTGAAGCTTGATAGGTGCGGCAGGGACAATCCCTTGTCATTCGCCCGTGTTGTCCAGAATGAGAGCAAAACATGCGAAACAGTCGGGGACAGTTATTCTTGGAGTGCCCCCGTTGTTTGCAGTGCCAACATTGCGACGCTCGGTCGTAGCTGTCTGTTGGTGCTGCGGGGGGACGACCAGGGGTTTCGCGTATCATCTTTGGGGACGTCTTTTGAATAGGGATAAAATTGGCCGGCGGCGTCTGGTTTCGTCTTTCGTTCTGAATATGTTCGAACTCTTCCGCTAAGGGTGGCTAACTGCGGCGGATATAAAGCTGGTACTCCGGTCGTAATCGATCGTAAGTTCGGTCGATACTGTCTTCTATTCGCATCGTTGTGTGCTGGTGGATCAGGTATTGGGTTCCTCGGATGAAATTTTTTGCCCTCTCTCTCGGGATTTGCCTCTTCTTGGTGATTTCATCCTCAAGTTTATTTATAAAATGGGCAGGCAGGAAATAAACTAGGAACGCATGGTGAAAATCAGGCCACGACTTGAAGTTGTTTTTATTAACACGGTACCATTCTAATGCGGTTCCCCTGAATATTTCCGGCAGTGTGCGCAACAGTCGTCTGGGTGAATCTGGTAACATTCCGTAAGTTCCTCTAATCGCTTCATTAACTCAAGCGCATTCCCAGAGGAATCGAATTTGAGTCCCCACTTCCTCACAACGTTCATTACTTCGGCCTCACGGCTTAGTAACACCTTTTCGCTATGGTGAGCTAGAGGCGGGTGAGGATGCGGAACTCGGTATGTTTCAGATAGTGCGGGCTCTCGTGTTGGTGCACTCGGGTTATATCCCTGCGGGAAATACCATTCCCGGTAATCAGGTAGCTTGGTCAATCGTTCATACTCAGCCGTGGCAGGGTATACTATAGTGGGATGCGCATACGTGGCCGACACGCTAGGATGGGTAGCAGTAGAAGTATGTTCCACCTGAGCCGCCATGTGCGGTACGGGGTAATAATAGTCGGTATACATGGGTCGATCTGGCCATTTACCAGTCTCGGTAGCCATCTTGGCCGTTGTTTGTGGTTTGTGTTATGACTTACATCGTGGTTTGTGGGCTAAACGCCTCTGCAGAGTATTCTGGTTCTAAAGCAAGCTTTTCTACTTCTTCGCAGAGGTGTGAAGGGATCGCACCAGCGATCACTTAATTAATTGCCGCAAACCCATTAAAAATATATTCAACCTGCTTCGATACTCGATACTTTGTTTCCCATTCATATCCATCGCATGCACTTACTTTGCCGGCCATAGCCGAGCCGATTCATAATGTTCATTCATATTTCCTTTGGCACACTCTGTGCACAAGATACATATGTCTATAAATATTCATATATATATAGTTCAATCGGCACCTTCAGTGCACGAACTATAGAACAAAAAAAACAAGATACACAAAAATACTCATATGACACTTCTAGTGCTTGAGGAGTATTTTTGTGTACAAATTAAAAACATTTGCACGGGTCATCGGCTTATGAATTATATTGTGCATCATAAGCAAGCTAGCCCAAACACAATTAAAGTGCATGGCATGGTCAAATGCTGATTGTGCATTTTGTAGGAAAAATCGATAAAACGTTATCGATTGTTGAAGTATGGTTGTATACGAACGAAGGCAAATTATTTTGTATAAAAAGAGAAAATAAAAAGATAATTTTTCACTTCTATTACTGAAGCAAAACGGGTCTTTCCTTTATATAGCAACTCGCTGGAGGTTCCACTTAGTTTTCCCATTCAGTATTTCAGACGCCCTACAGAGCAGAATTGCTTTTGGGTAAAGGTTTATTTGGCTACTCGCCGGACCAAGTCTATCATACTAGAAGAGTTAAACCGCCGAGAACCTCCACTAAGAAGAGAGATTCCAAACAGACGAGGCCAACTTTACATGGCGATCTTGCCAGGAGCAATCGAGAAGTAACCAACTAAGAAATTTTCTTTGGAGACCCATTGAGACTCAGCAGGATTAGATGTCCCGGCAAGCACAGCTGGCCCTAGCAGCCAACTTAATTGAACAAGCCCAGAACTTATTAAAAGAACCAACAGAACCCAAAGAGACCGAACGGCTCAGAGTAGGTCCTAAACCTATTAGCATATCAGAGTATTTAAAACGAAATACAATCCGTGTGGCAGAAAAAATACCAATGCCCCCAGCCCCGAAAGTACGAGCAGGAAAGAGGTTGCAGCTCAAAAAGCAATTGGTTGAGCTCAACCGGTTGGCAAATATACCCGGCCAACCCAGCGACGTGAGACAAAAGTACTTGCACCAGGTACAGCAAGTGAAGGGTGAAATCCGATCAAACAAAGCAGCCAAACGAAAACAAAAGGAAGCTGAGGAGAAAGAATTCCACAAACTTTTCGCATCAATGGCATCCGCAGCTCAAGAAGTCCTTTATAACTAAATTTACCACCTAATTTCTTTTTTTTTGTAGCTTAATTATAAATATTTTGCTATATACATTTTTTTTCTCAATTAAATTCAATAACATACCTGCTATGGGAAAAACACAGTCGAAAGTTGAGTAGGTTATAGTAAATAATAACGGACCGCAGACAAACCAGTCCAGTGAAAAATTCGAATATGGAATAGACATATCATCCATCCTTATTATAATTGTTGTTATTTGGCTTGTTAAATACACCATTACGTCAATGAAGAAGAAATTTAACCAAGCAATTAGAAAAGAACTTGTAAAAAACAATATAAGTAGAAGAATGTCTGTATAAAAAAAAATATATAATATACATATATACATAATACCAATAATTTTTTTTAAATTTTAATGGACTTCTCGACCCTAGAAGAAGCTTTAGAAAAATTAAAGAATTGTTATCAGAGTATAGAAAAATCCCCAAACCGTAAAAGAAAAACCCTAGGGGCAAACAAAAAATTAAAAGAAATATTGCAGTTTTGGAATATTTTCATTGAACATTTCACCGTTCTTAATCAACAAAAGCTTACAGAACAAGAACATAAATATCTGACTCAGTTAACATTCACGGCTAAAGAGTATAGGGACTTGCAGAAACAATAGTAAAAAATAATATTCAAGAAGATAGTTTAGAAGAATCATATTCAGAAATAGAACATGAAATTAAATCAGTTTACGAAGCAAACAAAATGGCCGAATTTGATTTCAGTAAGGCACAAAAATTGCCTGTACTAACCTGCGAAGAGAACAACAAACGCAGCGAAAATATTAGGGATTTTCTAAATAGTGTTGAATTCTACCATGACCTCCTACAGACAAATTCACAGCCTGTACTAATAAAATTTTTGTTGAAGTGTAAAGTTCAAGGTAGGGCGTTAACTGAATTAGGAGCCGCCAAGATCGAAACTTTCGAACAATTAAAAATACATCTAATTTCCAAATGTAAAGACAAGGATACAATAGAAAGTATTCAGTCCAAATTAGATAGATCGCGTCAAAGAAATAGACCAATGCGAGAATTTGTCTCAGAAATAGAACAATTGATAGCAAAAATGACTGAATTAGAAATCAATATGCAAGGGGAGGAAGCTCGAGAACCACTTACCATAGCAAATGAACATAGGGGATTAGCTTTTCTCCAACAAGGAGTTAATGATAGGTATAAAATAATTCTTGATAGTGCGAGACATACAAAAATGCAAGATGCCATAAGCCATTTATTAGAGCTAGCTCCGAGTACTGAAACCATAACGGAAACTGTCAGGTTTGCTAACAACTCAAATTATTACCAACCCTGAAACCGAAACCAAAATTTTTATAACTCCAGTAGAACGGGAAATAATAATAATAACTATTCCAACCAAAATATGTCGAGACAAAATTAACACAAATAACAATAGAAGTATACAAAATAATAATAGTAGTAATTTTAATACGAGGGCAAATTTTTACCGAAATGATACATACCAAAACCGAAACCCCGGTAGAAGTAACCCAGCTACCACTAGTAACAATAATGGCCTCAGAGTATTAGCATTGGGAAACGAGCAACCCACCGAGGGGGAAGCCGGGGGGGGGAATTAACTACTCCCCCAATGCCAACTGCCATTTGCACTGCTGGAATATCGAACGGCATTTACGTTCAGTTAAAACTGGACTACGATCAACACATAAAATTTTTAGTAGACACAGGAGCTTCAATTTGTGTAATAAAATTAAGTTCAGTAAATACTCGCATTTTAAAAAATAAAAGCACAAAAATTCTAGGCATTTCAGGAGATTCAGAAACGATAGGAACATGTTATATTCAAATCCATTTAGAAAATCTTATAATTCCATACGAATGTCACGTAGTACCCGATAATTTCCCAATTCCAGTCGAAGGTATTATTGGAGCAAACCTTCTATTAGAGTTTGGCGCCATACTTGACTTAGAGAAATTTCTGTTAAAAATCAAAGAAGGGAATACCACTATTCATCTGCCCATATACTCCCAAGAAAACATAAATACCATCTCAATAGCCCCAAGATGCGAAGCAACCTATTGGCTTAACACGAAACACACCGAAGCTCGAGTATTTTACCCTCAACAGTTATGCGAAAACGTCTTTATGGCAGGATCACTATCCACTGCCATAAATGGGAAAATACCAATCAAAATTTTGAATGCACGGGATACAGCAGTAACTCTCACCAGCCTCGGAACACTACATTTTACGTTACAACCAGACAGACAAATCAATAAGCGTTCGAGTTCAAAAGATATTAAACGAAATAAATTTTGAAACCTTAAATAGTGAGGAAAAATCAGAAATTAGAGCAATATGTTCCAAATACCAAGACATCTTTCACGTGGATGGTGACAAACTCACGTATACACATATTGGCAAAGCAGATATCTCGCTCAAAAAGGATGCGTCACCAAAATATTCTAAGCCTTATCGCCTCCCACACACGCAGAAGCAAGATATAAAGGAAGAAATACAAAAGATGTAGGAAAATGACATTATAGAACCATCTATTTTCCCTTGGAACTCTCCAATACTCATAGTATCTAAAAAGAAAGACCCTGTTACCGGTCTACAGAAATTCCGCATGGTGATAGACTATCGTCAAGTGAACGACAGAATTGAAGATGATAAATTTCCACTACCAAACATAACCGACATCTATGACATGGTAGGAGGAGCAACTTACTTTTCATGTATAGATTTAAGCCAGGGATACTACCAAATGTAGTTGGATGCCAATAGCAGCCCAATCACGGCATTCTCAACAGAAGATGGTCACTACCAGTTAAAACGACTACCCATGGGCTTAAAGATCTCACCCAGTAAGTTTTCAAGAATGATGTCCGTAGCGATGTATGGACTAACATATTCAAGATGTTTTGTCTACCTTGATGATCTTATAGTTTTTGGTAGAAGTTTAATGGAACACAATAAAAACTTGATCCAAGTGTTTGAACGTCTGAGAGAAGTAAATTTGAAAATACACCCTGGCAAATGCTCTTTCTTGAGAAAGGAAGTGTTATACCTGGGACACGTTATCTCTGACAAGGGTATCCTACCCGAAATTACCCAACACCCACCAACGCCGATGAAGTAAGACGATTCGTCGCATTCGCCAATTACTATCGTAAATTTATCCCTAATTTCGCTACCATTACCATCCCACTAAACCGATTGCTGAAGAAAAACGTCGAATTTTATTTCAATAAAGATTGCGAAAAATCTTTTGAGTTGCTTAAAGAAATCCTTACAAGTCCTAAAATTCTACACTTTCCAAATTTTAACAAAGAATTCATCCTACGAACAGATGCTTCAGGTTTCGCTCTAGGAGCTTTCTTATCCAATTTTGATGACAGACCAATTGCCTATGCAAGCAAAACTCTGAATAAGGCAGAGAAAAACTAGAGTACAATTGAGAAAGAATTACTTGCTATAGTTTGGGCAGTTAAACACTATCGACCTTACCTTTTCGGAAGGAAGTTTAAAATTTTAACAGACCACAAGCCTTTAGTGTATTTGTTTTCTCTTAAGGAACCTAGTAGCAGACTAATAAAATTTAGATTACAACTAGAAGAATACAATTTCTACATAGAATATTCTCCGGGTAAGAATAATTGTACAGCCGACGCCCTTAGCCGTATAAAAATAGACTCAGAGGATTTAAAGCAATTATACATTTGTGTTGTAACGAGAGCTCAGTCAAAAACGGAAAATCATATACAAAAACAAGTTAGCGTAGAGACCACGAAAACCAACGAACAACGCGTAACCGAACTTTTAAAATTACCAGAAAATGGACTCAAAATAATGGAGTTGAAGATTGTTGACAACTTCGAGAAAGACTTAGTTAATTTCAAGGATACAGACATAATTATTGGTCCAAACAAGGTTTTGGCGTATATCCCAGAACTAAATTGTTTACTCCTAAAAAAGTCCAAGGACAGCACTACCACCCAATCGACAATATTTGGCAAAATATTGTCGAGGGATGTGCAGAAACTCTGCGGATCAAATTGTATTAAAAAAATATATATTACTCAAAATGAAATAAGGAAGCTCGCATGCGGCCGCAAACAGAGCAATATTAATGAATTAAATATGAAATTAGGAGAAATATTTAAAGAAAGTAATATTAAAGTGCACATTATAGATACAAATATTGAAATAACTGATCCTTGTAAGAAGAAACTAATACTTAATGACTATCACATACTTCCAACCAGCGGACATGCAGGAATAAACCGCATGTTACAAAATATAAAAAAAAAATACTTTTGGACAGGTATGCAAAACGATGTGACGACATTTGTAAAGCACTGTCCAATTTGTCAACGAAATAAATATATTCAGCCAAAGAAGCAACCAATGACTATTACATCGACAGCAGAATCAGGTTTCGACAAACTATTCTTAGACCTAGTAGGACCTTTAGAAGAATCGGAAGATGGATCTAAATATATTCTCACCATTCAAGATGAGTTGACCAAATTTATCGAAGCTATACCACTAGCCTAATAAAGAGTCAAGCACCGTAGCTAAAGCTTTAGTAGAAGGTTTTATCCTAAGATACGGAACGCCACATACAATAGCATCCGATCAGGGAACTGAATTTATAAACCAGGTTTTCAAGGGTATCTGTAAGCTATTGAGAATAGAACAACTACAATCTACAGCCTACCATCATGAGAGAATAGGAGCTTTAGAAAATTCTCACAAAGTTTTAGGAGCATATCTAAGAAGTTACGTTTCAGAAAAACATACCGATTGGAGCACATGGCTACCATACTACGTTTTCTGTTATAATACATCAGTACACTCAGAAACCGGATATACACCTTTCGAGCTAATATTCGGAAAACAGTGTAACCTACCGTCAAATTTAGTTAAACAGGTAGAACCTGTGTACAACTATGACGATTGTGTGATTGATTTAAAACATAAATTACAAATCGCTCATAAAGATGCTCGAGAAAATCTGATAGGCAAAAAGATAGCAAGGAAGAATAGATTTGATCTAGAAGAACGAACAAAAAGCTCAAATTTCGAAATAGGAAGTCTAGTTTTACTAACAAACGAAAATAGAAAGAAACTTGATCCAATCTACATCGGTCCATACGAAGTTTTGTCTCAAAAAGGTGTGAACTGCGATATAAAATATGAAAACAAGAAAATAACGGTTCATAAAAATAGATTAAAATCATTTTATATATATATAACACTGATTTAACTTTTAAATGAACAAATGAACTCTGTAAATTAATAAAACACATAACTTGTAAACAATATTGTATGGAATTTATCTTAAAAAAAAAAGAAGAGAGGGGCGAGAAAGAAGCGTTTAGTAGTACTAGTACAGTATACATAAATATGCAATCATAATTATAATTATTAAATTAAAAATAAAATTAGGCGCGCATAGACTTAAGATTTACATAACTATTGATGAGAAATTTAAATAAAAACTAAATATTCTGAATGTATAAAGCTGAACGTAACTATTGATAAATACATAAGAACAAATGAAATAAGATCCCTCATTGTACAAATTGTCGCATAAAAAGAAGAAATCATAAAGCGTCATGATTTCTCCTTTTTCTCCCAGGAAGGGTGATGTGAAGGGATCGCACCAGCGATCACTTAATTAATTGCCGCAAACCCATTAAAAATATATTCAACCTGCTTCGATACTCGATACTTTGTTTCCCATTCATATCCATCGCATGCACTTACTTTGCCGGCCATAGCCGAGCCGATTCATAATGTTCATTCATATTTCCTTTGGCACACTCTGTGCACAAGATACATATGTCTATAAATATTCATATATATATATAGTTCAATCGGCACCTTCAGTGCACGAACTATAGAACAAAAAAAAAAACAAGATACACAAAAATACTCATATGACACTTCTAGTGCTTGAGGAGTATTTTTGTGTACAAATTAAAAACATTTCCACGGGTCATCGGCTTATGAATTATACTGTGCATCATAAGCAAGCTAGCCCAAACACAATTAAAGTGCATGGCATGGTCAAATGCTGATTGTGCATTTTGTAGGAAAAATCGATAAAACGTTATCGATTGTTGAAGTATGGTTGGATACGAACGAAGGCAAATTATTTTGTATAAAAAGAGAAAATAAAAAGATAATTTTCACTTCTATTACTGAAGTAAAACGGGTCTTTCCTTTATATAGCAACTCGCTGGAGGTTCCACTTAGTTTTCCCATTCAGTATTTTAGACCCTCTACAGAGCAGAATTGCTTTTGGGTAAAGGTTTATTTGGCTACTCGCCGGACCAAGTCTATCATACTAGAAGAGTTAAACCGCCGAGAACCTCCACTAAGAAGAGAGATTCCAAACAGACGAGGCCAACTTTACAGAGGTTTTGCGTGGATTTCTTGGTACGCGCTTCTTTTATGTGGCAGTTTTGTTGAGCAGGTAAATGCCGCCTATACTGGCAAAAACGTCGAAACTTTCGTCGGCGTCTGACATGCTTACAGGTTAGGGTGCGGCGGTCAGGTACGATTCAAAAAACAATTTGCTGCATTCCTCGTAGAATTTATTCTGTTTCGGTACTTTAGTTTCTGGAATTATCGGTGTCTGTTGGGTATTTTTCGGGTCGGAACTGGTGTTCGACTTTGGATTATGGATTATTTTTGGATTTTCTTCTGTAGTTAGGATGGACTATAAATGTCCCTGCTCGGGCGCCAAAATGTGATGTGCTTTTTGTCAAAGGCTGATGTTTTGCTCGCCGGTATACCAACGTTCTAACTAAAGTAGCACGGAACTTTAGTTTCCAGTCTATCGTGTCCTCATTTTAATCCAAAGTCTTCGATTAGTTTATTCTTACAAAATATGATTTTATTTTTCTTTATTCCAAAACTTAAATTAACAATACATTGACTTTATTCTTAATGTTCCAAAATCTTAGTGATCCAAGTATCACCATTATCCCTTCGCGGTCGTATGCTCGTTTCACAACTGCACGTTAACTTGATCTGTTATCCAACAATGGCCCCTTGGGATATCCTCTGGCTTAGTACGGCTCCTGGTTCTCACACGGTTCGATCTGGTATAAATCAACGGGCGGACCCGGTAGAATCGACGGCCAAAGCCGGTAAAATTAACAGGCGGACCCGGTAAAATCAACGGATGAAGCCGGTAAAATCGATGGGCGGAACCGGTAAAATCGACTTAAGTTGAATGAGCAAATTATACCATGTTGTAGGGTCACCGTTATATATATGTACTGAAATGCACTACATACAATACATCGTATTATCACGATATTGGTGTGATTAAAAAAATAATTCTGAAAAAATCAAAGTAAAAGCCGGAAATCGAAAAAATTGGAATTAGCATTTTTGATTTTTTGAAAGAATTGCAATTCTTACAAATTTATTTCATGAGGAATTCGGATGCGTAAGTTAATCAGCGTTGCGCGCACAATCCATCAACGAAGTGATTCGTTGTCAGCGAATTGAAAACTTTTGTTCATCAGTATAAGGAATTGCTCAAAACATCGTTATCATCGTAGACAAGACGCCGCCGCCTAGTGAGCACGCAAGGATATTCAATTCGCCGATTTTAAACGAAGTGGCTGTCGTTATTGTGGGAGAAAATTTGCAATCAAGGGATATCGTGCTTCACGTCGGAACAGTGAATTGAAACGCGTAGCAGAAACGCACAGGGCTTTCGATGCGCTACAATATCCATTAATTTTTTACCAGGCTGAGGACTGATATCTTTTACACAAATAGTTGATTTAACAATTTCAATAATACTCATTCGTCGATCTTCGATTTTCTTACATAAGACCGTACGTCGATTGCAATTACAGTCGCCGAAACAAATTTGTATGCAAACAGACTTATGATCCGCGAAGGTGGAGAAGTATAGCCATCTTTTTCATCAGTTCGCGGCCGACATGTATGTGAAACTTGAAACTGAATGACTGACATATATTCGTTTAGATCAGAAGGAGCTCCGATCTGAAGAGTACATTCATCTTTGTGATGCGATTAATGCGGACGGTGATATGTAAACAGGGGTCAGATTCTCTGTTCAACGAAACGAAAGCAAGCGTTCGTTTTTCAAAATCGAAGGACATTGTGCGAAAGCGAAAGTTCTCATTCTGTATCGCATTTCGTTTTATTTCATCTTATTCTCTTAGGTTTTAGAGCCTCTGGTGTACGTTGCATACTTTTAGGTGGTACTTATTGCATAATTAATGAATTTGGTTAGGAATGAGCTATACTGGTATGGCGAATACCCGATCACTAAAAAATGGTTTAAGAGTGTAAATAAATATGTAATTTTAATTGCAAAATTATGTACAACTTGAACAAAAACATTTACAATAAATTTAGAAAATAATTAAGTTTAATTTTCAAACTTAATATAGTTGTATTATTGCAGAACAAAACAATCGTTATTTATTTCATATGTGGTGGCATTTCATTAGGGGTAAAGTGGTGAAAATACGAGGTGTGTGAAGGGCGCCCATCTCTAGGTCTTATGACATTAATTTTAGGTTATTTTGACATTTGCTTGTGTTTACAATGGATTCTTAAAAATTAACGCGTTTTATCGCACGGTTGTTACGAATTTCATGTCAGATTTAATATTAATGAATTTTGTTTTGTCTGCTCTACGCAAAACATGGAATTTTACTTCCTAAGGCCGTGTGTGAATTGCGTTAAAATGTTGGTTAAATTTTCTATCTGGGTTAAATTTTGACACTAGCGTAGTGAATAAAATGGGTTAAAATTTATGCAACTATAGAGCAGGCAAAATTGTTTTAGTATTTGACATATCTCAAGATAGTGTAATTTGAAACTATAAACGATAACCGAAAAAAAGATAAACTCCAAAAAGTCCAGATCTACTCGGAAACCATATATAAGATAGATAGATAGATTTTAGATTTATTAAAATTCAATATTTACAAAGTTTACCTTATTGGCTTTTACAAATCTTATATGACATGGCAAAAGCCATCTGCCAGATTGACTAATTGGTTTACTAAGATAACAAGATACTGATAATATTTTACAGAGTTGTCCAGGATTCTCCATTTAAAAGGCTAAGAACTTCTTTGGCTGAGAAAATATCTTTACCCAGGTACAGTTTTCTAAGCTCGATAAGTATTGGGCAAACACCTACAAAATGCAAAGTATCTTCTCTGGTGTTTATATTGCAAAGGCTGCATTCTAAAGGTAGATCTGTGCGATGAGGTATGCAGTTGAGATGTAGTAATTCCCCACGTATTTTGAAGATGGTAGATATCTTATCCACTCCAGCATTATTTTCAAAGTAGTTTTTCGTTCCCAGATCGTATTCTAGTTGGGAGTAATAAGTTCTATACACGGATGATCGTGCATTTTCGATAAATGACTAGCGCAGCTTTTCATCGAGAACTTTAATAATGTTATATAAATCCGTTTCATCTGATTGGAGCTTATAGTCTCCAGTTGTAAAGGACACTCAGTTCTTTCCGCTAGCTCTGTCCACTTTTCAAAAAAAGAACTTATCATGTCATAACCTTTGCTACAATTTTGGGTAGTCGTATTTCATTTATTTTAAATACTTTAATTACATAGTCGAAGTGAAGCTTCAATGTTGCAATCTACATTGTAGGTAAACCTGTTTATATGTGTAGCATATAATTGGGCGTGGTCATCGGAAGGTGCAGTATTCTTGTTAGGAAAAATCGTAATAATTGTTCTACGGTATCGTTTTGTGCAATTCCCCACACTTGGAATGCATAAAGCATGATTGTCCTTGATGTTGCTTCAAAGATATGGTATTAAGCTGAAAGACTTAGGTTTTTATTTTGAATACATTCTCGCCAGGTTGCGTTAATCGCGGTTTTCGCCTTTTTAATCTTTTCTTCAAAATGAAGTTTCATGTTATTTTGGGGTGCCAATATAAGGCCTAGATACTTATAACTGTCCACGATCTCCACTGGCTCTCTTTCGTACCTCCAAATATAATTTCCACTGCGTTGTCTCCTTCCTCTACCGAAAATCATAATGTGATATTTTGAACGGTTAACGGTTAGATTCCACAATTTGCAGTAATCTCCAAGTTTCGTTATCATCATTTGTAGCTTTATAGGTGTGTCCGCTAAAAGGACAATATCGTCTGCATACATGAGAGTTTTTAAAATAATACTACGTATCTCGATTCCTCCATTTAAGGATGATACTATATCATTAATTTATAGTGCGAAAAGCAGTGTACTTAAGGTGCATCCTTGCCGTAGACCAGTAGGTGTTGAAAAGCTTTCTGACAGTACTGTTCCGTCCCAGATACTTGCAGCACAATTTGCATCTAATTTTTTTAACGTTTTCAACATTTTTGTGGATACACCCAGTGTCGATAGTTTATAGAACAATAATTCCCTATCTACGCTGTCGAATGCCGCTTAAAAATATACAAAGTAAGCATAAATGTTCTTTCCTTGTGAGCGGTAGATATCAACTATAGTACTAAGCGTAAAAATGTGGTGAACAGTTGAGTATCCTTCGCGGAAACCGGCCTGGCATTCGTTCAGTAACTCGTTTCTATCCACCCAATTAGTAAGTCGCTTAAATAAGAGTCCTCCAAAAATCTTTCGAACAGTGTTGAGCAATTCGTTTTCTATAGTTTTCCACCATATTACGATCTCCTTTTTTTGAAAATTGGGAGTATAACCGCTGAATCAAAACATGAAGGGGAAAAATCATTCGTCTATAGGTCGTTGAACACTTGAAGTAAACAGCAGGCGAATTCCTCGGTGCAGTACTTGTAGAATTCATGTGGAATGAGATCTTCTCCTGGTGCTTTATTTTCCTTCAACTCTACTAATACTGCTTTTAGATCTTCTAGTGAGAAAGATTGATCCATAATCTGATCATGATGTGGGCAGTATTGTAAGGGCAACGCTGTGCGTTCTACGTTTAAAAGGGATTAGAAATGTTTTTTATAAATCAGCTGCTTGTATATTTATACCGATTTTTAACTTTGAACCATTTATATACCGAACTGCTTTCCAAAGCTCTTTTATATTCCTGCTAGCTGTAATAATTTGCACTTTTAGCTAGCGAACAGGCATTCTCTCTTGCGAACGTAAATTCACCTCCGATGTCAGCTTTGGATCTTCCGTTTAGAACTATGAAATTAAATGATTCCGCAAAGTCCAATAAAGTTCTTCCTTTACTGTCCGTTTTGGTGTCTTTAGATCTTCGTTGCCGAGTAGTTTGAAGACGTTGCCCCGTTTCGTTGTATGTACCTTGTTCACTTCCAATTCTCGCGTTAAGGTCTCCTATCAGCATCATTTTGGTTTCTGATTGTGACAAACTACATCAATTTAAGCGTTGAAATCATCTCCCCAGTGGTTAAAATTTAAATATGTTGGTATTATATAGTGCTTACACATGTTATCTAATTTGAAGTTAATAATCATATATCCAATATACCAATTCGTACTCGTTAAAGAAACCATCAAATAATTCATAATTTTCTTTCAATAAAAAAGTTTCGAATAATAAAAATACATCAAATGTTTTAACAAGTTTAAAAAAGTTTGAAAATAATAATTTACTTTTTAAACCATTTATGTTATAACTTAAAATGTTTAAATTGTGCATTTTTTTGACTGACAGACGGCTGACTCGTTAATTATTAAATTTATTATATCGTTGCGACTCTGAGACACCCTGTACCCGTGTTGCTTGGTGTTGCATTGCATGGGTAGATGGCGCAGCGGGAGTTATTGAATTATGTTGTGCCAGCTGTGTTTGACGTTTATCAATGTTGTCGTCAAAGTTAACAGAACGTTCCACGAAGTCACACCGCAGATCAGGCAACATTTTTTCCATCTGTATAATTGGATGGGTCGATACAACTTGGAGTATCGCATTGAACTTCTCGCTACAGACAGGCCATCGTTTCCAAGAAGCGGTGCCTATCTGTATCTATTGTTGAAAGACGCAAGACTAACAATTACTGATACTGTGGGCCATCGGCCTAAAAATTGTTTAAGAACGATCGAGTACGACAGTGACCACTGCGGACTCGCCGCCGTAATAAAACTTCCGAACGCGCTTATGGAGTTGGAGGAGTATGTACCGGTGCATACTTACAATTACAGTAAGGTGCGCTGGCCACGCTTCTCGAACGTCTTATTGAGCGAAGTACGATCAAATGGTATATCCCAACCAAATGACAGGAACATGACAAATACTGAAATTGACAGATACTTAGAACAAATTGACGAAAAAATTCAACGAACAATGAACAGGACAATACCCAAATACAAAGAACGTAACGCAACTGACATGTACCGTAACGCGACAATTGATGCACTACACAGACAAAAAAGTGGCTTACTGACAAGACTAAAACGCTTGTACAGACGGTTCACTGACACACGAGATCTGGAGATAAGGACACTGAAGACGTCTATCAAAAACATCAACCAATTGATCAAAGAAAATTATAGGTTGTCCATTAATTTGTTTTCGGACAACAAAATTCGGGCCGTGAACGCTACCGACCCGAGTATGTTCCCACAAATTAATAAGATATCCAGAAGAAAAGATCAAAACGACCTTCCGTGTCTTAAGCTCCAGAGGACGACACAAAACAGAGACGTACTTCTGACAGCAGGCATAGACCCAGATGACGCCATCTTGGACGATGACCTCTTCATAATCGAAGATCCGCAGGAGAAGGTGGAGGCTGTGGGGGCTGCTTTCCAACAATTGTACAAGGTGAATGCTAGCATTCGCCCGAATCATGACCTGGAGAACAGAGCTCTGCTTCATCACTTATGGCTCCGAAACGATATAAGCGAATGGCGATCTGAGAACCTTGGTTTTACCGGGTTAATCGCCGACCGAAATGGGCCCAGTCCCCTGTTAATTTCGAAGAATGAGCTGCAGCTCATCTTCGATTCATTAAAGAAAAAGAAGTCTGCAGGATTCGATGGTATATCCAACGTTGTACTACGACATTTGCCTCAAGAAGCAGTTGACATTTATACCACACTGTTTAACAACGCGCTGAATAATGCATATTATCCAGTGCGGTGGAAGACAGCTGTGGTGCACCCTCTCCCAAAAAAGGGAAAGGACAACTCCAATCCGGCGAATCTCCGATCGATAAGTCTTCTTCCAAGTATCAGCAAAGTATTTGAAAAGGTTATTAATAGAGCCCTGTTCAAATGGGCGGAGGACAAAAATATCATCCCGGATAATCAGTTCGGTTTTAAGGCGGGACATGACACAATTCATGCCGCGTCTAAGCTAGTTTCTGATATCCAATGGAACAAAACTAAAAAGCAGTGTACGGGTGCCTGTCTGGTTGATTTGGAGAAGGCCTTCGACACCGTATGGTTAGAAGGTCTCTATCTAAAGCTAACCAGACTAGGTATAAGTAAACCTCTATTGTATATGCTTTATGACATGCTAAATGGTAGAAAGTTTGTTGTCAAGAGTGGCAATGTAACTTCTACCGCAATTTTTAATATTAAAAATGGTCTTCAGCAGGTAGCGGTTAACTCGCCGATTCTATTCAGCATTTACACCAGCGATCTGATAGGTAGTCTAACTCAGGCAATTGCGTACGCCGACGATCTAATTGCGCACAGAACAGCTAATACAGTTGAGGTTATCAAAAGTCTCTTGCAGAGTGACTTCGACAAGATTCAGCGATATTGTGATGACTGGAAGTTGAAAATCAACTTCCAGAAATCAGAAACTATTTTGTTTAGGACTCCGTTGTCTAGTGCCTCAAGGGATACGAGAAAGAACTGGCGCAAGCTGGTGATCGTAGGGCCACATGGACATCCACTGGCGAGTAAAAGTGTAGTAAAGTACCTTGGCATCTGGTTGGATCAGTACCTGTATTTCGACAGACATATAGGTGCTGCTTTGGCCAGGGCTAGGGGAGCCTTTGCCTTGACAAAACGACTGTTTTATAGCAGCCGTCTTGACAGCAGGGTGAAGGTGATTTGCTACATGGCCCTCATCAGGCCGGTGATTGCCTACGGTTGCCCGGTGTGGTTCAACGTTGCCCCATCTCAAATGGAAAAGATTCGGGTGTTTGAGAGGCAATGTCTTAGACGTTGCCTTGGATTACATAGAACACCAGAGTCGGAGTACACAAGATATTATTCCAACCAGGTTCTATACAACGGAGCCAACATAAACAGAATAGATAATTTTTTGTTCAAGCTGATTCGGGGTCACGTTGCAAGAGCGATGTCCTCAACTAACAGCTTAATTTTTGGGGCTTATTACCCCAATAACGAATATTTTGAGAGTGCGCGGTTAAGTGGTTACATCCCTCCCGAGGCATTCCTCTATTTAGACAGTCGAGGGCTGATACAGGATGGAGGGGCGGTTCCGCTCATCTACAACGTCAGCCGGAAAACTGTGGATAGGCGACTCCTGTATAATCGAGACGTCATCGCTCAAGGTGCAGAAGAGCGCCTTCGGTTCAGTAGGAAAAAAATTAAAAAAAAAAAATGATAAGACAAGTTTTTTTGTAAAAGTTTCTTGAAATATAAAATAAATCAAAAAAAAATTTAGATTTAATTAAAATAGTTTTTAGGTCGAAAGACATTACTTAATACTAATAGATATAGTTTAGTTTAGAGCGCCCGTAAAGGGCCAGTAAATTAGTTGTAAGTTATTGATAATTAGGCTAGTTTTAAACATTTTTGTCTAGCTTTAGGATAGTTATAAGTTAATATGAAATAGAAATGAATTTAATAAAAAAAAAAAAAAGTACATTAAATCCATTTTCTTTGCCACATTTTAATCCATATTCCGTGCTCCATGTAAATGCCTTTCGCTCAACAAATAATCGGTCATCTCGTAATTGTGTTTTTGTTCCAGGACGTTCGGTGTGTAATGATTTTTTTTAGCTTTATCATCTTTGATCGCTTGTTTCTTACAGCTAAAGGGTAATCCTTATGGACACTTCTTTCCGTGTTTTTCAATTTGGGTGATGCTTTCAAGATTTTATATACATCAGAGCTATGTCTCAATGTTACAACTAAATGATTTATTTCGATGTTGTTATTGGTATTTTTGTGATTCAGACTGAGTCCACAGTGTTTTCTTCGCCTTCTGCTAAGTTAGAAGTCTAAATTTCGGTTTTCGGGAAAATCGTGCTATAACTTCAGCCACCATTTTGAATTTAATAAAAATAAATTTTATTTTGGAAAATAAATTCGCCATTTTTGATTTCTCACAAAAATAATGTAGGTAAAACTTGTAGGAAATTTAATTTTCTATAACTTTATTCTCAATATTTTTTTTCAAAAAAGCTACCGTTCGCGAGATATTAATGATAAACTCTTTTTGGGGGATTTGACCCCCCTCCCTTCAATTTTTCAATGCAGTTATCTTTCTAGTATCATTCGTATTATATATGCTTAGAATATGAAACAAATTTGATACAAATTTTATATGGTTGGTTCTAGATTTATATAAACTAGGTCTATTTTTTTTATATAATCTACAAGCGGTCAAGGGATATACTACCCTTTAAATGTTTCAACACAGCGCGGGCGTCAGATTAAGGAAGAGAAAGAAAGATAGAAAGATGTGTTAATTCGATAAAAGCATAGGCCAAAGAAAAACCTCTTTTAACACCTAAACAAAAGAAAAAGCGACTAGAGTGGGCCAAACAACGTAGAGACTGGACTTTAAGTCAATGGCGATCCGTTATTTGGAGTTTTGACTCCAGGTTTGAGGTTTGCGTGGGCGATGAACGGAAGCGAGTAATTAGAAATTCAAGAGGCTTTTCACAAAGATTGCCTTAAAAAACTCAAGTTTCCAGCATATCTAGTGATATGGTGATGCATGTCCGGGCGGGGTTTGGGCAATTTACATTTTGTAAATGGAATTGTCAATGTTGCCAAGTACAGGGATATTCTGCAAAATTAAGTTCCACCATCAATACCACGAAGTAGTTTGAAGCTAGTGAGTAGATTATATTTTACTTCTTGCCATACAGGAAAGTCTACAATTGCAAGGTTATCTGGTGAAGCAATTCCTTTACTGGAATGGCCTTCCAGCAGCCCTGACCTTTCACCAATTGAAATTGTCAGGCATGAAATGAAGCAAAAACTGCGAAAAGAACCATATCGCACTCTTCAAGACCTAAAAGATTTAATCATAAATATTTGGGAATCTTTTGGTACCGAAGAATGTCAAAACAGTTAGTTGACACAATGCCACGACGCATAGAAGCAGTTATCAAGGCTAAAGGCGACGTCACAACATGGTGAAATGAAGATAAAGGCACGTAGGCCAACTATTTTGCAATTAAAACAAATGTATCAATCGTTATTTTATTTTATAAAACTGCTCTTCACCGTTATTTAATTGAAGTCATTTTGTTTTTGTTACTTATTTCTATTCAAAATAAATGTATCTCAACAAAAATACCAAAATATTGAGTATATTTCCGATAGAAATTAAGAATTAGCAAATTTTTTGTTTTTTACTCGTATCATAGGAAGTCCAACTATTTTGCGTTTTGGGTAGTATAAATGTTTTGGGTTTGAAAAATTCGTTAATTAGAGGTGTTTACACTTTTATTTCATAGTAGAACATTCGTTATAAAGAGGTTGTTCGTAATGTAAAGGTTTACTTTCCATTGAATCTTATGAACAAGGGGATTACGAAAAATTTGTTAAATCGAGGAATTCGTTATATTGAAGTACGTTACACTGTATAATAAAGCAAATTATTCGGGCCACAAGCAAATATCCCTAAAACTTGTTGGAACAACATCTAATCATATGTTGCGACAACTGGCGGGAACTTAAAAAAGATCCTGTTCCCAACAAGTCCATTTAAACGAGGAATAAAATAATCCTTTGGACTAGTTATACTAGTTACAAGCCTTTATTGATAAAAATAATAATTAGTTTTATTTGGACTTTGGAGAATTTTTAAAAGTGATTCTCATCGGCTTTACTGGTCGTAATGATGATTAAATGAAAGCAATTTTCATTTTATTTTCCCAACGTTTCGACGGTGGTTGCCGTCTTCTTCAGGGGTGTCTTTATTTACAAAATTAAAAAGTGATATAATGTTGTACATATTGATACAAGTAAACGAACAAAATATGACTTACATAACGTTAAATTTTAAGATTTTTAATATACAAAACAATAATTTGTTTGAAACATATACAAAAAAAAAAACAGATTAAAAACAGATTTTGAACACTTCTCATTCGAAGATTAGTCTACGTTTTATGATATGTACTGTCAGAAACTAATGAACAGTAAACGGCAGATATATTTTGTGTGTCTTGTTTGTGGTTCATATTATTTTTGTTGTTAATTATATGCAGTGTCTCTAGTGTGTAACGTTAAGATGTATGCTTTTCTGTTGCAAGGATCTCCACTCCTTCGAAGTTTGGTGTGTGACCGGTATCAACGCTGTGAGAAGCCAGTGCCGTCTTCTCAAAACTTTTTAGGCGAATATCTGACTTGTTGTTCGCCATTCTTTGCCGAAGGAGTTGTTTGGCGGTGCCGATGTAGCAAAGATTGCAGGACTCATCCGTTTTCCCCTGGCAATTTATTTTATAAACTACGTCTGAACGGCGATATTTGTCGGGTTTCGTCTTCAGGTTGGTGAATAGGGATGCAACAGTCTGGTTCGACCTATGTATATGCCAAGTTGACTTCCGGGTTATTTTTCGCGACCATTTCTTTGAAATTTTCGGAAAGTTTGGGCACATAAACGGCATGCTTATGAACACATCTCTTCTCTTCCAACTTATTTTCTGAATAAACTTGGTGTTTTTGACGAAGTATCAAGTTCCTTATAACTTCTGTCGGAAAGCTGTTGTCTAAGAGTATTTGCGTAACTTTTTCTTCGTTAGCGAAGTGGAATTTTCGGTCAAACAACGCAAAAACTTTGTTTATTAAGTTCGTCGCAGTGTTTATACGAATGTGCTTGGCTTGATTACACAAACTCTTAAATTTTTGATAATTTGTAGACAGTATCGATTTATTCCCAAATATTTACAAAGATATTTGCAGTTAACACTAAAGCGCTTTTCTCTAGCAAGGAATCACGAAGCTCATACGACAAAATAGAACATAAATTCCATCTCAAAGTTCTTAACCAGGAAATAAGCGAAACCTTTCACAAAATAAAGCAATCCAACAATACACTTAGAATGCTTAACAAACGAATACCAGAAAATATAACATCACAAGAACACAAACAATTAATAAATCAACAGCAACGAAATTTCCTAACCATTTGCCTGAAAAAAGAAGAAATCCACACACAAAAAATTAATCAACTCAAAGCTGATCTGTGGGAAAAATTAAACATTAAAATGCATGACGATTGGTTTGTAAACAAAAGTGACGTAGATTTTCCCTCGGAATCAAATGGCTTCTGTCCTTGGGAAAGAAATTTTCTTTGCCAATTGGCAAAAATACGTTCCCGCTTTTCCAACTCATTGCAGATGGCGAAGAAATCATAAGAACAAAAAAGGTGAAATAGCACAAGAAGAAACTAGAGCTAAGTATAGCAATATGCTTCACTCTTTTCAACGTTACCACCACAACGACGCATTCGACAAATACATCACGAAGGTACACAAAGATGCGGTGAATTTTCTTAAAAACACACAAAAACATCATAATTGTAGCAGCTGATAAAGGCAATGTGACTGTTGCGATGAATATGACGGAATATGAAGACAAGATGACGGAACTACTCTCTGACCGCTCTACATACAGGGTCGCAAGAGCAAGCCCCTTAACCACTCTACAAAACAAAAACAATGAATTTGGGAAATGGTTGCACAACAATAAGATGATCGATGATAGTGAAAAAGCATTATATGGTTTACCAAAGATTCACAAGCCAAATATGCCTCTCCGGCAGATAACGTCTTCGATGAAAGTTCCTTGTTACGAAATTTCAAAGCACCTACCTGGTTAAAATATTACGGTGTCACTAAAATAAATCCAAAGCAAAAGATTTTGTACTTGACACAAACGATATTTTGGTTTTTATGACTCTGTTTCTCTTTTTACTAATGTTCCTGTTCAGCTTGCAATCAACATTATTAAAAAGAAATGGGAAATTATAGCTGAAAATACCAAATTAAAGCTGAGCCAAAACAAATTTATCGAATTATTAATTTTTTGCCTCAAAGATAATTTTCAAGGACAATTTGTACAAACAAGTACACGAAATGCCAATGGGAAATCCTCTTTCACCGACGATTGCGCACTTGGTCTTAGATTTTTTACTCGAGGAATGTTTTAAACTAAGCTACAAGCCTAAGTTTATAGCAAAATACGTGGATAATATCTTTGCGATTGTGGATAGAGAAGAAATTGAAAATGTCTTACGATGCTTTAACTATTTTAATGAAAAAATACAATTCACCGTAGAGAGGGAAAAAACAGATCGATAGCGTTCTTGGACATTAAGGTCTACCGCGAAAATGATCGACTTTCTTTCGACTGGTACCAGAAAGATATGGAATCTGGGCGACTTGTCAATTTGCGATCTAATCAAGCCAAGCACATTCATATAAACACTGCGTCGAACTTAATAAACAAAGTTTTTGCGTTGAGTGACCGAAAATTCCACTCCGCTGACGAAGAAAAAGTTACGCAAATACTCTTAGACAACAGCTTTCCGACAGAAGTTATAAGGAACTTGATACTTCGTCAAAAACACCAAGTTCGTTCAGAAAATAAATTGGAAGAGAAGAGATGTGTTTATAAGAGTGTCGTTTATGTGCCCAAACTTTCCGAAAATTTCAAAGAAATGGTCGCGAAAAACAGCCCGGAAGTCAACTTGGCATATAGGTCGAACCAGACTGTTGCATCCCTATTCACCAACCTGAAGACGAAACCCGACAAAGATCGCCGTTCAGACGTAGTTTATAAAATAAATTGCCAGGGGAAAACGGATGAATCCTGCAATCTTTGCTACATCATCGGCACCACCAAACAACTCCTTCGGCAAAGAATGGCGAACAACAAGTCAGATATTCGCCTAAAAAGTTTTGAGAAGACGGCACTGGCTTCTCACAGCGTTGATACCGGTCACACACCAAACTTCGAAGGAGTGGAGATCCTTGCAACAGAAAAACATACATCTAAACGTTACACACTAGTGACACTGCATATAATTAACAACAAAAATAATATGAACCACAAACAAGACACACAAAATATATCTGCCGTTTACTGTTCATTAGTTTCTTACAGTACATATCATAAAACGTAGACTAATCTTCGAATGAGAAGTGTTCAAAATCTGTTTTTAATCTGTTTTTTTGTATATGTTTCAAACAAATTATTGTTTTGTATATTAAAAATCTTAAAATTTAACGTTATGTAAGTCATATTTTGTTCGTTTACTTGTATCAATATGTACAACATTATATCTCTTTTTAATTTTGTAAATAAAGACACCCCTGAAGTAGACGGCAACCACCGTCGAAACGTTGGGAAAATAAAATGAAAATTGCTTTCATTTAATCATCATTAAGACCAATAAAGCCGATGACAACACTTTTAAAAATTCTCCAAAGTCCAAATAAAAAACCAACTTGGTCAAAAACTTCGAAAATAATAATTAGCTTTAGTGAAACATTTTTTTTTCAATTAAAACTTACTTAGTTTTTTTCTTTTCTATAAGTTTATTTCGTAGTAACATAATAGAACAAAAGGGAGCTTTCTGTAAATGCTACACTTTCACAATTTTTGGCAAAATGGCTTCTTTAGCGATATGTCAGTGCAATGTCAGATAAGAATTACCTCCAATCAGGTTGCTCTTATACTAACATTCCCCCCGGTATTTATTCATCTGACTTGGTCTCTCCAACTGCCAGTTTCACTGCAGGTCTTTCTTAAATCCCGTCTTTCGTTTGAATTGTAGCTTTTCTCACTTGTCCATCAATTGGAGGCTTTATTTTTATGATTCGACCCTTTGGCCAGGTATTTCTGGGATTAGTGGGATCGACAATTAGAACTACGTCGCCGACCTTGAGAGGTTTTACTGGTGTCAGCCACTTCGCCCTTCTAGTAAGAGTAGGCAGGTATTTTAATACCCACCGTCTCCAAAATCGGTCCGCAAACTGTTGAAAGACTAATCAATTTTTACGAAGTAGGAGAATATCATCATCGAATTCTGCTGCGGGCTTTGAATCACAATAGGAGCCCAACAAAAAAATGGTTGGGCGTAAGGGCTTCTGGGTTATCTGGGCTGGTTGGCATGTATGTCAAGGGTCATCAGTTGATGATATTTTCGATTTCCATCAACATACTACCTAAGAGCTCATCGTTTGGGTTTCTAGTGGGCGCGATAGTGTAGAGCACACTTTCTACTGAACGGACTAGTCGTTCCCAACAACCACCCATATGTGGAGAGCTAGGTGGTATGAATTTACATGCTGTCGTTTCCAAGTGAATGGGTTGACTAGTCGGTTCTTTTCAATGGCGCCCAATGCTTCTCGTAGCTCCCCTTCTGTTCCATGAAAGTTGGTCCCGTTGTCGCTGTAGAACTCTTGCGGTGTAGAACACTAGCGGCGTATCTCTTCTAGCGATGAAATTGCTTATGGACAAAATACAGGAATCAGTTGACAGTGTGTGAGCAATCTCAACATGAACCGCTCTTATAGTAAGACAGGTGAAGAGCACTCCCCAACGTTTTTCCGTTCTACGACCGACGCTAACTGTCATGTGACCGAAGTAGTCGCTTCCTACGTATGAAAATGGTCTACAGAAGGAACCGAATCTCGCAGGTAGAAGAGTAGCCATGATTGGGGGACAAGGTCGAGCGTTATTATTCTTACATCTCTGGCAGGATTTTTTAACGACTTTAAGTGCGGACCTAAGATGCGGGACTTTGACTTTTTGTCCAAAAACATTTACTACTGTCTCGTCGTTTTGGTGTCTATATGTCTGCGATGTATTGCATTTATTAAAAGTGTTGTTGTTTTGCACCATCTTGGAAGGATAATGAGTTGCTTCAAATCTGGATTCACATTTTCTGCGAGGCAGATCCTTCCGTTAGCTCGAAGAAGTCCTTTTTCGTCTAAAAAAGGGTTCAGGTTTAGTATTGAGCTGTTTTTGTGTTGGGCGCGATTCATGGTTAAATCGGCTATCTCTTCGGCGTATTCCTTATTCTGTGCCTCTCTCAAAAGATTGTTTCCAGCTACCTGTAGTTCTACTCTTGTAAAGGGGCCGTTCATCTTGGGTAATTTTGGTAATCCGACCCGAAACATCTTCGGTTGAAAGAAATGCCATGTAACTTGGTGATGCTTCTAGCGAATCTGGCGCCGAGTAAGGCTGCCTGCAGCTCGAGCCGGGGAACCGAAAGCGACAATACAAATACATATCCTTTGAAAGGGGTGCTAACATGTACCCCTTTCAAAGGATATGTAGCACCTAGGGATCTCAACAGTTTCTACAACAGGCAAAATCCATTTTGTTCATTTTTTATATTCCGCTTCTTTGATAAGATGATCCCATTCAATTTTAGAGCGCCAACATCCTAAAGAAGCGTTTTGATATACATTAGAACGCATGATATCAAACCAAGTGGGTCGAAAATAGTCATCATGACCCTTAAAACTTCTCTTTTTGTAGGACGTTTACGGCCGGATAAAACATCTCTTTGGCCTTGGTTCGAAGTAAGCTTGCAGGTCAGGTAGTCCTTGGTAGCTTTTCGGTACCGAGTTCATCATTCGTATTAATGCTGCACCGTTCCATCGGTTCAGAACCAAGACAATTCAAAACGTAGGGTGAATTTGACACCCAATTTCGGATGTGAAATCCACCTTGCTTATGAATGTGACGCATATCTTGGTCTAATTTGACTGCTTCATGTTCGGTTGGGACGCTGTCCATCAAGTCGTCCACGTTGGAAAGAACTGATCTAGGGTTTTCCTGTACAAATTGATCCGCGTTGGTATTTTTAACGTAATGGGCGTTGTCCCCGTGCAAGTTGCTCCAAAGGTCATTACCATCATTACATACGTATCTGGCTTTCCATCCTGATTGTTTCCCCACAAGAATCGCTGATAATTCTGATCTTACCTGATTCGAACTTGATGGAACAATTCTTTTATATCCCAACAAATAGCAATCTTCTGTTGCCTAAACTTGTAGATTACCGAAGTTAATGGGGTTAGCTGATCGGGACCCTTGAGCAATACTGAATTTAGCGAGGCTCCAAGAACCTATGCCGCTGCGTCCTAAACTATTCTAACCTTCCCGAGTTTGTTGGCATCCTCGACTGGAAAGATCGGCAACTACCAGGAATTACCATTATTTTGCTCTGCCTCTCCATCTCCTCGTATTCTGCAATTTTTCGATGCAGAACCTCAGCTAGATCATTCAATGTCGTCACACTTCCAGAGGAGAGCTGTTTCGAATTTGCCATCTTTTCGAATTGTATGGGATTTTAGAAGCTCTGAAGCACGAGAGTCCTGTGACAAAAGTACGCTACGTGTTTCTGATGTTCCGAACTGATCGTCACATATAAAGTCGTTGACAAGTCGACGTAGATCCATATCATTGCAATCACAGATATGGAAACTATGTGACTTTAGTCGCCTGTTTGCTGTTCTGACGAGATTTCCATGGACCACCCAGCCCAGGCGAGTTTTGGTCGCAATTGGCTCGGCCCAGCCTCCTTCCTTTGACTTTAAGAGGTATCCGAGTTTCGCGTTGTTGACACCAGTGAGCAGTCGTGGGACTGCTTTGTTATAAGAGTCGAGCTCCAATCCTCTAAGATGTCCTAACCTTATTTGAAGTTCGTTGTGATTGACGGTTTGTTCCGGCAGTGCTAATTTCTGAACCGTGTGAACATTGGAAAGTTGAAATTTCTCGACGTCATTCTTGATGCTAGATATTTGTATGTTGAACATTTCGGATCGACTTTCTAAACGGGATGTATTACCGGTCCATTTTAAGAACGGTTGCTTTTTACCTTTGACATTAAGCTATCTGGCAACTTCTTCGTCTAAGAGGGTGACAGATGATCCATCATCAAGAAATAAGAATACTTCAATCTTTATTTCGGCTCCATAGAGGAAAACAGGTACAATCCTAAACATAACGAGATTGGTGTTGAAGTTTGCAGATACCGAACAAACCTTCGAGTGGATTCGACTCAGCCACTTTGCTCAATTAGGAATTTCCGCATTCTTTGTCACTGACGGAATACTCAAAGGATGCTGACGCATATATGCTTGAGTTTCCCAAGGGTGAGAATATTGTGGAACTGTTGGTACGAACTCTTGAAATAGCCCGGCATTAGTAGTGGAGTGAAAACATTGTTTGTCGTTTATAGCAGCAACCCATTTATCTATGTTTCTTTTCGTTGGGATGTTAGAATCGACAAAATAGGCATCTCCTTCGTCCTCATCAGACGACTCCTCAATTTGGCACTAAATGCAACAGATGTAGATGACGATGACAACCTAGCAATAGAAGGTATATATTCAGAAGTGAAAGCAAATGCTAAACTCAATGATGTCAGCCGGAGTGACGGATTGTCATTGGCATAAGATGCGATTACAGATGTTGGTAGAAAGCATGTTGGACGATCTCCGATGGCTGAGAGTTCACGATTATCGAAACTGCCAGCTATACTTGGTGCTCTAACATTACCGTTGCACGTGTTTTGGACGTCAATATTGGATGAGGCCAACAACAAGGGTAGCGATAATTCATTAGTGACTGCTGCTGGTGCTTCGGTCGTGTCTTCTTTATTGGTCAGTCTCAAAAGAGATGTGGAAAGGGTTTCTAAAATACTATGCAAATGCCTACTCTTACCTGTACACGATGGAAATATATAAGTCCTGTCTTGGACACTGTGATTTACTCCTGCGCATCGAAAATGATTCCATCCATTGCACTTTTTGCATTGAACCATATCGTCGACTGAATCTGGATCGCCGCAGCTACGGCAGTTAAAACTGTCATTTATCGCGGGATCCGGAATCACAGTTTTTGGTAACTTTCTTGGGATAGCCAGCCGATGAATCTAGGTTTTCTGCTTTTTAGGCGCCATCTTGAAATAAGCTTGTAAAAATGTTGCGACAACTGGCGGGAGCTAAAAATGATTCTTGTTCCAACAAGTCCACTTTAACAAGCAATAAAATAATCCTTTGGACTAGTTACAAGCCCTTATAGATAAAGATAATAATTAGCTTTAGTGAATAAATTTTTTTTCAATTATAACTTACTTAGTCTTTTTGTTTTCTATAAGTTTATTTCGTAGTTTTTCTCTTATTAAGTAATTTTTCTTTAGATTTAATTTAATTTTAACATAATAGAAAAAGGGAGCTTTCTGCTGCTGCTGACTCGTTGCAAATTTGGAATGCAAAAAATCAATAACCGGAAATGCCACGCCGTCAAAATTTTTAGCAAAATGGCTTCTTCAGCGATATGTCAGTGCAATGTCATATAAGAATTACCTCTAATTAGGGTGCACTTATACTTACAGCGTATATGATATGAATGATACTAGAAAGATTACTCCATTGAATGATTGAAGAGAGGGGGTGGTAAAATCCCCCAAAAAGAGTATCATTAATATCACGCGAACAGTAGCTTTAAAAAAAAATATAAAAATAAATTTGTAGAAAAATAAATTTCCTACAAGTCTTACCTTAATTACTTCTGTGAGAAATCAAAAATGGCGAAGTTATTGGCCAAGATAAAATTTTCATTCAATTCAAAATATCGGCTTTAGCTCCAGCGCGATTTTCCCTAAAACGAACGAATTAATTTTTTTTATATTTCAAATGTTTAACCCAACTGGACTAACAAATATAAAATAATTAATATAAAATACTTATTGTAGTTCATTTTGCAAATTGAATACAAATATATTTATTTGTCAGATTCTTGTCAGCTGTGAAAACTAGTGTTTACAGGGGCGACTTTCCATTAGGGGAGCTCGCGTAGAATTTTTATTTTTCTTACAGTGAACTAGGGGTATCTATAGAACAGCTTTAAAATATTACGGTGAGGAAACACCGTTAAATATGATTAAAAATGTTTTAATTTTTCAATTTCGGCCTTTTTGTAAAACACTTTTGTTCAATTTTTCACCAAATTAGAACGAATTTCAACAGACGGATACTTTTATTCTGTAAATTTATCATTAAAGACAATAATTAAACCGGTTTTAATGTAAAATATTAGTTTTTCTGTTTTTAATATATTTTTAAAGTTTCCAATATTAATACAGGATAACAAAAAATTCGCGACAACGAAAAACTGTTTTGAGAGTTCTTGTTAATACTTCCCTATGGATAGTGTTCTGGTATTAAAAAAGCATTTAAACAAAATGTAGGTATATAAAATCCGATTTCCATGAAGTTTTTCTGTAATTAAGTTCACAGTGTACAAAAAGCTTGGCGCGTAAGGGGGCATGCTGCCCCCTACAACCCCCATCCTTGGCCCAATTATATAATTTGGTGTGGGGTCAAAGTTGGGTGTGTGCAAAGTTTTTTTAGGATTTGGCATGAAATAAAACAGGAATTATTTCTTTAAGAAATTGGCAAAAAAAACATGCATCGCAAAAAAAACGAAAAAAATACCAACAAAAATGCACATCCCACAACACTTACCACACCGAAGTAGCATACAGTCATCTATGGATTGGCAAACAAGTCAACAACAAAAAACAGTTGTCCGTAGTCATCTTTTGCATACATTTTGTATGGAAAATGAAAACTTTAAAAATCAATTAAAAATAGAAATAAAAGTTTCCTGACTTTAAAATTGTTATATATATTGTTTTTAAGCATAAATCTACCGAATAAAAGTATCCGCGTGTTAAAATTCGTGCTCCCCTAAAGGAAAGTTCAGCATTTTCTCTATGCTAACCATAATGGCAATTGTTTTCAAAAGATTGGGAATGTTTGTTTCTAAATAATAAATTTACCGATGTAAAACCGAAA
Organism: Philhelius pedissequus; assembly: GCA_910595825.1. Lineage (NCBI taxonomy): Eukaryota > Metazoa > Arthropoda > Insecta > Diptera > Syrphidae > Philhelius > Philhelius pedissequus. The sequence goes on from OU343160.1 coordinate 145,825,530, forward strand.
CATATAAGTAAAACTGAGATTTCGTTACATTTTTCGTGCCAAATTATTAACTTTATATCTTCTAAGTCGGATTTTGCGAAAGAAATTAATTAAGTTGAACAAAAAAAAATGTTTTTAGGGAAATTTCTTAAATCTTCAAGGAATTTTTGGCAAAAATAATCTTAATAAATCCCTTTTAACGCAATTCACACAGCAAAAATCTTAATTTGATACCACCCCAAACCAAACTTCAAAATTTAACCAAGGTAGAAAATTTAACCAAAATTTTAACGCAATTCACGCACGGCCTAATATTAAAAAAACGTAATTTGCTGTCGTCTTATTTCTTTCGCATGTGCAAATGAATCTTATCGTTTTCACAGTTACATAAAGCAAATTGTTCGCACGCACGAAAACGTTTGATCGCTTGTGCGATGCAGAATGTCACCCCAGCGTGGGAAGATTGACAATTTTGCCGCCCACATGCACGAGTACTCGCAAGATGCGATGTCGTGTGTTAGACAATATGACCGTCCAGACCTATTCATGACATTCACCGCTAACCAACGTTTTGTACCTCATGAATACGGAATTAAGGCTTTCATACTTTTCACGTCAATAGAAAGTTGGGGAAATAATAATGGTTCAAAAACCGGGAAATTACCTAAACGAAAAGAAAGCCCGATTTCTCTTGCCGCTGATCTCCAAGTTATTTAAGAAAATCCTACTCAAGAGCATTCTTCCCATAATTAAGGAAAAACGACTTATTACGGACCATCATTTTAGTTTTCGGAAGAACCACTCAACAGTTGGCCAGTTCTATAGAATCCTACTTCCCACTAATATTATAAATGTGAAAGTTTGGATGGATGGATGTTTGTTGCTCAAGAACACCAGAACGACTAAATGGATATGGATGAAATATCGTACAATTTTTATTCCGGTAAAATGTATGGTTTTCGTTTGATAGATTTGTTTTAATTTTGCATAGAGCATAACATAACATATCTGCTCATTCTACAAATGGTCAACATTGCTTTTATTTACAAGAAGCCAAAAAGTACACACACAAACATAACATGCAGCTGCCCGTTCCAGTATTCAATCCAGTGTTTCAAAGCAACACGAAATCTGTACGCCAAATCAGTAGTACAGAGTACAGACAAGCAAGCTGTTTTGTTTTAGTTCAGGTACATACTGTTAATACATTTTTTGTAGGTTAGTTGTATGAAGTTGTTTATAGTTTATTTATTAATTGCTTAAGTATGTGAAACAAGTTAAAATATATTTAATTACAAAACGTTGTAAATTTAAAGCCCAAACATGTCACCAGCCGTCTGCTTGTTAGGTATCTTAACTATTTTGTTTGTACACTTTTATAAATTTAAATGAAAAATAAATGATAATATAATAATAAATAAATAAAAAAATACACTTTTATATAAAAGTAAATATAAATACATATATATATATAAATACATACATTTCAAATTGAATTTTAAAACAATGAAAACCATACATTAGAAGTAGGCAACAAAATCAATTATTTATCTCACAGAAGAAAAAGGAATGTCATGAGAACTCTCTTTCTATTAGTAACCGGTATTTATAAGCTTCAAAACTGTAGTTGTATAGGGTATTCCAGTCAGAACCATTTAATAATTCTTAAGTTTGTTCCATACTCAGAGTTTTGTAACGAAAATACCTCTCCCTAATTCTATTAAAAACTGGGCAAATAGCTAAAAAATGAAAACAATCTTCTTTTTGATTCAAATTACAAATTGAACAGAATTACTTAACGTTTGCTGAATATGGAGATCCATCAAGAAAAAGTGTTTCCGATCTGAGTCTAAAAAGCAATGAAATCTTTTTGTAACTAAACTCATCTTTAAAATAGTTCAAACTATAAAGATTATAATTAAGCTCTGAATACAAAATTCTGCTGGACGAGTTCCTTGCCTAAAGTATACACTTCGCTGCTTTTCATCTAGCCTTTCCATGATAAAAAAAAAAGAATTTTTAGAGTAGAGAGTTCAATAATTTGAGGAAAAATAAAGTCAACACTGCACAATTGTCCTAACCGCTTCTATTCCTTAGCCCAAAAATTAGTATATAACGGTTGATTTTTTTGCTACTTGGCTTTTGACGTTTATATTTTTGACAAATCACACATGACAAATTCCACGAACATTTGACATTTCGATTCAGTATTGTTTGCCATTTCATCATGAATAGACCTACGCCTGAACAACGTTTGCAAATTATTGAAATTTACTATCAAAATTCGTGCTCTGTGAAAAATATGTTTCGCAAGCTACGTCCGTTTTTTTTCCGCTCATTTTTGGCTAAATGGATACGTGAACAAGCAGAATTGCCGTATTTGGCGTGAAGAGCAGCCAGAGGCAATTCAGCAGCTACCAATGCATCCCGAAAAATGCACTGTTTGGTGCGGCTTATGGGCAGGCGGCATCATTGGGCCGTACTTCTTCAAGGACGATGAAGGCCGCAGGGTTACGGTCAATGGAGAAAGGTACCGTTCGATGATAACAGATTTATTTTGCCGAAAATGCAAGAATTGAACTCGGTCGACATGTGGTTCCAACAGGACGGTGCCACATGCCACACTGCACGCGAAACCATGCATCAATTGAGAGGCGAATTTGGTGAGCAGTTGATCTCACGTTTTGGCGCAGTCAATTGGCCACCAAGATCATGTGATTTGACCCCGTTAGACTATTTTTTGTGGGGCTATGTTAAGTCTATTGTCTATGGGGACAAGCCAAACACGATTGCTGCCTTGGAAGCCAACATTGAACGCGTCATTGGTGAGATTCCGGCCGAAATGTGTGAAAAAGTTTGCCAAAATTGGACCTTCAGAATGGACCACCTGAAGCGTAGCCGCGGGCAACATTTAAGTGAAATTATTTTTAAAAAGTAAATGGCAGAAATTGATTTATCGATCCAAATAAAAATTTCATTCACTTTTTACAAGTTTCTGTGTTTTTTTTGAATTTTCAAAAACCAAGCTCTTAAAAAATCACCGTTTATAATTTCATATTCAATAAGTTTTTTTGGAACTTTGTTTTCATCAGAACTCAGGATTTTTATAATGTAATCGGCTTGCATCCTAAGTGTAAAATTGTGAAGAAGAGGCATTCCACTCTCCAGATAAATAGCGTAATTTGGTACATTTGATGGAACGGAAAACATTTTTTTGATGAAAATATGAAACGCTTTTTCAAGATTATCATAGCCATAACAACCCCAAACCTGCGCAGCTAAACAAACAGAGGATTTAACAACACTATTGAAAACTTGGAATTTTGTTGACAAACGAATGTTTTTGCTTTATAAGACACTTTTGCACGAAGCTTTTACAAGTCTTAATGCAGCTTTGCATTTATCTTGTAAATGCTTGTTAAAATCCAGTTTGGCGTTATATTGACCCCCAAATTTTTGATTTGCCTGACAACCTCAACGTCTTCTCCATTATAAGAACATTTTTCATCAGATCTATATCGACCACCACCATTTTTAAAAATCATAATTTTCGATTTTTGGATATTAATCAAAAGGTCCCAATTTTTCTATTTATCATTAGTTGCAATGATTTTGGGGAATCAGCTAAAATCACTACATCGTCTGCATATAGGAGTGCTTTACCAGATAAATCTCCAATGCAAACTCCTCCTGGTAAGCTATCAACAATGTCGTTTATAAAGATAAAAAATATTAGAGCACTTAAAATGCAACCTTGTTTAACACCCGCACTTGTATTAAAACAGTCAGAAATTTGTTGTCCATCCCAAACTGCTGACTCTGTATTTTCATACAAGAATGCAAAATTTTAAGAAATTTATATGAAATTCCTAAGCAAGATAATTTATAAAATAATGCATTTCTATTGACGGAATCATACTTTCTTTTTCCTACTGAGAAACGATTTTGCAATAGTTGTTAGTGAGAATATTTGATCGTTAGTCGAATAATTTTTACGAAACCCAGCTTGAAAATCTGAAGTTATATTGTTACAAGAAACCCAGTTCTCCAAAGGATTGAACATAATCCCATAGAAAATTTTAGCAACAACATTCATAAAAGGACATCCCATATAATTTTCTAAATCTTTAACAGGCCCTTTTTTGTGGAGTGAGAATATAATTGACTGCTTAAATAAACTAGGGATTTCGCCTGATGATATAATTTGATTAAAATTAGTTAATAACCTTGTATGGAAACTAACACTAGCATTTTTGAAAAACTCATAACTTATACTATCATTTCCACCGGCTTTATTATTTTTAGCTTGTTTCAAAACTACATGCAATTCTTCAATACTGATATCTCTGTCTAATTCCTCATTACTTACAAGCGGTTGCGCATTGTAAAAGCTACAGTAAGTAATTTTAGCTTCAAGAATGACTTTAAAATATGTTGCTGAAATTTTTACACCGCATCTAAAATTTTGACCATTTATTTGTTTCAACAACGACCAGTATGCTTTTGAATCTTTTGCTTGTGCTAACTCAAGTGCTTGCTTAATCTCATAACTGGATGTTTTTCTGCACAAAGTGATTTAAACCTTCTATTTATTTCGAAATACCAATTCTTTATCTGTAAATATGAAAAATTTCTATACAATTGAAGCATGTTAAATGATGCATTTCCTAACCGACGAGAATCATTATCGAACCATTTTTGTTTACGTTTAAAAGAGGTTTTTGGGAAATGTGGGGCAGAAGCATACATTTTTTTCAACAAAAGTTCAGTTTATGAGAAGGATTTAGCTCCTGAACAATATCTAATGAGGATAAATAACTATCTAATTTATCCTTGTATACTCTCTCAAAACCTTTTCTCCATTTCAATTCAGGAAGCAATTGGAATTCTCTTGATTCTAATTGAGAATCAAGTGATAAATAACCTACGATTGGCAGGTGGTCAGAGAAGACTTGTGTGCATACCCGAAAGTCTTTATCATATTTAAACCACCGGCTAGATATTGCACATAAGTCTATCACCGTTTTTCCTTGACTTCCTACAAACGTAAATTCCCCTTTCATATCTTTTTGCGAACACCCATTTAGAATAAACAAATCAAAACTTAGAAAGAGATCGATCGCCTCCCATTATGATTTTCTGTTTCATCCCAAGATTCCCTACGCAAATTGAAATTATCATTTGCGTTTGTTGATGCAATCTGCGACCTACCATTAAAGTCTCCTATCGTAAGTGTTTGAGGACTTAACCGAACAAAAAGAAAGAAAACGAATTGGTTGATTGTACGTATAAGCTACGATCGAAATATATTTGGTGTGTAGCGAACGATGTCCAAAAAACGAGTGACCGAGAAAAAGCTTTTACATTATGTTCATGAATAGATAGGCAATTAATAACATGAAGATGATGTCTTTAGTATAGTAACGGATAACTTGCAAGAAACGAAAATAACAAAAGTAAATGTATAACATGTTAATGCAAAAAAAATGAACCGTTAGCATGAGAACAAATGAATTTCAACATTTAATTTGGTAACTGATCAAATGATTAATAAACTTTTACGATTGATTTAATTTAATATAATTTTGAGTTAAGTTTTAGTATCATTCTTTAACATTCCGCCATCCCTCAACCAAAGTTTCAGAGCAAGGAAGAACAGCGAGTTTATGAATTGGTCCCATCAAATTTCCGCTTGCCGTTTTTAGAGTAACGACACGAACATGACCATCTTTTCCTGGGTGGATATCAGTCACTCGGCCTATTGCCCATTTTCCAGGTGGGAGATTGGCTTCTTTTATGACGACGAGATCGTTAACTTTATTGATGGTACGAATTTGTTGCCAACTGGTGCGATGTTGTAAAGAAGTCAGATATTCCATCTGCCAACGCTTCCAATACCCTGTAGTTTGGATGGAAGTTCCTGCCAGCACGACTCGGGAACTGCAGCATACGACTCACCTAAAAATCAGTCATTAGGTCACTAACTAGTTCTAAGTGAATACATTTCGTAAAGAGTCATACGAAAAGCGAAATATATCCCTTAATATAGGATGATTTGCGACCCGAGTTCACTCGCAAAGGTAAAGGTCCGGCATAATCACAGTCCCAATGCGCGGCCTGCTAACTTAGATACGTTGAGGTGGTAGGTTGCCCATTAGTTGATTTGTTATAGCTTTGCGTTGGCGAAAACATTTTATACATTCGTGGGTGATCTTTCGAAGCAAGTTACGACAGCCTATAACCCAATACTCTTGTCGTATGAGAGCAAAGATTGCACTTATTCCAGGGTGATAGAATCGTGCGTCGATAACGATGAGTTTTGTAATGATATGATGTTTGGGAATAATGATCGGGTGTTTGGTATTAAATGACGTGTCCGATTCAGCAATTCTGCCACCAACTCTCACAATACTTCCAGCATCTAGAAAAGAAGACAAATCGTTAATTTTTCAGCTGTTAGGAAATTTACCATATTTTCTAAATGCGATAATGTCTTCTTTAAAAATCGACTTTGTAGCCATTGAATAATTTTCTTTTTTGCATTGAAGAATTCTGCAGTTTCTAGTCGGATCGAACGTTGAATACGTGCAACTGTTCGTAGAAGAACATTCCATGTCGAGATTCTTATGCAGAGTGATTCGAATGGGTGGTCATCAGAGACGTTCATATATGATTGGGGTGGGATTTTCCTTTCTTCTTACCTACAATCAAGATCACCTTTAACGTGTGCTGCAATGGGCCACTTATCTGCACTTTGTTTCAACCAAGGTGGACCTTTCCACCATAAATTGTGGTTAAGGAGTTGCGATGGTAAAACTCCACGGGAGGCACAGTCGGCTGGATTGCATTCAGTTCGTACGTGAAACCATCTGTTTCTTGGGATCGCATCGAGTATTTCAGAGGTTCGGTTGCCTACGAAGATATTCCATCGACGAGGTGGCAGAGAAAGCCAAGCAATTACAACTTTCGAGTCGGACCAAGCGAAGACGTTTTTAAAGGTGATATACAGCGATTTTTGCACAGCAACAAGGAGTTTGACGAGGAGAACCGAACCGCATAATTCCAACCGAGGAATACCCAGCCTTTTCAATGAAGAAACACGAGTTTTCGCAGCGATAATATTTGTTTCGAAAGTTCCATAAGGCAATGCAAAGCGCGAATATATGACAGCAGAATATGCAGATTCCGATGCATCAGAGAAGGCATGTAATTGAAATGCAGTTTGAGCGATGCCTATTGCCCTTTAAATTTTTGTAAGACATGGCAGATCTTCGCTGTCCATTGGCAGGCAATCGGATATGGGAGTTCATCCCAGTCAACATTTCCCTGCCATAAGTTTTGTAAGAGGATCTTAAGCGAAACAACCGAAGGGTCGAGAAAACCGAGGGGGTAAAAAAAAGGCGCTATATCTCTTAGGATTTGTGGTTTTTTTTTATTTTATCTGTTGGATGGTAGTTCAAACGAAAGCTAAAAACATCACTATCTGAGTTCCAAAATAGACCTAAAACTTTTGTCAAACCCGGTGTCGAGCTGAAGACAATGAGGCAGGTCAATATTTTGGTTTTGACGCAGTTCTGGACAGTTACTTTGCCATTTGCTTAATCGCATACCGCACTTTTCGACAAGATTGTCTAACGAATCGCGTTTTAGCCTAGCTTCGGATATACTATCACCACCCGACACGACATAATCAACATAAAAGTCATTGGATAAAATTTCTGAAGCTATTGGAAACTCTTCCCGATAATCTTTGGCTAATTGTTCTAGCACACGAACAGTTAAAAAGGGAGCGCAAGAAGTTCCGGATGTAACCGTTTGTGAGCGAAAATGTCGAAGGGGCTCCGCCGATGATCTGCGCCATACGATGCGTTGAAAATCTGTGTCTTTCTTAGACACCCAAATCTGTCGAAACATTTTAACAATGTCCGCAGTAAATACGATTTTATGTCGTCGAAACCGAAGGCAAACAGAAACAGATTACGCTGGATGGGTGGCCCAATCATAAGCGTGTCGTTAAGGCTGGAGCCTTGCGAGTCCTTGAAAGATCCATCAAACACAACATGAAGTTTTGTTCTGCAACTATCTGGTTTTGGGATAGCGTGATGCGGCAGGTAAAAGACGTTGTATTTCGAAATTTCGGATTCTGGAATTAACGACATGTGTCCTAGGCTTATATTCATCTAGAAACCTCGAATAATTTTCAAATAAATTGGAGTTTTTTGAAAACTTCTCCTCCAACTTCTCTAGCACCGGCTAAAGTGTTGCCAAACGAAGGGTTTGATTTAAATGACAAATCAACAACATGTTTCCCAAATGTATCTCGACTAAAAGTGTTAAGCAAATGTTCTTCGATTTTTTGATCTTCTGCAGAAACGATGGAGTTGGTATCAATTTCTTCGATAGTCCAGAAGGATTGTAAGATGGAATCGATATTTAATTGAACGTGATGCGAAGTAATGTAAGGTGTGTAAGTAGACGGCAAGGTTCCGGATACAACCCAGCCAAACATTGTTTTTTGGGCAATAGGATACCCTTGGGTGCTAGTAGCACATTGACCCTGCAAGATTTCCCAGGCCTTGTCTGCACCGAGCAATATGTCGACAGGGCCACATATATTGAATAAAGGATCAGCTAACTCAAGTCGATGTAAGTGATTCCAATCGTCGATGTGAAAGGGCATGGTTGGCAAGTTTGTCGTCTCGTTCGATAGAATATAAGTATCAACTGAGATACTATATGTATCACAACGTGAAGTTGTGACCAACGAAAGAAGGCCTCTGGATTTACTAGCGTTAGTAGACCCAATACCACTGATTGGTATACGGAAATTTTTCCGTTGCAATCCGAGTCTTTGCACACAAGATTCGGTAACAAAAGATACCTGCGAGCATGTATCGATTAGCATCCTGGCTTGCTGATGCCTACCATTAACGTCTAAAACTTTTCCGAGCACAGTTGGTAGCAATGTCTGAACAATCGGATTTGTTATGTTAATCGAATGATTGTTGATGAAGGATTAGGACGAAGTTGAAGTAAGATTACACGACTTTTGTGGGATTTGGACAACGGAATTAGGTGTTTGAGCAGAACGAAGCGAGTAACTGGGCTTGTGGTTCGAATGCCTACGAATTAGTTGCCTTTTGCGGTATAAAATCTTTGCTTGGATCATGCACTAAATGAGTTTTACTCAAAATTGAATTTGATACGAGGTGATTGGATGAATTCACAGAATCATTATGAACCAATGAATGATGACGTGTGTTGCATGCTTTGCAGCGAAACTTCGATTGACAAAGCGTTAAAGAATGTCCACTGCGAAGACAATTGAAACAAATCTTATTTATCTTAACAAATTCTCGCCGAGACTGAACGTTCATGTCAAGAAATGCTTGACATTGGGAAAGATTATGATTCGCAATACATTTTTGACAGACAACCGAGCTTGAAACATGCATGCTTTTGACGAAAGGCTTTTTATTGCGATAAAGTTCCCGAGAACCGGTCTAACAACTTTCTAAAGCTTCGCAACGTCGATCTAAAAGGTCCAATAACTGACCTATAGTAGGATCAGCTTCCGAAAAGTTTTCCTCAGACCATGCTTGTCTGCTTTCTGGGTCTAATTTACTAGTTCGGACGTAAATAAGCCACGGATCTCGACTTAACGAACACATTGCATTTGGTCCCCTAAATATTTCATCGGCTCAATCTGATATTTTTCGCAAAATATTAACATTTAAGGAATGAACCGACGGTAGTTCCATAAAAGCTTGCAAAAAACTATTTATAATATGACGCGGCCTGTTATAACGTTTTTGAAGCTTATCCCAAGCTTGATCATAAGTCTCATCACATATTTTAAGATGGCTCAAGAAACTTAAAGTCTCGCCTCGAAGACAAGAAATTAAAAATTGGAATTTCCGAACTGGTGCAAGTTTTGGTTTATTTTTGACAACGCTTTGAAAGGTTTCGCTAAACGTTGGCCACTTTGTAATTCCCAGAAAATGGCTCGATTCTAACCGACGTAATAAAATTTTCATCGCTTTTCCCTAACGGAGCCTGACTTAATGTTTCTATCAAGAGTTTTTGCTGAATTCAGCAACGGTATCGTTTTTGTTCTCTTCTTTTTCCCGTTCAGAAATAGCTGTTAAAAGAACCGATTTAACAATTATTTTCGAACTCCTCAAATTCTGGAATAGGATCAGGATAATTTTCATGATCAGCAAACGTATATAATTGCTTTTGTGTTGCCGAAAATTCCTTCCAAAGGTCATCGGCTTTGTCATAACGAATTTTAAGTTACGAGTGCGAGGTTGATTCTGGTATAGATTCAACATAGGAAGCTAGATTTGTGAGCGAACCTTTTAAATACCCACGTGTTGCGCGGAGCACAGGCAATGCTACAGAGTCAGCCATTATTTTTTATTTGGATCGATAAATCAATTTCTGCCATTTACTTTTTAAAAATAATTTCACTTAAATGTTGCCCGCGGCTACGCTTCAGGTGGTCCATTCTGAAGGTCCAATTTTGGCAAACTTTTTCACACATTTCGGCCGGAATCTCACCAATGACGCGTTCAATGTTGGCTACCAAGGCAGCAATCGTGTTTGGCTTGTCCCCATAGACAATGGACTTAACATAGCCCCAGAAAAAATAGTCTAACGGGGTCAAATCACATGATCTTGGTGGCCAATTGACTGCGCCAAAACGTGAGATCAACTGCTCACCAAATTCGCCTCTCAATTGATGCATGGTTTCGCGTGCAGTGTGGCATGTGGCACCGTCCTGTTGGAACCACATGTCGACCGAGTTCAATTCTTGCATTTTCGGCAAAAAAAATCTGTTATCATCGAACGGTACCTTTCTCCATTGACCGTTACCCTGCGGCCTTCATCGTCCTTGAAGAAGTACGGCCCAATGATGCCGCCTGCCCATAAACCGCACCAAACAGTGCATTTTTCGGGATGCATTGGTAGCTGCTGAATTGCCTCTGGCTGCTCTTCACTCCAAATACGGCAATTCTGCTTATTCACGTATCCATTTAGCCAAAAATGAGCGAAAAAAAAACGGACGTAGCTTGCGAAACACATTTTTCACAGAGCACGAATTTTGATAATAAATTTCAATAATTTGCAAACGTTGTTCAGGCGTAAGTCTATTCATGATGAAATGGCAAACAATACTGAATCGAAATGTCCAATGTTCGTGGAATTTGTCATGTGTGATCTGTCAAAAATATAAACGTCAAAAACCAAGTAGCAAAAAAATCACCCGTTATATATGTAGAGCGAATTATGTTTTCCAAAAATCATTCATGAAAATATTTCATCAAAATTTTTCTTGTAATAAGCAATAATCATGCAAACAATACGTATAAATAATAAATATATGCAGATAATAACGTTCATTTAAAAAATCTTATGTTATATACTCGTAAATGTATATACATAGGTTTAGCATGCACATATAGTTTTTCACATAGCACAAATTACCACTGTACTTTAATAGCCATGCAACGAGTAGTTAAAGTCTTTTATATATAGTTTTTCGAAAAAAAAATCATTAAAAAGTACGAATTAAATCTGATCATTAAAAAGTACGAATTACATCCAATCATTAAAAAGTACGAATTTAATCCGGCTCGATCTAGGCCAATTTTGTTTGAGAACTTAACCAAACAAAAAGAAAGAAAACGAATTGGTTGATTGTACGTATAAGCTACGAGCGAAATATATTTGGTGTGTATCGAACGATGTCCAAAAAACGAGTGACCAAGAAAAAGCTTTTACATGAATAGATAGGCAATTAATAACATGAATATGATCTCTTTAGTATAGTAACGGTTAACTTGCAAAAAAGAAAATAACAAAAGTAAATGTATAACATTTTAATGCAAAAAAAAACTGAACAGTTAGCATGAGAACAAATGAATTTTAACATTTAAACATAGGGTATAAGAACTTAATTTGGTAACTGATCAAATGATTAAGAAATTTTTACGATTGATTTAATTTAATATAATTTTGAGTTAAGTTTTAGTATCATTCTTAAACAGTAAGTATATTCTCACTGAACAACTCATTCAACACACTACTAAAAACAGAAAAGTAATAATCCCAGTTAGAACAATTAAGATATATACAAAAAGATAGATACAAAAAGTTTTGCAAAGTCAAACTGACACTTTACAACCATAGTCCCACTTATATCACTAAAACTTACATTTTTAAACGCAGATCGGAATCCAAAAATACAACCACCAGATGCTCTACCCTTAATATGTGTTCTCTTTGCTGTAATCCAGTGCGTATTAAAAGCAAGAAATAAATGAGAGAAATCATTGAATTTGTCTTCTTCCAGATGTGTCTTAAAAACAAAAAAATATCAAATTTACATACATATTTAAGAAAATCAACATAATCTATTTTATTCTTGCGATCATTTATGTTTTAAGATAATATATTAAAGTCTATTGATACGATATTGCAGACAGCTGGCTTACAATTTCATAGTTGTTGTTCTCTGTTGCTAGATGTACTCCCATACGCTCGAACAGCTTGATGATCGTTGTTTTTTTATCGTTTGCCCCATCTTCTTTTTTGGCCATTGAGATGTTTACAAAATGTCGAACGAAATTCCAGAGAAGAGCTCACGAAGCACAGTCTCACCATCCTTGTGTCCACGATCAGTACATTATCGAAATTGATGGAAAATACTTTGCCTCCGACCTCAAGTTTGACTCCTGATTTACGGTTTACTTGTTTTGTTTACTTGTTTTGTCCCGATTTAGTGTAATCTTTTTGTATGAAAACACCTGATCTTTTTAACCTGTTAGAGTTTTTTAGCATATTGATCGCTTCATTTTTTGAATTCAATTGAACAAGAAATTTTAATGTTCCATGACCTTCAAAGATTTTCTTTTGTTGTTCTTTAGGTAGTTGTATGTTTTTGTAATTAAATGTCAATTATTATCAATTGCCAAAACTTACTCATATTATAAATGTCAATGAATGTTTGGATGTTTGATTTGCAATTACGCATCACCGACTTAAAGGATTTAGATGAAATATGATAGGTGCAGCACTGGATTATCAAATTCACTTGGAATTTGATAAACGATATACTTGGAAGGAGAAAAATAGACTTAGATGGTATGATCAAATGAAATTTTGGTAGTGAATTCAGTACAAATGAACTTGCAAACAAATTTGCTTCAAGTTTTACAAACGAAGCTGAATCTGTTGTGCAAAAATGTAAAATAAAAACATATCACACCAAGATGTTAAGTTCGCAGCAATCGATTTCCATATCACCAGTCACAAGAGAAGAAATCTTACAGATCTTAATGAAATTAAATGCAAACAAATCTCCAGAAGCAGACGGAATAAGAGCAAAAGACCTACAAAAAAGTGCACAAATATTTATCCCAATATTGGAACGCATGGTAAACCTCAGTTTTGAGCAATCTTGTGTACCAGATGAACTTAAAGTTGCTATAGTACGCCGTATTTACAAAGGAGGTACAAAAAATGACATATTAAAATATAGACCTATTTCTATACTTCCCATAATGGACAAAATATTGGAACAGAGATGGCAATACGACTACAAAAGTATCAACAAATATAATATAATTAATAAAAACCAATATGGGTTTACTAAAAACAAAAACACCAGCAAACTTCTCTCTGAGTTTGCAAATGAAGTAAATAATAAGCTAAACAAAAAGTACCATAATCTTGTAGTTTTCATAGATTTTAAAAAAGCTTGACACATTACGATACGAAAAGCTTGTCGAAATGTTGGAAAAAATCGGAATCCGTGGTATTAATTTGGAGTGGTTCAAAAACTATATCACAAACAGAAAAATGAAAGTTAAGATATGCAACACAATAAGCCAAGAAAAAAACTTAAATCATGGAGTTCCACAAGGGTCAATCTTGGGGCCGCTGCTTTACATACTATACAATGGTTGGAAAAAGTATTTTGACAAAACTATTTTCCTTGTTATATTGCTTGTTTTAAAGAGCTGAGAGATATAACGGAACTCGTGTGATGCTCGAAACAAAATATCTACGTGATTGTAACTGTAAATTACAAAATATTTTATTTTTCCTTACGCATTAATCATGTTCAATGTATGGAGTGAGTTGAAATTAACTGGAAAAAAGTATTTTGACATCATATTCTTTTTAGTTCATTTCGTTTCGTGCGTTCGATCAAAGTTAATATTTGTTAAAATTAAGCACATTTAAATACAGAAATTTTATTACATTAATTTTTTTTTTCAATTTAATTGATTATAATGGGGAAAACGGCGGAAATACGCGAAGTTTTAAGAAATGAAATGGTGATCAAGTATGATGCTGGTATTTCGGTTGAATACTGAAGCAAACTATACAAAGTGCCTCGTCAAACCGTGTATTACCAAATAAATAAACAAAAAAATCACAAATCAACGAGAAACTTACCACGTTCAGGACAACCAAAAGAAAAGACCGTTTAATCGTCGGAAAATTTAAATAAAACGTGCTTAAAACGCCAAAATCTGCAACAATAGAAATGAAAAATCAGTATGATATTGAAATTTGTGAAAAAAAACTATAAGAAATCGTTTAAAAGAGGCTGGCTTTGCCACTTACATAGCCAGAACAATACCACAAATATCACATAAAAACAAACTTAAACGTTTGGAATTCGCCAAAAATTTTTTACATGCCTTCATCATTTTGGGAAAAAATATTGTGGACTGATGAAAGCTCATTTCAGTACCATGCCTCAAAAAAGAAAACTTTCTGCGGAATTCCTAAGAAAATGCGTAAAAAAGTGGCGCCTGTTTGTGAACGAGTGCCCCATGGTGGAGGCTCCGTAATGTTTTGGGGATGTGTTTGTTTTAACGACACAGGAGACTTGGTACCAATTGAAGGAACGATGAACAAGGATAAATATTTGGATATTTTAAATAACCACGCCTTTGGTTAAGGTGAGAAATTAATTGGACAGTCATTTATCTTGCAACAAGATAACGGACCTTGTCACAAAGCAAAACTGATAACCAATTTTCTGAAGGAATTGGATGTAAATATATTCGATTGGCCACCTCAGAGCCCTGATCTAAATGTAATAGAGAATATGTGGGCGTATATAAAGCGAAAGAAGAGTCCATGTTTGACAAGAACACGCGAAGAGACAATTGCTGAGGTCGAAGACCTGTGGAGAGAAGTTTCTCTGCAAACTCTGCAAAATTTGGTAAAATCCAAACGCGGCCGGTTACAAAAGGTCATCAACGGTAACGGAAATTTCACTTTCTATTAAGTTTTGCTTAAATTGCTGTATAAATTTACTGTCACGTAATTTTTTTTTATTAATAATGTTTCTTAAAAATACTTTTTTCCGCTTAGATTAAAAAAAAAATTTTAGTTCAAGAAGTATAATGTTGAATTCAACGAATTTTTTGAAATCCCATAGCTATACCGATATTATGTAATTTTAATTTTTTTTTCTATAAATAAAAAAAAGAATGTAAATTAAAATGTGCGATTTTATTTCTGTCAAAATATTTTTTCCGACCATTGTATGCGAACCAATTACTTAGTGTTTTGAAAAATAGTACGGTGTATGCTTTTGCTGATGACACAGCGGTCAGTCATAGAGATCTACCAACTGCCACTAGCATAATGCAAGCGGAGTTCGAATCTGTAGTAGAATGATGTCATGACTTTGGACTTATAATAAACATACAAAAAACTAACTAATGCACATTAGGTCTTCTCATATCTTGAAAACGAAAATTTACATTAAAATTCATGAAACAAAATGCTTGCATGAAAACGCGAACGAAGAATATCTAAATTGCAATGATGAATGCAAGGATTTCATTGAAAATGTACAACGTTTTAAGTACTTGGGTGTTGGACTTGATTACTACTTCAAATGGGACGTACACATCGCTCAACTCGGCAAAAAATTAAGGAAAGCAGTTTATGCTATACATCATTTGAGCGTATAAAGTAACTACACTGTCTTGAAACAGGTTTACTTTTCATTAGTAGAGTCAATGTTAAGATATGGGATATTAGCGCGGGGAAACACCACACAAAGCTACTTACTAAAACTCCAAAAAATACAAAATCGCATTTTTAAAATATTGATACAAACAAATAACGGAATAAATAGAGAAAATAATACTCAACTAAATACTTACAAAACACTTACAAAACACTTGGAATTTTAAATGTAAGACAACTATTCGAACTGAATATTCTTGAGGAATACTACAATGATCAGCAATATCATCACCATCATTTCAACAACAGAAGAAGAGCGCAAGGATTTCTACAAACTACTAGATTCAAAAATTTATATGGGAAACAACAATTATCCGTCATTATTCCACAAATTTTAAACAGAATGCCTAGAGAACCTCTCA
The DNA here is from genome assembly GCA_910595825.1 of Philhelius pedissequus. Classification (NCBI taxonomy): domain Eukaryota; kingdom Metazoa; phylum Arthropoda; class Insecta; order Diptera; family Syrphidae; genus Philhelius; species Philhelius pedissequus. Next base: position 145,841,936 of record OU343160.1, read on the forward strand.
ATATACCTTCCTATGGCCTGAGGAAAAAACTTCTCAAAAAGCAACTATTAAGTTGCCCATAATATACATATTTACAAAAACAAAAATAATACGTTTTTACAACTCTTTCAAGAATTACATATAAATATTAGAGTAACTACCCTTCTGCAGAAAAGTTATAAGACTTCGCAGATTACTTTTTGTAAACAAGATACATTAGGCGTTTTTCTTTTTTCTTTCAGAGCAGAGCACTGAACAGAGTTCGAACACATAAATTATGCACTGAACTTGTTCCAAATAGAGCGAGCTCTGAAGACTGATATGTTTATAAAAAGCAATACCTACTCTTTTTTGTACACTGATACACACCAGATACAGAAAATCAACAAGCGATCAACTTCTTTCGCCAACTTATGTATCTAATTATTTTTTTCTTCACATTTTCCTTCTTGACACACATGACATTTGGTGCGTTCAGCCATTTATTTACTCACATGCTCAGTCAAATATGTTCGACGACGTCGAGTGCGATCTACACATGTTCAGAACGAAAAAAGAAACACACATTTGGAGCTCTGCGTGCTCTGAGTTAAAAAGAAACACAAACAAATTTTTTGACAACTCAGACTCTGCTCTGAACCAAAAAAGAAAAACGCCTATTATAAGTTTAATAAATAAAGATTGAATTGAATTGAAAAATTAACGGTTCCTATAGGAGAGGCTTAAACATGAAAAAAATATATACTTTTACTTTATGCATGAGAAACGGGATTATCCTTAAAAATTATTGATTCGAATGGGATAGTTTGTGTATTTGTTCCACTTTTCAGGCCTCAACTATTGAACGGTTTGAAATTGTAGGTGGAAAGATGATGTCACTAGATTCCCGTGGAATAGAAAGTCCGTAGCATCGCACGGGTATCTGCTAGTAACTAATAAAAGTGGCTGAGCAACAGAGTGCACAACACATTATTGTTTCTCGTTTGCTTTAGAATATTATTCTGCGGCTGTTAAGTATTGCCTGCTTTGTCTGTAATGTAGTTGCTCACCTCTTGGTCCCTGTAATTTTGTATGGTTGAACTGCTTTGCTCATGAGCAGTGTATCAGTTACTTGTGACGTGTTGTCATCTAATGTTTATGATTAAGTAGTGGAACTGCTCTTTCAAAGAGGCAGTGCATCTGTAACTTGTGGCGTAGTGCCACCTAAAACTAACCTAGAATAAATATATACATATAATATAACTTGTGGCGTAGTGCCACCTTAAGCTAACCGAAATAATTCTCTAATGTAAAAAAGTCCTTATATATAAGTCATAAAAATCAATCAATCAATCAGTAAATATATACGTATATACAAACACTAATGTTTAACATTTCATTAAGATAGAGCGAGAACTCTACATCGTTAATACATGAACATATATACATTAACGTATAAATGAGTGAGATTGCAAACGCACTATATACTTTACATAATACATGTGATTGTGTACTTATATGAAAAAACTAGTTAAGAAATTAACTTTTAAAAGGTTATGATTTTATATGAAATTCATTTTTAACTTAGCACGATTTTTTTTTTACACTATTGAATGACACAAAAACATATAGAATTGTGGAGTAAGATGATGAGGAGGTGTCCTTACTGCTTCATATGAGACTGTTTGCTCCTCTGACGCTTGCTTCTATGTGGTTCTAGGTAACTGTTATGAACAGTAGTTGATTAACGGGTAATTCCGTTTGTCGGTTATGGGCGGCTAATGCGCAGATCCTAGGGATTCTTTGTTATTGTACAGCATCGTCCATTAGTGTACGATGTGTGATGATGTGCTCGTTTGAGTTATATGCCAATCCTGGGACTGGCCAAATTAGGGACTGATATGTGCAGTCGATGTGCAGCCTGAAGATGCTTCCGTTATGGTGCAGCATCATCCATACGTGTATGATGTGTGGTCAAGGGGTGATGATTGTGTGAAACATGACAGTTTCGGATTGACTTCTGCTTCGGCTTTTATCAGGACGTAATGGACCCCCTAAAATTTGTTTCATGATTTTAGCACAGTTCACTCTTATTTTGTTACTTATGATAGTTTAAACAATTTTTAGTACTTTTTACTGCTATAGCAAGAATTAAATTATAAAACACTGTTAGTTTTTTGCTAATGAGACGAGGGAGTAAAACCCCGTCTGTTCTTGACGGAAGCCAGAAGTCGACCTTCTGACATCTACACCAATAAATTCTCAACAATCGATCATTAGAAACGATGCTAAGGAAATATCAGCATAGAAGGAATGTGGATCGAATTTGAACTGGATTCAAGATCACCATTTACATGTTTGCCTCGACATCAATTCAATACTTTAAATTTGTCAACACAATTAATACTAACAAATATTGTTTGCCAATCCTACAACCAGAATACCTTCGTTCCAGAAGGGAAAGCCAGCTCAACATTCAGTACACAAAAATCACAGATGACTTGTTTGTAGTCAAAAACGGATGTGGTGCTATAGGAAGATCGAAGCTCAGACGAATTTATATTAAATTAATTGATATGGTTGACATTTATTAAGGTATAACATCTATTGATGTCTTCAATAGTTCACACGATATGGATGGGTTAATGACCGAGTACGCGAGCGTATTTTAAGAGAAAATAGGATGCATTCCAAACAATAAGATTTCTTTAAAGTTACGTCCCAACGTTTCATCTGTTTATTTGAAAGAACGTCGAATCCCATATGCTTTAACAAGTAAAGTAGTGATTGGGGTTCGTCGTTAGTGGTGATACCCATGGCTGATGGAGGAGTACGACTTTGTGTTGATTACAAGTTTGTTACCAATCAACGATTTATTGATGCACATTACACTTTCAGAAAAATAGACCACATTTTCAATATCCTTCGAAATTCAAAATACTTTTATAGACTTGATTTATATATATCATATCTGCAAGTACTGATCGATTAGCAGTTCAGTATTATTCAAATTATTTCGACATACATATAGATACACATACTGAATGAACCGTCTGTCGTTTGTCATAAAGACGGCTCCAGTTGATTTCAATGGAATAGTCGACCAAATTTTACGAGACGTTAAATTGTTTTTATTATTATTATCTTACTTATCTTACTAGAATGATAAATAAAATCTTAAGTGAATATTATTGTTTTTTTTTTTTTTTAAATAAGGTTTTCGAGTTTTAAATTAAAGTAATTTGACAGTTGTGTAACTGAGAAGAAGCAATTTTTAGTTCTCCGTTTCTTACAAATATATTTATTTTTTAATAAATTGTTTTAAAGTTTTAAAGTGTAAACAGTTTGACCAACACTTCTTAATTTTCTGTGAAACATCCTAAATATAATATTTTTTTCCATTTCGCCGCTCTTTGTTGATATCATACACCTTCCTGCGTCATTTTGTTTTTATGAATACAAAAAGAAAAGTCTGCAAAATTTCACCTGAAAAAAACATCTGCTGAAAATACATCGGCTCAAATGGCGGTTGGTAAAATGTCCATTGAGGAATTAAAATTAATTCTAGACGAATGTATAACCAACAAACTCAAAGATATCGCAACTAAACAAGAAGTCCTAGCTATCTCATCAGAAATCCAATTGCTGCGATCACAGAACGCTTGTCTATTAAACAGAGTAGCTACAATGGAAAATTATTGCCAGCTTCTTGAACGTCAACTTGAAGCCTTTTCTCGTAAGCAAAATGAACATTCGCTTGTTGTACGTTTCCCATCAACAGGAACGGCAGATAAAATTGATTTTGCCACTCAGACCTGTAAAGGTCTTCTTCAGCTACAAGTAAACGACCATCTTACAATTAAAAATACTAAGGAATTCATCAACACTAACAATAACCAATGCACCGTCGTACTATCGAGAGCAGTCAATGATAAACAGAGAAAAGCGAAAATCTCTATATCAAATAAAAAATAAATTGTTAAATCTAACACCGCATGCGAAAATAACGATCAAAGGCATTAAATTGCAAATCGAAAATCATTTATTTGCATATGACTTTCCGCGAGGACTTATACCACACTCGACTCAGGCTTTGTCATTTGTGAAAACCTTGTTCGGAGATGGAGCGTTATCATACTTTGATGGCATTGTGAAACAGCAACATAATCAAAAAATTGAACCTTTGCGTCAAAGTCCAAGTGGCAGTGAGCAAGCTGGTTGCAGTAATCTAATACAAAATATCAATCGTAAATAGGATAGCGTTGCCGTCTGTCATTATATTGTAAGTTGTAAAATTTTATGTTATAATATTACTGGTTTAAAAAACAAACTTAGTAATCCAGATTTTATTAATTTAATTCAACAATTTGATGTAATTATATTTATTGAAACTTTTATTGAAAAAGGCAAAGAAGCCGAAGCATTAAAGTATTTTAAAAATTTTACTGTTAAGTGTATTCCTGCCATAAGAAACCATCAATTCGGTAGAGCCAGTGGTGGCATCTTGTGTGCATTGAAAAATGATGCTAGTAATTATGTAAATTTTAAATCAGTTGGTAGTAAATTTGTAATCGAAATAATCGACAAGCATGATCGCTACTACATAATCCCAATTTATTTAAATTGCAGTCAATGGAATAACGATTTTCAAGAACTTTATAATTTTTTAACTGACATTAATCTTAATAATTTTATGATTTTGGGTGATTTTAACGCACGTATTGGTAATTACCAAAATTCACATTTGCTGTTTGAACATGTTTCGACTGGTTTCGGGGAGATAAGGGGCGCTCTTGATAAGATGCTTAATGGTTGTGGTAGACGTCTAATAGAGTTATTTGAGGATTTTGGATTTTTTGTTTTAAATGGAACCACCCGTAATGATTTAAGAGGGGCATTTACTTTTATTTCTACATTAGGCTTTCAACAATAGACTACTGTGCTTTTAAGGGGATTGGTTAAATGTAATTGAGGATTTTGAGGTTTCATGTGCAAATTACTCGTCACATTTACCAATTGTTACTACGCTTAAGTTTATCGGTATGCCAGAAAGACCTATTGTTATTTCGGTCGAGAAAATTAAATGGGTAGAAAGTCGAGCCAATCAATACAAATCAAATCTTGATAGTAATGCCTATGATTCGGAACTGGTGCAGCTGTCATACGAACAGGAGGCTGCGAGAATCCTTCAATTAATCAAACAGTCTTCTGTCCTTAACAACATCAGAAAAAATGGCTCAGTTTCTGAGAAATGGTATGACTGGGAATGTCAACACCTTAGGAACAAATCTTTTCTATTTTTAAAACTAAGGAAAAGCAAAAAAAATTTCTAAACACTGCTGCAAAAAGTCTGGTGTCTTGCAGAGACTCTAAATCATTTTGGCGTAAGGTTCGAGTATTGGGTGGGTGTAAACCCTTTTCTGTTTCAAGTATGAGTGTGGATACTCTTGCAGCTTATTTCAAAAACCTCATTTGTCCAGGTGATAATCCCTCTTCCTTCCACTATGCTCTATGCTCTACCAGATCACTACATAGCTGAACTAGATGATCAGATAACGATGCTTCAACTTCAAATAAGTTTACAAAAAATGAAAAACAACAAAGCAGTAGGTGTGGATGGAATTCCTATTGAATTTTTTTAAATATGCCACACCTTAATTTCTTACAATTCTTCTAACATTTTTTAATAAACTTTTAAATGAGGAGGCAATTCCCCAATCTTTTTTGAAGTCTATTATTTGTGCAATATTTAAAAAAGGTGACTGTACTCTTCCAGAGAATTATAGAGGAATTTCAATTTTACCGGCTTTGAGAAAGATATTTACCAATATTCTATATCATAGGTTGGTTAACTGGGTAGAAACAAATAACCTCCTTAGTTGTTGTCAAGCAGGCTTCCGTATAGGTATATCAACGATTGATCAGATATTTGCTCTATCTAGCATTTCTAAGCGATATGTCGACACTAACGAGCAGCTCTACACGTTTTTTGTAGATTTTAAGGCCGCGTTTGACAGAAGCTCCCTACTTTATAAACTTTCAAATATTGGTATTTCAGCCAAGTTCCTTAGAATATACAAGCAATTGACAACCAACACTTGTTCTTCAATATATAATGGCATCACTATGCCTGAATTTTTTGACACCACAACAGGTGTTCCACAAGGATGTGTATTAAGTCCAATTTCATTTGCCTTGTTCATTGATGATGTAACTTAAATCTTAGGTGGCGGAGTGAAGAACTTATAAGGATCCTGCTGACGATCTGGTCTTACTTGCTGAATCCCCTTCCTCACTTCAGCTCCTTATTAATCGACTTAAAAATGATTGCGACCTATGGGATCTACAAATTAACATCAGTAAGTAAGGAGGATTTTACCACAATATAAGTGGTTTCTCGGTTTTTTAATAACAAGCAACTTGGATTTACGTCCTCATATTAAAGAAAAATATCTGGTTGCTAAAACTGCTATTAGTATAATGTGGAGCAGGTTCTTTTGGAATCAAAAAGTAGATTCCTCTTCTAAATTCAGAGTTCTAGACGCAACGATAAATACCTGCCTTTGCTACGTAAATCAAGTATATGGTTTCAGGTTTGTTGAAGAATTTGAAGGAGTACATCGCTTCTATTTCAAACTTATTTTTAGGCTGCCATCGACAACACCTACCTATGCTTTCCATGTAGAATCAGGTATACCACAAATCTATACAAAAAACTTGAAGGCGAATGCTGTCTACATAGTCAAAGTAATGTTGCGACCAAACACGAATTTGCAAAAGGAAATAATGATGCATGCCTTGAGATTTAGCCTAACTCCTTTTCGGGAATGGTTCTATATTGCGGGTAAATATGGAGTGGATCTCAGTATATTTAATCTGCCGATTGAATGCTGGCGTGATGCATTTTACAACTGCATTGCAAAAGTAGATGAGCATTTTTATTTACAATGCATTCATAGCGCACAATCCTCTTCAAGTCGGCTGATTTACAGAGAACTGAACCACTCCTTAGGTAATAGAAATTACTTTAATAACTATCTGTCCACCTACCAAATTAGTACCATATTCAAAGCAAGAGTTGAAATCGTAGGACTTAACTTCAAACCGCACAGGCCAGAAATTTCACCAATTTGTAATCTATGTAATAGAAATGAAAATGAAGACATTTATCACTTCGTAGCTATCTGTCCGATTCTGCAAGAATTGAGAAGGCTTTACTTTCGAAAGAGCTTTTTATCTTTTTCTGAAACCAAAGATACGGTAAAAATGGTTGGAGAGTAATTTTTAGTTTTTGCGATCATGCATTAGATATCGAAATAGTTTTGACCTGTAATCTCTCTTTTAAATTTTTTGTTAGCCATCCTTAATTATAACTTTAATACCTATAATTTATATTAAATTTGAATTAATTTAACAAAATATTCAATGCAAATTGTTATACAAATAAAAATTTAGTGCAAAAATTTAAATCATCAAAAAAAATGTATCAATAGTTCTTTTTCAGTTTTTTTTTTTTCATTTACAAATTAATGAATATATGTCAAATTATTTTCGACAGACGGCACTTTGTTACCGAAATTACTAATTATTTAATAGTTTCTCGAAACTATTAGCACAATCATAATAAAAATTAAATTAGATTCCCGATACCATAGAACGAGGGCGACGAATTGCTGTGGGGATTTTTGTTTACTATATTAAAAGGAAGTGTCAAAGCAGAAGTTGAAAGTCTAAAGAACGATCGTAAAAGCTTGACCGTAGTAGATTCTTACGATAGATAGGTGGTCGCGTTCTAAGGTGTAGCTCAAGTATGAATGTGTGAAGGTTTTCTGCATGCAACTTTTTTGGGAAGGACTTTATAGGCGGGAGAATAGAGAATGCTGACTAGAGAATGGAGAGTGAAAGTTCATGATAATAAATATTGGAAATTAGGAGATTCTAAAAGCTAATTCTCTACAGAAGTTTCCAATTTTGGTTAGGAGGTAACTGATACGAATTTCTTAAACACAGTATAGAGTTCTCTGTTCAGAGCCAGTCCATATCTATTCTTTACTCGCAGAACAAATTTAAATTGGTTATACTTTTGCGATAAATCGGTCACAAAAAAAAAAAAGAAAAAAAAAGGAAAGAATAAAAGTGCAATTATTTAGGGCGATATTAGTGGTTGCGGGCCCGATAAAACAAAAAAAAAAATCTTCAAAGTAACCAGGTAAATATTTCAAAATTATTGCATTTTGATTAAGTAGTTAATAATCCAAATATTGTATTATTTGTGTTTCTTTTTTAACAAAGCAAACTTGTTTTCTTTTAGGAATTTATAAGGCGGTTGAAGATTTTCACCGCCTTCGATTTTATTACAAAGAAAATTTAATTTTTACGGCCGTCGATTTTGGTTGCCAAAAGAAAAATTAATTTTCACAACGAACTTAGAATAAACCGGTGTACCTACGGTATAGACGGGATAACAAAGGATTGTTACTACCGCTAGCTCTTCAACTAACCGTTTGGCAGCTTTAAATCAAAAGTCAGCATAGCCTAGAGCGTAAGCACCTCGAACAAAAAGCACCTGTGACAAGGAGATCGGGGTTCGAGAACCACCAATTGCCAATAATTTTTTTTAGTGTTTTAAATTTTCAATAAAATTTTTTTTATTTAGAAGTAAAGTAACGTTTGATTCATCTGAAAAGTTAATAGAATTTGTAATTTCCTTAAGCTAGTAGCTCGGTCAGCAGCAAAAAAAAAAAAAAAAAAAAGGGCAAATTTAATTAAAAAGCATTAGATCGGGAAACGTACATATATACATAAAATTTTCCATTCGCGTATTAGTGTATATATAGTATATGAATTTCAATGATATCAAAAACATTTACAAGAGAACTAGTGTAACAACAACAGAACGTATCCATTCTGAATCGATCCAACAGCAGTGGCCACTTCTCGAGGAAATTCGGAGCTAATTTTGGTATGGAATTTTATTTCTTTTATATTTAATTGAACATAACATGTATTACTTATATACATACATTAAACCGAAACCAATAGTGACATAGTACGCGCATGCAAAGGGGGTGAATGAAGGAAAGAGGTATTAAATACCCAACATTTTTAATAAATCGAAGACGTTTTAATTCTTCTTTAATTAAATTTTTTTGCGATCGGCGTCAGGGTTGTCACTAGAACGAATTAAGTTTATCTTTTTATATAATAATTTTAAATCAATTTTATTTGTTTTGTATAAATGATTTTATTGTGAAATTTTGAATAATATTAATTAATTTATACATTATTTTAGTAAAAGAAAAATATGATTTATGATAAATTTTGAAAGCGTTTGCATTGCAGTATGAACTGCGAGTGAATTTTTTTTTAAGGGGATGAGGATGAAGGGTTGAGAGAGATGTAATTCCCGGGAGAAGGAAGCCAACCAAAGGGGTTGCTCTGGCGAGGGAGGCAACCAGGTAGGGTGGGTAGAGGCGATATCTCGCGCATCGACAACCAGCACGATGCAATGCTGACATTTTTTTTTTGTAACGGGCTATAGGTTCAAGAACCACACCCAACGCTGAGCTAAGGGTTCGAAAACGAAAGTCAGCATGAACCGTACGGCACAATACAGCTCGTTACAACTTGTTGCCATGTTCTATTTTCTTTTGAATATTTCTTTGCCATTCATATATGTATTCTTAAATCTAAATAAAGAATTTGTAATAATAATAATAATAATAATAAAGTTTTAAATTTGTCATTGTATACTAAATTTATATTATCGATATTAATGTTTTTTAGAAGATAATGCAAGTTCTGATTGGATAGCGTTGAGCAGGTTGCTGAGACTTCTGGGCAGACAAGAAGATAAGCCATAGTGACAGTGATATTATTGTCTTCACAAAGATGGCAGATAGGAGGTGATTCTTTGTTGAAAAGGTGTTTGTGTGTGATGTATGAGTGACCTAGTCTGAGTCCAATGTATATCTTTAGATTTGTTTTGAGTTATATTGTTGGGATAGATTGCTCTGTCGCCGTTGGGATTTATGTTTTTGTACAATGAGAAAATTCGAAATATCTTTATTGTTGTATTGGGTGAATGTTTTTAGTTGTTCTTTTATGGCTGATTTGGCTTCCGCGCCCGCTGCATTATTGCCACTTATACCAACGTAGAGGGATATGGGACGATACCCAAGGTTAAAATGGGTTCACCATTTGGCTCAGGTAGTGGAATGATATTTGCGGCTTTCCAGGCCTTAGGTCTTGCATGCATATAGTTAAAATTATTATTATTATTAAATATATTAAGTTTTTGAGACACACGATTGATAGAATAAAGTTTTCACAATCCAAGGTTTCTGCGACTTAAGAAATGCCAAAGTGTAGTTCTACCAACGATGTGAGGCGATTTCTATGACTAGTCACATATTATTCAAATTCGTTCCAAATGTTTCAATAATTTCAATTCCATTGCATTAACTTTTACATAAAAGTTCAAAATTCAAGTGGTCCATTAGTTGTCAAAATTCTTCATAAATCTCAAATATGAAATCGCTAGTGATCGTGTATTGATGCTTTACAATCCAGCTCCACCATACTCATATTAGAGTGACAAAGCAGCTATCAAGGCGTTATCTGTATTGGACATAATATTGCATCTACTAAAAGAAGTCAAGCGAAAGTTTCGCTTCACCCTTGGGAACAACCAGACAATAATTGGCAGAGGATTCACATTGATTATGTGTGTCCTTACCAAGGATACTATTTGCTCGTCGTCATGGACGGTAAATCCACATTGGCAGAAGTAGGAACATGCACAGCAGCACCATCTTCCATTTTACTCAACATATCCTCTAGAAGGTTTCCAGATGTAATGGTTTCCGATAATGCCACAATTTTTAAAAGTGAAGAATATAAAGTCTGGCATTTTTCAAAAATTTATTGCACCAGGCCATTCAGCTACAAATAAGGAGGAACACCGAGAACCTTAAAAAACAAACTTGCTGCAATGAAGAATGAGCCAACAACAATTGACTACAAAATAACAGATTTTTTTTTCAAATATCGAGCTACACCACTATACAGCGACATTCACCTGGTCAAAAAGCTTAAAATACAACGGCTGAGATGGCTGGGGCACGTGGAGCGTATGGACAGCAACGCACCTGGAAGCGGCTAGCTAGGTATAGAGCTGACTGGAGGGGCTTTTTGTTTGCGGCCGTAGCCCATCCTGGGCTGTGAGCGCCATCAAAAGTAAAAGTAAGTAAGAGCTACACCACTCAAGAATGGGACAGCGCCATCAGAAAAATATCTAGGAACACAAATTTGAATTCGTTTAAACTCACTGAAACCTACTTAATTCTCAAAAACTCCTGCAGTCCATGTACCCTCAAGGCAACAATATTACACTGCAAATAAAATGCTGTGGATACCAGGGGCCCAACTATGTAATTAGATTCAACAATAAAGTTGTTCAAATTCGCAAAATCTCGACTCGCTAATTCTTTACTTTCTTTCACTTTAACTGAAATGAATAGAGGTAATTGGAGATTATCTAGCCAAGAATCAAATACGCGAACAGTGGACGCTACATTCCAATACAGTACCACCTAAACATATCATTGAAAACAACTTTCTAATCGTTGCGAAAGTAGATTGAAGTTAAATAGTAGGGCCCCATTATAATTAAAAAATTGGGTTGTCTTCACTATACTGTACTACTGGATAATGGATTCTCGTTCAAAAGACAGATACACCAGTTACGTGCAACAAGTATTCCAACAAGTTACCAGATCAAAAGTAATCCAACAACCTATAGCGTTCCTGGTATTACCACAGCACCAACAGTACAGTCACTGAATAATAGCAATGCTGAACAGTCAGTAACAATCAGCAATCAATATAAAAATCTTCAGTGTGTCAGCGTAAACCACCAGCTTATTTAAGGGATTGTGTTTAGGATTCTTCTAAAAGCCCTTAGTGTTCATTAAACGTGGGAGAATTGTTGACCTATATGTTCAAATTATAGGGCAGCACTATTAATAATATTCATATATCCGTACTCTTCATGCCTTTCTTTTCTTTATTTAAATGGATTATTGTCTGTCATTTTTATCTTGTAATAAAATTGACTAGAACTAAGAAACTTCGTTGCACCTTTCTTAATTTGTCATTTCTATTAAAAATTTGAACAGCCTACAACAAGAACTATTCTACAAACTTTTGTCGAAACAAACCTTGTGCGCCGACTTCAAAGAACAAGACCAAACGCAATACAAAGTATTTATTTTATTTAGGGTACCTGCAAGTCCTCCCGCTGGGGCGCTCCCAGCTAAATTGCGACTAATGTATGAATTTAAACTAATATATATAAGGCAATTTAGTCGTAATCAAAAAAACAAAAAAACATATTTTTCTTACCTATAGTTACGCAACAATATTTGAGAATATTAACAACAACCGTTTTTATGTGAAGAATTGTGTGGACCTTAGCATGCAAAGAAGTCCGTACGCTTTCCCAACTGTCCTATTGATATGCGTATCCCAACTTATGTATTGAACCCCTTTCCGAGATTTTTTTTGCAGTTTGAGCACATTCCAAAGTAGAGTCATGCAGCAATATACGAGTAGTGCGAAAATATGTATTTTGAATCTAAGGACTTCCTACTGATAACAATACACTTCCGAGTTTTCAAAAACAATCTGTTTCTTAATGATCAGGATCAAACACTTTCCAGGTCAACGCTTATGGTGCTGACGGAGTCTTCGGTGAGACCTAGAGGACAGCTTTTAAGTAATTTATTTATTTATCCACAAGCAATATTAGAGTTAATATTCCAAGAGTTGATGAAAATGTATGTAAGTTAATACATCAATTTTGATCTTATTACGATTAAGAAAATCAATGTTTGAGGACACCTCAATGAGATAGTAATAGACCTTGACCTTTTAATTACCACCATAATTTGGATTTTAAGCCTTTTTAAAATAATAAATCTAGCCCTCATTGACCTAGCGGGAACATAGATTGATACTAAATCAAGAAGTGGTCCGAGATAAGTATAGCATCTTTCACCGAGGTATATTTGGCCTAAATTTATTCAAATGTGCGGTAATGTCAAAAAATCTAATTTAAAAATTCAACTCAAAATGTAAATAAGAATTTAAATAATAAAACAATGAAACATTTGTATATTTATTATAAATTGACCACCATATTTCCATAATTTTATAAAAATAATTCCTTAAAACACTTGAACTAAAGACCTTTTCTATTACAAATTGTAATTCGCTCGCTGATCAAGCACCTATTCGCATAATCTGTGGTGCTTTCACCAGAACAAATATTTCAAAATCCACAAAAGTGAATACTTACAATCCACTTTTCGTGCAGTGCATGCACAAAAACCGTAGTTAACTCTGTGCGACAGAACAGAGCAGGGAAGTTCTTTTAGAACGGGATTACCTGAAGACGGAGTATCCCAATATGTAGGGACTGACAAGATCAAGTGTATTTAAAACCAGTTGAAAATAGACAAGAAATACGCTACATGATTTACTTAGGTCCTCGGACCTTTTATTTCCGTGAAGTTCCCCTTGCAGGGCATACGGCCTCCACTACGCGCCATCGTGTACGGTTTCTGGAGCTGTACTTAACCTCTCTCCAACTCTTCCCCAGTTATGCTGATTCCTCTTTGACCGTCCTTCGGCAAGTACTTCTAGGTCGACCCACACGTCTACCTCGCTGCGTGAGGGGGTTCTATTGCGTCGCCTGACTCGCAATGCACTCTTGACCTTTTCGAAGCGTATGTCCAATCCACTGCCACTTTCGTTTTCGTATTATAGAGTCGATGGGTCCCTGACCTGTCCTCGCATGAAGTTCATCATTGGAGATATGGTTTGGCCAGAAAATCCTCAAGATATTTCGCAGACATCTATTCACGAACGTTTGCACCTTTCTTTTGACAGCAGGTATTACTTTCCAAGTGCTGCACCCATACACAAGCACGGACTCAACATTGGAGTGGAACAGTCGTAGCTTGGTCTCAAGGCTTATAGAGTTGTTTCTCCATATTTTGTACAGCATTCCGAATGCAGTCCTTGCTTCCCAATTCGACTTGGTATATCTTGTTCGCACCCGCCATTAGTAGAGACAATACTCCCAAGATATTGAAAACTCTCTACTATCTCTACTGCTTGTCCAGAAATATCTATTTGTGTAGAAGGCTGATTCTTTTTGTTTTTGCCGTATTGATCTTAAGCCCGACGGTTTCAGCTTCTCTCTTCAACCTTATTGTCATTTGATGGAAATCCATGATCCAAAGACAGAGTAAGCATACGTCGTCCGCGTAATCCAGATGTTTGAGGAATGATTGCAGATTCCACTGAACTCCTCCATTTGCAGTCCACAGAGCTGCATGCAGCACATCACTTATCACCAACAAGAACATTATTGGTTTGATTTGATTTCAAATTCCTCTGACAACCTTCCTTTATGCGACACGTGACATTTGGATCCATCATAGCCCTAATAAGAGCAATCAATTTATCCGGGATTCCCCTCCTGCGCAAAGCAAGCCAGATAAATTCTCTATTAACACTGTCGAACGCCTTTTCGAAGTCGATGAACAGCAGGTGAAGTGGTGATCGATATTCAACAGACTGTTCAATGATGATTCGCAAGGTGTTGATGTGCTCCACACATAAAGATCCAGAGCGGAATCCTGCTTGGTGGGCGTCAAGTGTTTCTTCGAGATGGTCTTTTATTCGCTCCAGAACGATTTTTGCTATTACTTTGGCTACTGCAGGCAGTACACAAATTCCTCTCCAGTTTTCGCACTGCGTAAGGTCACCTTTCTTTGGGAGCTTCACAATAATTCGGTTTTTTCATTTCTCAGGAATACTTTGTTTCCCAAGCTCTCTCAATGAGTGGGTGCAGCTCACTCGGTGTTGTTGGCGCTGCTTGTAAGATCTCTGAGGGAATACTGTCAAGTCCAACCGCTTTGTTGTTCTGCAGTGCTATGATTGCGGTTAAGATTTCTTGCCTACTGGGGGATACGGTGCGAACTCGGGAATTCTTTACTACGGACAGGTCATTGCGTGTTGGGATACCTTCACTGTTGAAAACGCGGTTTAAAACTACATACAAGTGCTCCTTCCACCTTCTGAGCTGGTCCTCATCCGAAACTAACAGCGACCCGTCTATATCTTTTACGAGGTGTTGTTTAGAGCTTCGGACACCTGTAAGGTCTTTAGTAATTCTGTAGACGGTCCTACTGTCACACCTGATAGCGGCCTCTTCTGCTTCTGTTGCCAATGCGTTAATATAGTTACGCTTATCACGTCGCACGCTACGGTGAACTTCACTCATCTTCATGCGATACACAGACTAGCTCATTTCTCCCTGCAGCTGTACTAGCTGCAATGCGTGCTTTGAGTTGTTTTCTTTCTTCGATCCTAGTTCAAGTTTCTTCGGTAAGCCAGGCAATGCTTCCTCTTTGCGACCAACCGACTATACTTTCAGCACCGGATATAAAAACATTTTTCACAGCACATCCATGGTTTTCGATACAGGTGGGTTCCGTGCCACTGATTGCTCTCTATCCTTGTGAAAGGTGGTTCCCTAGTTGTTCGCGAACGGTTGGACCCTTAAGTCTATCAGTATTGAACTTGGGCATTCGTGTGTTTCCTTGGGATCTTCGTACTGCAGCTGTGCGTAATCTTACGGTAGCAACCATCAAATGGTGGTCTCGGCCCATTCCTCTTCTGTTTCGAACATCCTGCAAGCTGCTTCTAAGTCTCCGACTGAACGCGAAGTGGTCAATTTGGTTGGAAGTTGCTTGTCTATCCGACGACACCCAACTGACTTTGTGACACGTCTTGTGCTAAAACATGGTCCCACCTATTACAAGGCGGCTGACGTTACAGAAGTCAACAAAACGTTCACCATTGTCGTTTTGGTCACCAACACCATGCTTTCCCATAACATGCCTGAGCCCATCATTGTCTTTACCAGCCCTGGCATTTAAGTCTCCCATTACCATTATGATGTCTCCACGAGGTGTACTATCATAAGCAGCACTCAGCCGGTTATAAAAGGCTTCCTTCTCCTCGACAGAAGAGAGCTCCGTTGGGGCGTAACACTGTATGATGGTCACGCGACGTACTCTAGTCCGGAACCTAGCTTTCAGGATCCTCTCATCTAAAGGCTCCCAGGAAATTAAGCTCTTGAGAGCTGGTTTGGAAAGCAGCAATCCAACGCCAGATTCACGAGAACTTCCAGGTGCCTTTCTGGAGTAGAGTAGTATAGTGTTACGAGTTGGAGACTTACAATTCCCCGTGCACCACCATCTAAATTCACAGATCCCAAAGATGTTCATGTTATACCGCATGAATTCTTTCTCTAATTGTAGGAATCTGCCATTTTGAGGACCTTCATTTCGTTGTCAAGAAGCGTCTTCAAATTCCAGAAACCATTCTTTGTCCGGGTACAAGAACCAAAAGTTAATTTTGTGCATAAAATAAATGAATTAAAATATTGTTTGCTTTTGTTTCATTAATATATAATTAGGGTAAATTTCCAATTTTTTTAGACAGAATTTTAAATGCTCCAAAACGGTTTTATTGTTGATAATATTTTTTTATGAATAAAAAAAGCAGTACAACACTTGCTTTTGAAATTTTGATGAAATGGGTTAGTTTTTTATACAACATGCAGCTGATAGAGTGGTACATTTTTTTAAATATGAAGTATCAAAGTTAGAATTAATTTGATAGTGCATATTTTTAACGTGTTTTTTTTTTAAATTATAAATTAAATATTTTGTTTCATTAACTATAAAAACAAATTATTTATTTTTGCTGATATGTACATTTCGGAAGCTTTGCTTCCATCGTCAATAAGCTACATATATTTAAATAATAATGACATTTTGATATTAATATTAAAATTCAATACAAACAAAAAATTCAATACAAACAATTCAATTCAATTCAATTTTATTTTATTTGTATTTCAAAAAATACAAAAAATTACTCAAACAAATTTACAGTGAATTTAAGGTCTAATATAAAACTTTTTCTTTTTGAAAATTGGATTTTTTATTGGTCCATCGTCACTATTCATTAAATTATTTTTATTTTAAAATATATAAGCACATTCAAAGGCATCTAGTTTTTTTTATAATGATGCGAATAACGTGGTTATTATCAAAGAAAAGTCAATTTATTCTAGAAATTTGTTTCTTTATTGAACGTTTAAACTAGACTAAAACTATACAACAACGTATTATAATAAATAGTTAGCAGAGCTGCAGCTCTTGCCTTGTTCTTATCGAAAAGAATAAAAAAAAGCTCAACTGAATAAGATGATGTTCTATATTTATTTTAGTTAGCAAAAGGAGAAAGAACGTATTTAATTAGAGTTCCGATAATGCAGTTCGATTATAACTTATTAGGACAGGCATATTAGTGATGTGACTTCTCCCCCTTTAGTTTCGAAAACTCCTGATTCGAAACTTAAATACATACATATTTTTTATAAGAAAGTTGATAACGTAATTAAACTTTTTTTTTAGTTTGGAAATAATATCTGTAAATTCTGGTCTTAATTTGTTTTAGTTAAGTTTTAGTTAATATAGTTATACACATTGAATTTGTTTTTTCTTAATATAAGATTTAATTAAGATTACTACTATCCTTATTAATCTTCTTGTTTGTTTTCTTTTTTTTTGCTTACATTTTTTTAAATTCATAAATCGTTCATTTTATTATTATAATTATTATCACAATTTGTTTTTTTTTTTTGTTAATATGTACTAATACTTCAATAAGACTTCATTGATTATGTATTTTTATTCTATTTGTGTCTACTTAATATTATTGTCTAGGGCTAGGTATATTTATATTTTCTTTTAATATTTGATGGGTGTTAGTTTTAATTTTTATGTTATTTATATTTAGGTTAATTTTTTATTAAGACGTGATTTTCTTCTCTTAAACGATCATTTTGCTTGTCTTTATTTAATTTGTCTATTCTACGTTGTTTTTCGATTTGAATACGTTCTTTTATTTTGCTTTTACTTGCATTAATCTGTCCTAAAATAAAATTTATGGATGAACTGAATTGTTATAGAATTCTGCTGCCTTAAAACACCTGCTTTTCATATCGAGTTTTTTGAATTCTGGATTCATTTCCATTACCTTTATCTGCTCGTTTAAAGTGCTATGAAGCCTCTCGATGTCAGAATTACCGGTATGGCTATTAGGTTTCGTGAGATGAAGTTCAATGCCTTCTTCTCTGAAAAAGTCTTTAATAGCGACGCATGTCTACTTCTTAATGCTTCCTTAAAAGTAATAAGATGTCTGTCAACCAGATGAATTATTATCATTGCATGTTTAGTAAACCTATCAATACTTGTTAAAAATCGTTGGCCTTTCAATGTCCAGGTATCCAAGCCTACAATCTCATTTTGATCGGATGGCGTATCTGTTAGCGTGTGCTTAATTTTAATTGGATTGCGGTCGTCTTTTGCTTCCTGACAAATGGAATAATTATTTATAAATCTTTGTATTAGTGCTTTTAACTTGGGAAAATATTCTCTATGTTTTAAGAACTCAAAATTTTCGTACCTCGATGAACATTTCGAATATATCTGACAGCTTCATCTTCATCCCTTAAATCTTCTGCCATGAAAGCACATCTTCTAAATTTAATATTCTTATCGCTACTAAACAATTCTATGTAACGAGTCTTTTTCGGTTGGTCCTTCGCTGGCACAATATTCCCAAGACTAGCTCTTACGGGGTGGTTCTTGGACTCATTGTTGTTACAAAAAAATTTTTAATTTAAATGCCAGACTTTCCATCTAGGTGTCATGATGGGCGAGATCTTCATCAATACCCTCTTACCAAGGCTTCTTTCTTCATCAGATCATCACCCCTCCCATCCAAATCCTCCCATCCTTTACATAAAAAAAATTTACTCACACTTCATTTAAGAAAATTCTCTTCAAACCACTTTAAAAATAAATTGATTCATTTCAAATGATGTTATTTTATTGTTTGCCAAAATTTAATTCAAATGTAAAAAGAAGTTTTAAAATTTAATTATTGAACTTTTGTAAAATTTATGTAATACTAGAGAAAATCGAATTCCTTACGTTGGCAACTCTGTCCATACGTAAAGACAACTTTAATTAATCAAATTAAATCGAATTCGATTTATAAGCAACTGTTCAGGAATCAATCAACTTAACTGTCATACAACAAAAAAAAAACTAAACATTCATTCAACTCATTCAAATATTTAACCTCATTCAAGTTCAACTTATTTTTGGATTTACAATAATTCATAAACTCAATCAAAGATTATATCATTAATTATTATTGTTCTAACTTGCCAAACATTCAAATCATTCACTATGTTTGTTAATACATAAACTTGCAGTTAATAATTTTTGTTATATACTAATCTCTCAGCTTTCACTCAATAGTTGAATTCCTTTTGTGTCTATTTTCTTTTGGCTTGCTAATAAGAATTTTTGTAAGCATCGATCTTTTTTAATTCGATCGTCAAGCGCAGCAGACCTGGGTAACAAAATTGTTCATTTATTTATATTGATAAATACATATTTAAATTGACTTCAAATTTACAATCTATCGACGTTTCTTCCTGGTCTCATATTTTAAATCTTGAACTCGCTGATCCCTACTTTAATATCGCTGCTCCCATTGATGTTCTTCTTGGCGGTGATAAGCTTTGGAGCATTCTAAAGGAGGGTCAAATTCGTGGTTATGATGGATGCCCAATCGCTCAAAATACTTCATTTGGTTGGGTTATTACGGGACAATTCCTTGAAACAGAAGAGCACTTCTGCCTTATACTTTATTGATAGGCCCTCCGATTCAACGCGATTTGATTGCTGTTTGTCTACGTTTTCGACAACATCCTTTTGTATTCACTGCGGATGTTGTTAAGATGTTTCGCCAGATTTGGATAGATGATTCATATACTGACTATCAGGGTATTGTTTGGCGCGACTCTCCTTTAAAGGAAATCGAACACTATCGCTTACGTACTGTGACTTACGGTACAGCACCGGCTCCATTTTTGTCCGTTCGAATCTTAAAACAGCTAGCGGAAGACTATAAACCAGAATATCCTCGTGCAGCCCGTGTTCTTTTGGAAGATGTTTACGTCGATGACGTGATGACAGGGGCAAAATCAACCAAGGAACTCATCGAATTGCAGATGGAATTAGTTGCTCTTCTTTCCATGGCCAAACTACAGCTTCGAAAGTGGAGCTCCAATTGTTGGCCCCTAATAGCCTCTCTTCCAAAAGAAGAATGTGAATACTCCTTCTATGATACAGAACGCTCAAAGTCATTCGTAAAAGTGCTGGGGATGCATTGGAATCCTTCAAGCGACGAGTATTCTTTTCGCATGGCAAAATGTATTCCAACTATTTCGGTGACAAGGCGTTCACTATTGTCAGAAGTTTCCCGGATATTTGATCCATTAGGACTACTTGCACCATCGGTAATACTTTTTAAAATCCTCTTTCAGGAACTCTGGTCATCCAACTTGAAACTAGGCTGGGACGATCCGCTGCCTCCGCAGCTAGCTGATCGATGGGCAAAATATCGAGAAGAAATCCCATTTTTTGAGCAAGTTCGAATCCCAAGAAAGTTGTTTGAATCTTCATTTGACGACGCTAAGCTTCATGGATTCTGCGACGCCTCCTCACTCGCATATAGTGCTGTTCTCTACACTCGTTGTAAGATAGCTGAAGGAAAGTATAAGGTGACCATAATAGCAGCCAAGACAAAAGTTGCTCCGTTAAAACCGGTTTCAATCCCTCGCTTGGAGCTTTGTGGGGCATTACTATTGACTCGCCTATTCAATCTAATAAAATCGTCGTTTTCGTATACATTTTCAAGAACCGTGGCATGGTGTGACTCTGAGATTGTTTTGCACTGGCTTGCCTCGCCCCCTCGTCGCTGGACTACTTTCGCCGCCAACAGAACAGCTGCTATACTGGAAACTACTTCAAGGAATTGCTGGAATCACATTTCATCAGAGTCAAATCCAGCTGATTGCGCGTCACGCGGTATTGTTCCTTCAAATCTTCCAAACCATCATCTATGGTGGACTGGTCCACTCTGGTTATCGATGGATGAAAGCGAATGGCTAAAACCGAAGTTTGCGACCATGAAATTGGAAGATAACGAACCTTTACTCGAAAAACGACAGTGTCGGCCGCAGGTGCTTCTTACTTCATCTAACAGTTTCGATGTCATCGATCATATAATCAGCAAAACTTCGTCGTGGTTTCGTATGCAAAGGATACTCGCTTACGTTATTCGATTTATATTCAATTCCCTAAGTAAAGAATCTAATCGTCGAACCTCATACCTAACCCTAAAAGAAATTCAAGTCGCGAAAACAACCATATTAAAATCTGTGCAACAAAAATCATTCAGTGAAGATATTCACGCGCTAATTAACAAACACCAATTACCCCCTAAATCAAAGCTTCTTAAATACTCTCCATTTCTTGATAGTCAAGGTCTGCTCAGAGTAGGAGGGCGAATTAGTAATGCTAACATATCTTTTCATATAAAACATCCTTATATTCTCGAAAATAATAGTTTTTCTTCTCTCCTTATAGAAGAGATTCACAAAAATTACCTACATCCAGGAGTTTCCGCCACATTTGCCATTGTAAGACAGCAGTTTTGGAGTTTGGGATGTCGTAATCGTATCCGCAATGTTGTTTTCCGATGCAACAAATGCTTCAAGCTGCGAAAGGATACCACGCCACAATTAATGGGTGATTTACCATCGCAAAGGATCTTGCAAAGTCGCCCCTTTTCGCATACTGGCTGTGATTATGCTGGCCCTTTTAATATCAAGTTTTCACGAGGCCGTAACCCAAAAACATCAAAGGCTTACATATGTCTCTTTGTGTGCATGGTGACAAAAGCTATACACTTAGAGCTTGTAACTGACCTCACATCAGAAGCATTTCTCGCCGCCTTTCGTCGATTTGTTTCAAGACGTGGACTATGTTCTAGCGTCTATTCGGATAATGGAACCAACTTTCAAGGTGCTCGTCGAGGTCTTAATGAGATGCATAAGTTGGTAATATCAGAAGCGCACAATGAAGCTGTTGCTACATCACTTGCCAAGGACAACGACGCATGGCACTGTATCCCTCCATCGTCTCCTCACTTTGGTGGTCTGTGGGAGGCTGGTGTCAAGTCCGTCAAGTATCACTTACGACGAGTAATTGGTGCAACTATTCTTACGTTCGAAGAACTTTACACGGTTCTTACTCAAATAGAAGCTGTTCTCAACTCTCGTCCCCTTTGCGTTATATCAGATCATGATTTAAACCCTTTTAGCCCCAGCTCATTTCATTATAGGTGAACCGTTTACTGCTGTTCCGGAGCCAACCACTTTAAATACACCAGTTAACCGACTATCCCACTGGAATCACCTACAGAATATGGTACAAGGGTTTTGGAAACGATG
The DNA here is from genome assembly GCA_910595825.1 of Philhelius pedissequus. Taxonomy (NCBI): domain Eukaryota; kingdom Metazoa; phylum Arthropoda; class Insecta; order Diptera; family Syrphidae; genus Philhelius; species Philhelius pedissequus. The sequence continues at coordinate 145,864,416 of OU343160.1, forward strand.
GCATATCGAGTACTTAACCACACTTCAAGAACGTCCCAAGTGGAAGAAGCCCACCCCAAACCTAAAACCAGGAGATCTTGTTATAATAAAGGATTTTATCTTAAGATCTATTCTCTTATTTATTTGTTATCAAAAATAACCTGGAATTTACAGTCCATTCATTCCGCATCAGCAACTTTGGGATTTTCCTTTTTTATTCCTCTTTCTTCTTTTATTAAGTATTTTAACTATTGCATTGATCCCCTTTTTAAACCCCTCACCGCTCTATTCGCGTACTAAATACTTCTTTCTTCAATTATTACGAGTATATATGTATATAAAATATAATTTCAGTATATATGTAGGTATATGTTATCAAGATTAAATTTTATTCAGGTACATAAAACTCACCATATAATCCTGTTGAAGTGGCCACTGCAATCGGAATCTTTATAGATGATAATGTTCCTTTTCTGAATAACTCTACTTCGTTTGATTGTCTTATACTTTATATATAAATGTGTCTATATATATAGATATATATATATATTAATGCGCGAAAAGAACTTTAATTTTCCTTAGGTACGTTTCTCAAGGTAATTGGACGGAATTAAAGGTATCAATTACCATCAACGCGGTAACCAACATTCGAAATGTACAATTTAAAATTTAAATAATTACTCTATTATTCATTTTGCTCGTTGGAAATCACCACTCGGAGTTTGCTCAAAACGCGGAGAATACACTGCCGTTCGCACATGCTTAATGCCATAGTTCGTCAAAAAGTTTTCAAACTCGTTGGATACGAATTGACGTCCATTGTCGGAGTGAATAAACTCAGGGGTGCCGAAAGTGTGAAAGATTTCAGTTTCTAAGAAACTTATGATTTTAGCAGATGTTGCTTTAGACAAAGCTTTAAGAAAAACGAACTTTGAGAAATGGTCTACCGCAAAGAAAACATACACATTTCCTCGCTTTGTACGGGGATATGGTCCCAAGAAATCAACGTAAAGTCGCTGAATAGGTCTTTCCGTCACAATCTGCTTGGTGATAGGTGGACGAAGAACCGCGTTCGGCGCTTTTACCATTTTACAAGTTTCGCATTCACTCGATGGAACAAATTGTAGCCTTGCAGCTCCAAACTCCAGCGAGCGAGTCTTCCACTCAGCTCCTTCATCGACATAAGCCATTTTAAGCTTGAGTGGTCCGTGATCACCTTGAAAGGTAATCCATCAACATATGGCCTGAATTTCCATATAGTCAAAACTGCTGCGAGACATTCTTGTTCAGTATCCGTGTAGTTTTTTTGCGATTTATTAAGCTTCTTCGACATGTAAGCGATCGGTTTCTCATTGTTGGTCTCATCCAACTGAAAGAGAACACCACCTACTCCCTCCGAAGATGCATCACATTGTATGGTGAACGGCTTGCTGAAGTCTGGTTGTGATAACACCGGAGCAGTGGAAAGTGCAGTCTTCAATTTGGCAAACCCTTCTAAAGCAGCAGGTGTTAGCTCGAATTTCTTAGTTTTGTTCAAACAATCAGTGAGTGGTGCAGCTAAATCAGAATAATTTTGTATGAACCGACGATACCAACCGGTCAATCCTAAAAATCTCCTACCTGTCTTAGGGTCGTGGGGACGGGAAACTTAACCATTGCCTCTACCTTGTCAGGATTGGTCTTCAGGATACCTTGACCAACAATATATCCGAGATACTTAATCTCCCATATGCAGAACTTGCTTTTATCAAGGTTAATGGCTTTCTTAGTTTTCTTCAAACAATCAGTGAGTGGTGCAGCTAAATCAGAATAATTTTGTATGAACCGACGATACCAACCGGCAATCCTAAAAATCTCCTACCTGTCTTAGGGTCGTGGGGACGGGAAACTTAACCATTGCCTCCACCTTGTCAGGATTGGTCTTCAGGATACCTTGACCAACAATATATCCGAGATACTTAATCTCCCATATGCAGATCTTGCTTTTATCAAGGTTAATGGCCAGATTCGCCCTGCGAAGACAGGCAGCCACCTCGCTGAGGATACGTATGTGCGAATCGAAATCAGCCGTACATGCCAACAAATCGTCTAAATAGATAAACACATTTTCACTAAGCGAACGACTCATCGTTTGACCAGCATTGCTTAACCCGAATGGCATAACCCTAAACTGGTAAAGCGGTCTACCAGGAACAGCAAATGCAGTTTTTTCTCGAGATTTCTCGTCGAGTGGTACTTGCCAGTACGCATCCTTTAAATAGATTCCTGTTATAAAATGTGTATCCTTTGTACGAATGAGCAAACCCTCGATATGCGGCAAGGGATACGCATCCTTAACCATGACTGCATTGGCTTTTCGAAAGTCAAGGCACAGGCGAATCTTTCCGGGTTTCCTCACCAAAACTACTGGGTAACTCCAAGGTGAATTGCTAACCTCAATAACCCCAAGCTCTAACATGCGGTCTAATTCTATGTAAGCCTCTTCCTGACGAACTGGAGACAATGGGTAATGCCGGGATTTGATCGGGACCGCGTTTCCCGTATCGATGACATGACAACCAAGGTTTGTCTTACCCAGCCCTAGCACGCAAAGTTAGGAAATAATTTTTTTTGCATTTTCCAGTTGGAAACTTTGTTCAGGTGTAAGTTTTATCAATTCAGCCTCATCCTTATAACTCACTCTCTCTTCAACATGTGAGACGTCGGCTAGTATTTCACTGATCTGTGGCATCAGATGAAATTCGCGCCCAAAGTTCATCCCTAAATATAATTTTTGAGTGAGGTTGGCAATTAAATAAAAAGAAACGGGTTTAGTGATACCGTTGTACTTGGTGTGAATTTCACAATGACCAACTATGTCATGTGCATTACCATCAGCTGTATGAACAACATTTTTGTACGGTTTCACGTCCACTCCAATTCCTTTAACCAACTCCCAACACTCGCTACCTAGAACAGATGGATGCCCCACTATCCAACAAGCCAAAAACTTATTCATTGTTTAGCTGAACATTGGCATACATCCTACCATCTGTGTTTGAGGTTATAATTGTTTCGACAATTTGTTTGCGAAACTTTTTGCGTTGACGAAACCGACTTCGGCATTTTTGAATCTGAGCGGAAGTCGACTTATCACTATCCCCAAAAATTCGAGAACGAATTTTATAATAATTCAACTTTCGCTGATGAAGGGACTTTAAACTATGTATTAATAGGATGAGACTGAGAGACATGCGAACTGATCGGATCGGTTCGTTCCAAGATCTTAGTAGGAACAATCTTTTCTAGTGAAACTTCTGAACAGGTAAGGGAATTTTTGGGTTCATTTAGTTCTGTGGGTTTCGGGGTAATTCCTTGAGGAACGAATCTCCCCTTTCTTTCTTTCGTCCCTCGAAAAGTTTCCCGCGTGTTTTCCGCACTCAATAGTGTTCACGCCTTCTGCACCACACAAGAAACAAAATAAATTTCTGATCCGAGATGGGCAAAAATGGTAGGCATGACCTTTTTCATCGCAGTTCCAGCAAACATAATCAGCTGTTTTAGTGCGTTTTCGGGTTGAAGAAAAGCTGCAACTTCCTCACACTCTTCGTCGAATTCTTTTTTTTCCATCTTCGACCACAATCTCGTGAACGCTTTTTTGGAAAGAAGTTCGCTTCGCTAGAAACCTCTCAGCATCTCTAGCCTTGTTCCGAAGTTCTTCAATATTTTTGACGTTCGCTGATAAAAGAGTTTCACCTAACTTATCTTTTACGTTTTTTCGTATCACATCTACAAGTTTTCGTTCATCGAACGGCTCTTTCAAACGGTCGTTAAGACCCACAACAGAATTATAAAAATCGTCGAATGATTCTTTCAAACCCTGCTTGCGAATAAGCAACTTCATGTAAATTTCTACATCACTTTCCAACCGCCCAAATTCTTTTTTCATCGCCATCTTTAATTCGGATAACTTTGCAGTTGGATTTTTTCGCAAAAATCCCCAAAACCGCTTGTTTGCCCTTCCGTCCAATAAAATGTGGAAGTTTAACGTAACCTGTTCGTCAGAATATGATGACGATGAATGCAACCGATTTACTTTAAAAAGAAAGTCTGAGACATTATCAGTTCCGTCATATTTTATATTCCAACGATCGAGCCTACAAGATTCCGTTGAACTGAAATTTGAAGGAGTGGCAGAATTTCTAGGTGCGATCGTCGGCGGTTGGAAAGGATTGTTGGCGATGCTTTCATTAGCGGTACCCATCCCGTCGCGAGTAGTCGAAGCGACTTGACCTTGTGCAGGGATATTCAAACTTTCCAATTTCCTAATCACGTTCATCATAAAAACGTCCATCTGCTGAAACAACCTAACTTGATTATCAAGCATACTCCTTTCGATTCTAGTAGCTAACTCATTTGTTGGATCTACTTGAACAGTTATGGTATTTAAACTATTACCTGCTTCGTTGTCTTGAACTTCGTCACTAACAGATGAATTATCGTTAGACATATTTGAAGTGGAGTTTGAAACTATAGAGTTTAAATTCTCAGAGAATGAAAAAGAATTGTTCAGGTCGAAATGATCAATACTTCTCCGAAACCGTCGGTAAAATTCTTCAAACCTAGCTTCAGAATGTGCCAAAATCACGTTCAAGTCGTCGTGGATTGAAACCCGACGTCCCCTACTCATTCCTCTCCCAAGGTATACGTCTGCAAATTTGTTTCCCTCAAAGGCTAAAAGACTCGTCAGCTGAAATTCGGACTCAACTAAAAAAAAGCAAAATAAAAAAAACAAAAAAAAATCTCCACCTAAAAAAAAAACAAAAATCCAAAAAAAAAATAGAGGCCTAGTAATTCCAATATTTGGCCGGCTGCAAACCGTAAAACAAAAAATAAAATAAACTCAAAAAAATAGAAAAAACCTATTGGCAAATAAAATAAAATCGAAAAATTAAAAAAAAACTTATTGGCAGCTCTATTCCAACTTTTCAACCAAAAATCTACCAAAACCTCCAAATTCACTCCCTTGAATCCTTGGTTCAAATACCACCAAAACCAATTTAAAAGAAACAAATAAAAATGTATTCGGAATAAAAATCAGTAAAAAAAATTAAAAAAATATATGTAAAAAAATGTTTATAAAAAAAAATATAAAAATATATGTAAAAAAATTCTTCATAAAAAATATAAAAAATAAATTATCAAATAAAAGTACGTTTCAAAAACTATGTTTCCCTGTAATGTAAAAGGATGAGAAAATCAGATATGAGAAGGGTGATTACTGACCTTAAGGAAGAAGCCGTTGTTCTTCGAGCCGAAAATGAGCAAAAAAAAAATAAAATAAACTAAACTGAAACTAAAATGCCAAGAAAATGTTCTCCTCAGTTTTCAGGTCAACAACCAACAAAGCTTTCATTGGTGAAGGCATCTGAAAACCTTGGAGAATTTTTTTAAATTCTGTTGGAAGGATCGCTGAAGATGCCTCTCGCATCTACAGGTATATTCCAACAAGTGAGTGCAATATTAAGTGTGTGCTAAGTTGTCTTGCCATTTGGATACCTGCTGTACAAGTACCCAAAGACTCAGACTGTTTAGCCCACACTTTGTTTTTGTTAATGTTTGTATGGTTGCATCTTCCTTGTTGCAACGCGGTACCAAGTGCTTTACACTCAGTAGCCGGGACTCACAAGGCAGATGCAACCAAAGAACCAAAGTAAAGATCCAACTGAATCTAAAAAAAAATTTAAAAAAAATGAATGAATTAAAAAATAAAAAAAAAAATAGGTATTATCAAAATTACTTTATAAAAAAAAACAAAAAAAATTGAATATAGCCTCACCATCTTAAGATGGTGGGTTCCACGTTGCGGGCGCAATTTTGTAACGAGCCTTTTGCCGGTTGGTCCTTCGCTGGCACAATATTCCCAAGACCAGCTCTTATGAGGTGGTTCTTGGACTCATTGGTGTTACAAAAAAATTTTAAATTTAAATGCCAGACTTTCCATCTAGGTGTCATGATGGGCGAGATCTTCATCAATACCCACCCTACCTGGTTGCTTCCCTCGCTAGAGCAACCCCTTACCAAGGCTTCTTCCTTCCTCAGATCATCACCCCTCCCAACCAAATCCTCCCATTCTTTACATAAGACAAATTTACTCACACTTCATTTAAGAAAATTCTATTCAATCGACATTAAAAATAAATTGATTCATTTCAAATGATGTTATTTTATTGTTTGCCAAAATTTAATTCAAATGTAAATAGAAGTTTTAAAATTTAATTATTGAACTCTTGTAAAATTTATGTAATACTATAGAAAATTGAATTCCTTTTTCCTTTCCTTTTAAAACCCCTCCCCGCTCTATTCGCGTACTAAATACTTTTTTTTTCAATTATTATATATATATATGTATATAAAATATAATTTCAGTATATATGTAGGTATATGTTATCAAGATAAAATTTTATTCAGGTACATAAAACTCACCATATAATCCTATTGAAGTGGCCACTGCAATCGGAATCTTTATAGATGATAATGTTCCTTTTCTGAGTAATCCTTCTCGCAAAAAAATTCTTAAATCCCGCCTTCTAAAATCTCTTCAATTAGTCTGCGATACCCTTAGTCTAAGCTCAACTTAGGACAGATTCCATAAATAGATCTAATCGATTAATCTACTACATTATTTAAATGAGCTTTCAATTGCATTCCACCTAAGGTTTGACAGTTCTCGGAAAGCATTTATTGTTAGTTTGTTGTGCCGGCCGTCGCGTCTTCTAACCATACGGTGTCGAAGGCCTTCTCCAAATCAACCAGACAGGCACCCGTACACTGCTTTTTAGTTTTGTTCCATTGGATATCAGAAACTAGTTTAGACGCGGCATGAATTGTGTCAATGTTGCCTTACAACCGAACTGATTATCCGGGATAATATTTTTGTCCTCCGCCCACTTGAACAGGGCTCTATTAATAACCTTTTCAAATACTTTGCTGATACTTGGAAGAAGACTTATGGGATGGTTGTCCTGACTAAGGACTGCACCAATTGTTTAAACTCTTTGTGGAAGTCAGGCTAATGAAGAATGGGATGGTTAGTAACGAGTTGTTTTAGTTTCTCGAAGGAATTTACATATTGCTGATCAAAAATGTCAATGCGCATATTTTTTTTTTAAATATGTAGTCATAGGCTGGGTGACCTTGGCGTAATCCTTAATATATTTACGGAAATATCCCGTCATACCTAGAAAGCTCTATCTGTTTCGACGTCTTTGGTAACTTAAGGTTCTTTATTATCTCTATTTTACTTGGATTAGGCTTAATGTCATTTTCCGTCAAAATATGCCCCATTTATCTATCTGGGTCTTAAGATTATGCTCCCTGATCCTTTTAAAAATTGTATTAAGATAGGCTTTATGCTCCGACAGGCTTGTACTAAAGACAAGAATGTCATCGCGATATACGACACAAATTTCATTTATGAGGCCCAAACGCACTTTATTCATTAACCTTTGAAAGGTTGAAGGGGCATTTTTGAGCCCAAAGGGCATCCTGATATATTCAAAGTGCCCTAAAGAAGTGGGAAAAGCTGTTTTTGGTTGGTCTTTCTCATCAACCATGATTTGGTGAAAGCCCTTCGCCAAGTCCAAAGTGCTGAAATATTGAGCTCGACCCAACTTGTCGAAGATGTCATGATAATTGGTATCGGAAACTTGTCGCTAAAAGTTACCTCATTCAGTTTCCGAAAATCGACAACAAGCCTCCATTTTTGTTGGCCTGAGTTGTCAATTTTTTTCGGAACTACCCACATCGGGCTATTATAAGGACTATTGCTTTCCTTAATAATTGCTTGACGCAACATCTCTTTCACCTGGCTCTCAACCTCTTGTTCATGAATCTGAGGAAACCGGTATATTCTTGAATAAATTGGCCGCGTAGTTGTAATTAATATTTCGTGTTTAATTACATTAATGCTGGTCAATTGCTGCCCCTGTATGAAAAATAAGTCACGGTTATTATTGAATAATTATTTAACGCTTTCTGTTTCTTCCTCGTTTAGTTTATATAAATCAAGTTTTTTCATTAAATATCAAGTTTGTTGTTGTTCTACAGGTTCTAGAACGTTTACGATCAAAGTAGGTATATGGACAATTGAATCCCTTAAATTTAATTAATTGGTTGTTAATCTCGAGCTGATAATTATTAAAATCATTTTTCGCTTTTAAGGGCACTAAAATATTTGAACCAATTATTGCGTTAAACTGTTTGTGTTTTAGGTTCATTAGCTCCCTGGACATTTTTGCATTTAGCTTCCATTCAATAGGAGCAATTGAAATTTTTTCGTAACTAATAACTGCTATTCCTATAACTGTACTAATCGATATAGGTTTTATTTTTCTAGCCTTAATATCTGGAAGCAAAGTTTCATGCAAAATAGATATAGATGAACCACTGTCTACTAAGCAATTGATTATGTGACCATTTATAGTCAACTCTATTATTGTAGATGGGATGTTTTCGAGGCTTCTACAGGAAAATTTTGTGCACTTTGGTGATCACTTTCGTTCTTGGCCATCAAAATGTTCATACCTATTGTGAATGGGACTTCCATGATTTCTATTATTATTCAATGAAATATTATAGGAATATTGCCTTGACTGGGTGTTTCTGAGATTATTATTGTTAATGCTCCGAAATTGTCCTGAACCGCTCTGATATTGTCTATTACTCATAATACTAAACTGTCTTGAGGTATTGTTTTGAAATTGCCTGGGAATATTGTGATTAAACTGGTTTGGATTGTCATGCTGAGCCGAACTATTATATGTTGTGTTATTATTGTAAAATTGACCTAGATTGACGTTTTGATTAGAGGTATTATTTCTGACATGTTTTATAGGTTGGTGCCTAGAAAATTCATTCACAAATTGATTTGTCTGCCTATCATAAATGTCTAATATTATTTTGTATGCGCCTTGAAGTGAACTCGGATTCCTACTCAGTATTATTGTCTTTGTGGGCTCGGGTAAATAAATTATTTTTAAATGCTTCTAAAGCTATGCGGTTGTTAGAGGTTGTAATTGCTGGATCATTATTACCTTGAAGCAAGTTGGCATTATTTATCCTACAAAGGCAGCTATTTATTTCGTTAAAATAACATTCGATAGTTGTCTTCACTCTAACGTATTTTATCTATAAGAATTGCAGCATTACCCCTTTCACCAAACTCTTCAATTAGAACTGCTTTCAATTCAATCCACTCAGTTATCCCACCTCTCCTTTGTACAGCTTAACTGGCTTTGCCAGTAATCTTGTCTCTAAGATAACCTTTTAAAATTATAGAAAAATCCTCATTGAAAGGGTTGATTAATGGAATTAAATCTTCCACCCTTTTTTCCCTGTTCCCGCTATATTCCGGAATTCGAGTGATAAGATCTAATGTAATTTTAAATTTGTCTACTACGGGTAAAGCCTCCATTATAAGTTTAATTTGAAAAAATAATTTTAGTAATATGAAGAAAATTTGGTTAAACTTAGGAAATATAATATGGCATTATAATATTTACAAGGTGTTTAGTTAATTAGTTAATTTAATAGAAATGCAGTTAGTAATAAAACTGTAGTATATATATGTGTTGATAATTATTGATGCTCATCTGCTGGTAGATTCACCTTCTTTTCATTTTCGTTATGCTTTTTTTTTACTGTTAGGTTTTCGATTCAACTGTTATACACTGTGAGTATATAAAGTACATCATTCATTAACTGTAATTTGTTTTCTTTTCTAGTTTATATATATATATATTTTTTTTTATTTAGAACTGTTTTTTTTCTGTTGCTTTGGATCAATATATATACAATTATGTAAGCATTATATACATTGTTTGACTTTTCGGAATTATATTTTACCGTTTTAATTTCACAATTTATTCGGTATTTTTTCTTATTACACAAATGTTTTTTTAGAAACTAGTTCATATACACATAGATAAATGTATAACTGTTTTTTTTAAAATTTTTCTTTTAGTTAATTTCTTCCAGAAGACTATTTTTTGTTGAATTTATTCAATTGTTATTAATTTAACCACTTTAATTTATTTTAGTTTTTAATATATAGTATATAATTTTAAATAATATCCGATTCGAGGTCCGACTGTTATTATCAAAGAAAAGTCAACTTATTTTGAACAGTCGTTTCTTTATTGAAACTAGACTAAAACACAACAACGAATTATAATATATAGTTAGCAGAGCTGCAGCTCTTGCCTTGTTCTTATCAAAAAAAATTTTAAAAAGCCCAACTGAATAAGATGATGCTCTATATTCATTTTGGTTAGCAAAAGGAGAAAACGTTAATTAGAATTACGATAATACAGTTCGATTATAACCTTTTAGGAGAGGCATATTGGTGATGTAACTTGAGCTCTCTAAAGCGGTTTTGTTTACCCTTAATATGTACAAGCACAGTTCGAGTGTTAGGAAAGTAGGGAAGGATGAAACAGGAGATATCGATGCACATTTGTTTTGAATTTCTGAATATCAAAGTGGGATGGGAAAATAGAGCCGGGTAATTTATTCCACATTCGCCTTGTACCGCTAAAGAAAGAATTCCTGTACTTAACAGTACGTCCGAAGTTGGGCTCAATGGTAAACTAAAGCGAGAGTATTACCGTTGAATAGTTTAAGGGGAGGAATGCAACTGGCTACTTCGCTTGAACACTGTTACAAAAAAAGCGTAACATAACGAAATACATGAAACATTTCGACGATGTTCGAGAGATGTAAATGTTTGCACTTTAGTTCTATCGCCAATCATTCTTTGAGCTCTATTTTGAAATCTATCCAAAAGATTCAAATGAGTTTGGGGATCTCTTGCCCAAATATGATAGTTATACTCCAACTTTAGACGAATTAAGGCTTTATATATAACAGCTAGATCAGACGGGGAAACAAATTTCTTGCATGTTTGAAAATTCTGGTCATTCCACAATAGGTTGTCTGTGATGCACATGCCAAGGACTGACAGCTGATCGTGTTTTTCAATGCAAGTGCCGCTCATGGATAGTGGCATGGGTGGTGTGTTCTCCCCATTGGACAATGTTGTCAAGATCAGAATTTAATGAGCTTATCATACGCTTATCATACATCCAAAGAACAAGGAAGTGAATCTGAGAACGAATATGAAAAGCTGAGAGTACTATTGTCAGAAAAACAATTTAGTGGATTAGAAGTTCCGGATAAGAGATCATTAATGAAAATGAGGAAAAGAGTTGGAGACAAATGTGAGCCCTGGGGCACACCAGCATTTATTTTGTGAACTTGAGACTTGAAACCGTCCAATACGACATGTATTGAGCGGTACGATAGGTAATTTCTAATCCACCGAAGAAGAGACTCATCGATACCAAATGCACGCATTTTCGATAAGAGAGTTTGTTGGCAAACTCTATCAAATGCTTTTGAAATATCAATAATCTTACTTTCTCCAAATCGATGTAAAGATTTGTGCCACTGTTTGGTGAGATACCTATTGCTACGAAAGCCATACTGCGGGTCATTAAGGAGCTTTCGTTCTTCAAGATATTTCTTAAGCTGATAATTAATCAGCTTTCCATGACCTTGGAAAGAAGCGACGTAAGTGCAATTGGACGGTAATTAGAGGTTGAAGAAGATTCGCCTTTTTTGGGGACAGGCTGGACAAATGCTGTTTTCCATCCACTCCTGTAGAGTAGAACAGATGGAAAAGCTTTCGCAAAGGTTTTGCCAGCGTTGAAGAACACCTCTTCAAAACGATGGGAGGGATACTATTCGGCCCAGCGGATTTGTGTATGTCTAGTTCTTTTAGGACTCTAGCAACTGCACGAGTGCGAAAGAAGACTCGTCCCATAAAATCGTTTACGCTCTCAAGTTTCTCAGGTTTTCCTCAGTGGGAAAACTTACTTCTCTAATCCTAATAATCAGCTCGAATCAAACCATGCATTTTCTTTCGGTTTGATAGATTTCACCCTATTCGGGATACAATTTCTCATTCCGTAAAGGATTAAATTTGTTATCATATCTGCGCTGGAGTCTATGTCACTAACGAGGAAGCATAGTGACCAGTTAAAATTCCTGCAGAAATTATTGAGACCGTCCCAGTTGGCTTCCTCATATTGGTTGCAGTATGGGTTCACATTTAAGTCCAATATTGGGGCGTACTTATTCATGTCAAATTTAGAGACTAAAATGAAAAATGAAAGAAATTTTCCAAGAATTTTGTTCAGATATAAAGATGATGTTTGAAGTTGTTATTTATTTACGTGACCTTTAATTCAATAATTTTGTTAGCTTATGCGGGCTATAGGTCAATGAAAGATGTTTTTTTATAGCAACGTTTCGACCGTGTTTACGTTCTTCATCAGGCTTTTTATTATAAAACTTATGTAGGTATTTACGATTACATTATAGGTATCACAACAACAAATAATTTGTAAAATTTCGTTTAAAAATTTTTCAAAAAAAAAAAGAGGACATCTTTTTTCCTTCTTTCTTCTCTTTGTCAAATACGTACTTCCCATTGTTTATAGAAAATGCAGTTTTTTTCTATATCGGAGCTTTTAAAAGGGATTTGATATAATCCACTCTTAAGATCGAGGATCGTGAAGAAGTCACATTTTCCTAGATTATATAGTACCTCGTTAATTTCTGCTATAGGATACGTATCCGGTACTGTGATAGAACTAAGTTTTCTGTAGTCGTCGACTAAGCGGTATTATTTAGTTCCTGATGCATCTAATTTCTTTGAAACAATAATAAATTGAAGAATTATAAGGAGATCGATAGGGGCGAATAATTTCGATCTTTAGTAACTCATTAACAATTTTATCTACCTCATTTTTCAATGCTCTTGGATAAGGATACGGTCTAGTGTAAACAGGGGTGTCCGAAGTAGTTCTTTTATCTCCCTTGACAGATGTTATATATGTTAGTTTATTATTTGGTTCGGAAAATAATGCTGAATGCGCTAGTACGATTTGGTTTATATGTTTTCCCTGATCAGTGTAAGGATGTGAAGTTCGAATATCTATTTTATTTACTGATTGAGATTTGAATTGTTTAAGCAAAAAGGAATATATGTCTGAGAGTGAAATAGTTTTTATCTGTATGGATGACAGCTGCCAAATCCTTAAGAGCGTCATTTCCAACGATGCCATCAAAGGAGTCTAGTCCATTCAGTATACAAAAATTTAATCGGGCCGATTTCTGTTCCCAACATTTCAAGGTTTGCATGGTGTGTAATTTTTATTTTTCCGCTGACGGAATTTGCAAAAAATGTTTTTTATTAGAAATGGGATTTCTAATGTCACAAGACTGTACATAATTCTTGTTAAAACCCGTATCGAATAAAAATTTTAATGGCTTACCACTCTTCGCCTTAAATTCATAATTCGGTAGCAAAGAGTGGTCTAGTCTAAAAAATTCAATTCTTCTAATTCTTTGCACACTTCTACAACCTCTCCGTTTTCTGGCTGGACATAGTCAATAAGTGTTAAGTATTTGAATCATATTCTCTATTGGAGTATTATGGTCCTCATCGTAGGTTACGTTTACATGAAAATTTCGCTGTGCAGGATTCTGAATGGGTTAACGTTTTGATCTTGGATCGAATTGCGTTCTTTGTGAACTTTAACACTATTTCTGAGTTTAGCTTTTATTGACCTTTTCGATATTTGAGGTTGTGGCCTTGTTGTGAAAATTGTGGTTGATCGTAGTTTTGCGCATAATGTAAAGAATTTTGATTTTGAAGCTGTTGCTGAGAATAATTTTGATTTAATCGATATCTTATATTTTGATTTCCAACTGGTGAAGTTGGTTTGTGACCAGCTACAAACGCAGTGTGAGGTCTACGGGAAGGAAACTGAGTTGACGGGATGGGTTGTACCCTTCCCAAGGTATTCTGTGCGTTATGCCCATAATTTGCCCTGAAATTTTGATTTTTTAATTTTAGGCGAGGTGTAAAGCCTCAGGCAAGTCGAGGCTCTCTGATGCCTAATAATCTCGGCAAGTCTCCTCGTAACCCTCTTATGAAGGTATCCAAAGCCTTGTCCCTATAAGTTTGCATGAGCAAAGCAACTGCTTTGAGAGCAGGGAGAGGGTTAATAATTTCATCTGGTTGGACGTCTAGTCCAGCACCTGTTCTTGTCAGAGGCATATTAAAATAAATTTTATTATCTTAAATTTTCTGGCTTGGCTTAATATATTTTTACTTCACTTAAATTTAACTCTACAGGATATTCAAGTATACATGCAATTTGGTTTAGAATATATATATATATATAGTTTTTTTTTGAAATTTGCTTGTTGCTATTTCACTTTGTATCTTACTTCAATAATATTTAATTTTAATATATAAATGTAAATATATAATATATATATATATAATTTTTTTATAATTAAATTAAATATAAGGTTAGTCTTACAAAAACCAATGCATTCCCTCGCTGGCGATGAGGATTTTATCCTTTTTGCAATCTGGAGAATATTACTGGGGATCCGGCGATGCGCACTTGTACTCGGGCTGCTTTGTGCGTTTCTAGGACAATCAAAGCACTATTGGTTTTTGGGTTCAGTTAGGTTGGTAGTTTTTTTTCTTAATGTTTCAATTCGTTCTTGTACTTTTTTTCACTTTTCTTTTATTTTTAATTTTTAAATTAGGATTCTTTTGACCGCGTTTAAAAATTTATTTCCGCAACACAAACAAAAACGCGGTCCCTGCTCAGGCGCCAGTTAAGAAAATTTCTTAATTTCTATGACTTAAATACTAAATTACCTAAACCTAAGCATATCATCTTCCCATCAATGTTATGTGCAGTGTAATATTACATTCTATTGGCAGACGCGATGTCAGCATTATGTTGTTTTGCAATCATCACATTTTGGGGTTCTTGGAATTCGTCTATTTCAGCACTGTAGGAATCATTGCATTGTGGGATTCCTGGAATTTTTCTATTGTAGCACGTGTGGGTTAACATTCAAACATCCCCGTTTCATATTTAGAAGAACGGAATTTGCGATATCCTGGATGGCTTGGCCTTAACGATAGGGATCTGGTTTTTTAATGAAATTTCCAAGGGTGTTAATGTTACGGCTGGTTCTTCTGCTTCTGTTTCAACCAAGTTTACTATGTTGACTGTACTTTTGCGTTTAGTCCAGCAGGAGTGAACTATAAAGAATATGATTAAAGTTAAAGTTATTAGTGTTGTAATTCCAAAATTCCAAAATTAAATAGGAAATGTGTTTTGTTTCTATCATCCAGCATTTCAATAGAATCTGTACCTCTGATGCGTTATTGTCAATTTTTATGAGGAATGTTCCCGACAAATTTACAAATTCATCTGTAAAAATTGTTCCATTGTATTGGTTTAGTATTATAATTCCTGCTGATATTTCTTCAATGGGTGGTGTATGTTGACTATTTAATTTTGTGCAATTAGATGGTGTGCTCTGAAGTAGGTTGGCTATGCAGTTGTCTAAGCTTAAATCTATAAGTTTATTACTAGGACATATGGATAAACTTATAACTCTTACAAGTGGACTTTACTCCATATATTTTATTTTGACATTTTGGGATGTTTTCGTATACAATTTTATTAATTAGTTTTTTTTTTCATTGGTTTTATCAACAGAGTGTCACATGTTTCTTTTGTACTAAAAGGAAGATTTATGATATAATTTTTTTTGTTTTTACTGGTTGCTATTTTTATTTCTGCGAAGTCTAAGGCTTCGTCAATATTGTAGAAATTAATGTGTCGTGAGGCAGATTGCTTAAATTCTTGTAGATCGTGTTGGTCTTAGTTCGATGTCCGTTTACATTTTGGTAATATATTAATATCCGATTAAGCTGCCTTGACGTTGATCTGTGAAACAGGGCCCGTGAGAAATGTCCAAATGCTGAGCATTATCCGGGTCATCGGGTGTTTGTGAATTTGCACCAATCATTCTCAGAAGGTCGATTTCTATACCAAAGAACAAGTGAAGGCAGGACCCTCATGCCCTGGGAGAACGAAGTGCTGCAAGAAGTCGACCAAGACTCAAGTACCTCAGTAGTTGGAATCCAACTAAGAACAGGGCCCTGTTTCACAGATCAACGTCAAAGCAGCTTAATAAGATATAAATATGTTACCAAAATGTAAACGGACTTCGAACTAAGACCAACACGATCTACAAAAATGTAAGCAATCTTCCTCACGACGTTATTATATGTTTTGAAACTTGGCTGAACAACTATATTCTTGACTCGGACCTTTTCGACAGCTCTTATCAAATATTCAAATCAAAAACCCTCATATGCTGCCTGATTGACGACTTTAGTTCCACCGAATTTGAAGTCTTGTGCATAAAGATTAAATTGGTGTCCGGCAATTTATTTATCATACTGGCTTGCATACCTTCGAGTTCTAATATTGAACTTTATGAAAAATTCAATGACTGTATAGAAAAATTCTATACCCTAGTACGAGTAGAACCTGAAGATGAAATTTTGGTCGCAGTTGACTTTAATCTACCTAACGTGGATTGGATTACAACTGATAACGATTGTTTCTACGTTCTAATTAATGCGTCGAATCAATATGAGATTTCATTAATAAATGGTATGTCTTCGTGTGGCAGGAGCCAATTCAACGGAGTTAAAAATCGTGTTGGAAGAACTCAGGATTTATTATTTTTTTCGACACAGTAAGCGCCAAAACTGCAGTCACATAATCCGCTGTTAAACTAATAGATGAAGATCGACATCATTCCGCAATAAATATTGCGCTCAACTTAAACCTGTCTTCTCCACATCATACCGCCTATAATAAACTTGAATTTGACTTTACTCAGAACCAATTATTCCATAACTGTAATGTTAACGATATGTATAACGTTTTTTGTAATACTCTCTTTTGCTGTTTTTATAAACTATTCCACTAAAAAATCGTAGTAACTCTAATGTACCACCATGGTTCGACTGTCATCTCAAAAACTTAAAACACAAAATAAACAAAGCATGGATAAATTATAATAGGACAAGAACTGACGAAGATTAAAGAACTTTCTTAATTCTAAAAGAACTTTTCACAGAACATTCCATTTCCTTATATGATAACTATATTCGTAAAATACAACGTGATCTTAAATCTAATCCTGATAGTTTCTGGAATCTTGTTAATTACAAAAGAAAATCAAGTACATACCCAAACTCTATGAACAATTCGACGTCAACTAGTCATGAGCCTAAAATTATTGCAAATATGTTTTCAAACTACTTCAAAAAAGTTTTCGAAGATGCAAACTATGATAAAACATATTGTTTCTCTACTACTGAGCCAAGCTACCCTCACTTGAATTCAATTAGTTGTGAAATAAGCGAAGATACCGTTGCACAAAGTATCATGAAGTTGGATGAGTATTGCAACACAGGTCCTGATGTTGTTCCGTCGTTTATTTTGAAGAATTGTGTTACTTATCTGTCATACCCGTTATGTGTTCCCTTTAATAAGTCCTTAATTACTGTTAAGGCTTTAACAGTAATTTCATAAACTGGATCTCATCATACTTTAAAAATAAACTATAGTATTGTATTTCGCAATGAGTATTCCAACCAATTTGTTTTTAATTCTGGTGTCGTTCAGGGCAGCCATTTGGGTCCAATTTTATTTGTTTTATTTATAAATTACTTGGTTTCGTTTATTAAAAATTCGTTTGTCCTTATTTATGTTGATGACATTGAGCTTTTCAAGAGAATTAAATCTACCTCCGACTGTTTACTTTTACTAGAAGACTTGTTAATATTTAGGGAATGGTGCAATGAAAATCGTCTTGTTTTAAATGTTGACAAGTGTAAAGTCATGAGTTTTACACGCAAAAAATCCGTTTGTTTTCAATTATACGTTCGATTCATATCCTCTTCGTAAAATCTCCTTATTTTCTGACTTAGGAGTTATTCTTGATCCTAAGTTAACTTTCATCAATTACTTAAATTACATTGCTAAAAAAGCTAATACAATTCTCGGATTCATTCAAAGATAAATCATACAACACATACATTTCATGTATGGAGAAGAAAACGTAAACAATATGTAAAATATTATTTCTGTTTTGTTTTTGTGGATTAGAGCCAAATTGAATGAGTTTTATGACGATATCGTGCCCGGGCGAAATGCAAGGTCGTAAAACTTACATTTCATACAACATACATTATCATATTACATCATACTACTCGTATGTTTCTCAGCTTTCATTGGAAGTGTTGTATGATTTTTGTTTTGTTGTATGAAATGTATGATTTGACATTTCGTTGTTTTTCAAAATAATATTAGTAATCAGCTAAAGAAAATTGTCATTATAAACGTGAAATAAAGTTATTCATTGTTTGAAATTTGTTTCACCTTATTGACCGCAAAAATCCTAATAAAAAGTTAAAAAATAAATAAAAACAAAATTAAAAATTAAAAAACGTTTATTTTTAAAATTATTTAAATTTAAACTTTTTATTTATCACGTATGCATTTCGGTTCTCAGCTGCGGAACCATCATCAGCGGGCGACAATTTGTTTTGTTTAATTGTCGCCCGCTGATGATGGTTCCGCAGCTGAGAACCGAAATGCGTGATATACGTGATAAATAAAAAGTTTAAATTTAAATAATTTTAAAAATAAACGTTTTTTAATTTTTAATTTTTAATTTTGTTTTTATTTATTTTTTAACTTTTTATTACGATTTTTGCGGTCAATAAGGTGAAACAAATTTCAAACAATTAATCTGACCACAAACCTGGCTAATATATTTACGATTAAATTGTGAATCAAATTATAAAGTTATTCAAATCAAATATTTGTGCAATTTTATATTAAGGGGCATTGAATTTGCCATTTGTTGGTGAAGATCTTATGAATTTAATTGAAACTAATATTATAATTGGAAGACGCCCTAGGATAATTTTAGAGCATGTGAAGTCCTTTTCCAATGCCAAGAATGTGTGTTGATTAGATTATTAGATTATATTAAAATGGTTGGGAACATAAATAGCGCATTTTACAACTTGCACTTCAGCTGTAGATGCTGAAGTCGAAAATGTTTTTCACAACAAAGATGCAGTGGAATGACTTAGAATTATTACTTATTTAAACTATAACATATTTAGTTTTTACGATAAGCCGCGTTATAACTATTTAGTATTTCGCGAGTTCTATTCTGTACTCACCCCGAACGTTTCGCTACGAATTACATCGAGCGTGGTCACCGGGAAACTGCCAAAGAGATGTTAAGAGCGATTTTGGCTACGCAGGTTGTTACGTTGCGCCGAAGGTCCTGTCTCTTGCTGATGTTGGTTTGCAAGTTGGGACCTAACTATGCTCACTGTATCCGCGTTGGTGTGTAGCGGAAATTGGATCGACCTTGTGGTATTGATTATGGGATCCCATGTTTTCGACAACTTAAAACTGTTGTCACGATTGAAATTACGGTGTCGTTTAGTTTCAATCGCTTCGCGCACCAGACGAGGGATATAATAAGGTATGTTGGCTAGAACCTTCGCTTTTTCGAAGTGGATCCAGTGGTGTTCACCTGGATGGTCGAGGATGTGCTCACATATGGCGGACTTCTCCCTTTAGTTTTTTTGTGACCTCGCTGATGTGTTATTTCAGACGTGTGGCAATGCTCCTCTGAGTTTGTCCTACATATGAAGACCCACAGCTGCAGGGTACTGCATATACTCCAGGTGTTTGGAGGGGGAATTTATCTTTTGGTGATTGAAGAAAATTGTCACCTATTTGGGTGGTAAAACTATGGTTTTTACACCATACCTCTTCAATATATTTCCTACCCTGTCTGTTACACGTCTTACATATGGCAGGAAAGCTTTCTTCTCTAAAGGGCTATCTTCTCCCTTTCTGGCGATTTATTTCCTTTCGAATACTGCAATAACAATTACAGTTTATTTATTTAAAATAAATACCTACTTCATTTTAGGCATGTATGTTGCTACGTATGCAAACATAAGTATATAATACGAATTTAACAGCATCGTAAATAACCACTTTAGTGGCTATGGAACAGGCAAACTTCCCAAAAGCAACACTAGTCTCGTTAATTTTTCTGAAGAACACATATTTGCCACTTCTTGGCTTCCTTTAACAACAAGAAAATATTAAAATAATAAACTAAATAGTTAAAAAATTGCTTCCTCTGGAATATTTTTTCTTATTTGTAAATTTTTTCAAAGGACACAAATTATTCAACAGCAAACTATTACGCTGTATTTATGTATGATTAATAAAAATAAAATCTATGAAACAGGTTCATACAACATTCAAATACTTACACGTCAGGTTTTCGTTCATAAATTGTTGTATAACAACAAATCATACAACAATTCTGTGAACCAGAAATCATACAGCAGAATTTTAAAAATCATACAATGTATGTGTTATATGATCTCAAAAGTACAGCACACCGAATTTTTAAGAAAAATGAGCTCCATTCATACCATGTTCAACGAGTGGATGGTCTAATACCCTGAGATTCCCCTGAAAGACTTGCATTTTGTCGAACGATAATACAGGAAGACAGCGATACTTGCACAAAATTCTGTGTTCAGATGAATCAACATTTAAAAGGATGGATACATGAACCTTCACAACTTGTACGAGTTGTATCTAAAAAATCGACATTTAATGCGGGAATGCAAATCGCAGTATCGCTTCAAATCCAGGCAGGATATTAGGTTGGTCTTCCGCAATTTCGTGGCCAATCGGTTAAAAAAATACAAAAAAATCACGAAGGCTGTTAGGTTAGGTTAGATAATTGGGCACTTAGATTAATGTACATCCATTGTGTTACCCTGAGTGTAGTCACTCTTTTCCGATATAAACCTGTGTCCTCTGAATCAGTCAGGCCATTTGGAGGCATTGACGAATTTCGATATGTTAATTCCTGAAATATTATAGAGCTCTTCCAAATTATTGAAGAAGTAGCTGCCTAACAGATTCTTTCTCTGGTGACAGAGTCCAGGGCAGTGGCAGAAAAAGTGTGAGGTGTCCCCATGCACCTCTTCGTCACCACATCCCCTGCATAGATCGTTTGTACTGAGTTTCATTTTGAATTAATGATATCCCAGCAGGTTATGTCTAGTGATTATTCTTATAAGAGAGCGAAGGATCTCTTCTTGAGTTGCATAATTTTGTCTGTCCTCTGCCTGTTTAAGCATGGCCATATTTTCTTGGTAGTGTTACAAGTGTCAAGTAGGCTCCACTTTGTGTTGGATTTCTTTAGGATCCTGTCAGAAAGTTTCTGTTTAATGTAACAGGGTGGGATTACCAGCTCTGCTTGAATGACGTCAATCTGTGATCCCTGTCTTGCCAACTCATCGGCATTTTCGTTACCCGGTATACCGCTGTGTCCCGGGACCCAGCAGATTCTAATATTAGGACTTTTCTTTTGGCAAAATGACATCGGCAGCAAAGCAGACTTTACACACATTACAAATACAACAACCTGCTTTCGATAAAACTAAAAGCAGAAGCCTGCTTTGGATGGATTTGTGACATTTATTCGAGTATCGAATGTTATTATGCTGTTTAGTTGGTAGTTCCGATGACTAATGAATTTTTTTTTTATTCTTTTTTATTTAATTTTAACTAATAACTATCTTAAAGCTAGACAAAAATGTTTAAAACTAGCCTAATTATCAATAACTTATAACTAATTTACTGGCCCTTTACGGGTTCTCTAAACTAAACAATAACTCTTAGAACTAATGTCTTTCGACTTAAAAACTATTTTAATTAAATCTAATTATTTTATTTTTTTTTTAACCAAGAAAACTTATTGCCAAAAAACTCGGTATCTTATCATATTTTTTTCTTTTTTACTTATAAACTAAACCTAAAGATAGACTAAAAATAATTAAAACTAGATACAACTAACTTATACTAAATAAAAATAACGTAAACTACTTAAAATACCTAATAATCTCCAAAACCACTTAAAACTACTTAAAAACTAGAACAGCCACAGCAGGATTTTTTTAGTTTTTAAAATTTTTTTTGTTTATTTTTTATATGCATGCAGACACACAACATGCAACCCACACATACATGAACATACGCACATACAATACGTACGCACATACATGCACAGACACGCAGATACATGCACATATACCCCCGCATACATACCTTTTTTTTAAATTTTTTTTTTTTGGTGCCACCCCGACTGTTCCCTATACCTAATTGCCCTAAATCTATGTAAGTCGGCCAAGACATACCACTTCATCGACTTTAAATATGATGCTGTTAGAGAGCCACCAGAACTGGTTCTCCTGTTTCGCCCTATCCCTTCGGTCCCGATCGGACACAGTCCTACTGAACCGAAGGCGCTCTTCTCCACCTTGAGCGATGACGTCTCGACCGTACAGGAGTCGCCTATCCACAGTTTTCCGGCTGACGTGGTAGATGAGCGGAACCGCCCCTCCATCATGTATCAGCCCTCGACTGTCTAAATAGAGGAATGCCTCGGGAGGGATGTATCCACTTAACCGCGCACTTTCAAAATATTCATTATTGGGGTAGTAAGCCCCAAAAATTAAGCTGTTGGTTGAGGACATCGCTCTTGCAGTGTGACCCCGAACCAGCTTAAACAAAAAATTATCTATTCTGTTTATGTTGGCTCCGTTGTATAGAACCTGGTTGGAATAATATCTTCAGTACTCCGACTCTGGTGTTCTGTGTAATCCAAGGCAACGTCGTAGACATTGCCTCTCAAACACCCGAATCTTTTCCATTTGAGATGGGGCAACGTTGAACCACACCGTTCATCCGTAGGCAATTATCGGCCTGATTAGGGCCATGTAACAAATCACCTTCACCCTGCTGTCAAGACGGCTGCTATAAAACAGTCGTTTTGTCAAGGCAAAGGGTCCCCTAGCCCTGGCCAAGGCAGCACCTATATGTCTGTCGAAATATTAATACTGATCCAACCAGATTCCAATGTACTTTACTACACTTTAACTCGCCAGTGGGTATCCATGTGGCCCTACGATCACCAGCTTGCGCCATTTCTTTCTCGTATACATTGAGGCGCTAGACAACGGAGTCCTCAACAAAATAGTTTCTGATTTCTGTAAGTTGATTTTCAAATTCCAGTCATCACAATATCGCTGAATCTTGTCGAAGTCACTCTGCAAGAGATTTTTGATGACCTCAACTGTACGAGCTGTTCTGTACGCAATTAAATCGTCAGCGTACGCAATTGCCTGAGTGAGACTTCCTATCAGATCGCTGTTGTAAATGCTGAACAGAATCGGCGAGTTAACCGCTCCCTGCTGAAGACCATTATGAATATTAAAAATTGCGGTAGAAGTTACATTGCCACTCTGGACAACAAATTTACTACCATTTAGCATGTCATAAAGCATATACAATAGAGGTTTACTTATACCTAGTCTCGTTAGCTTTAGATAGAGACCTTCTAACCATACGGTGTCGAAGGCCTTCTCCAAATCAACCACACAGGCACCCGTACACTGCTTTTTCGCTTTGTTCCATTGGATATAAGAAACCAGTTTAGACGCGGCATGAATTGTTTCATGTCCCGCCTTAAAACCGAACTGATTATCCGGGATGATATTTTTGTCCTCCGCCCACTTGAACAGGGCCCTATTAATAACCTTTTCAAATACTTTGCTGATACTTGGAAGAAGACTTATCGACCGGAGATTTCGCGGGATTGGAGTTGTCCTTTCCCTTTTTTGGGAGAGGGTGCACCACAGCTGTCTTCCAACGCACTGGATATTATGCATTATTCAGCGCGTTGTTAAACAGTGTTGTAAAAATGTCAACTGCTTCTTGAGGCAAATGTCGTAGTACAACGTTGGATATACCATCCACTCCTGCTGACTTCTTTTTCTTTAATAAATCGAAGATTAGCTGGAGCTCATTCTTCGAAATTAACTCTGGACTGGGCCCATTTCGCTCGGCGATTATGGCGTTTGCCAAATCTTCATCATTAAACCCGGTAAAACCAAGGTTCTCAGATCGCCATTCGGTTATATCGTTCCGGAGCCATAAGTGATGAAGCAGAGCTCTGTTCTCCAGGTCATGATTCGGGCTAATGCTAGCATTTACCTTGTGCACTTGCTGGAAAACAGCCCCAACATCCTCCACTCTTTCCTTCGGATCTTCGATTACATAGAGGTCATCGTCCAATACGGCATCCTCTGGGTCTATGCGTGCTGTCAGAAGTACGTCTCTGTTCTCTGTCGTCCTCTGGAGCTTAAGAGGGGGTTAAGTTGGAAAGAAGAAAAACCGTTTAGAATTGTCTTATGACAAGAGAAGATAATCGATCGCGTCAGTTCATACACCAATACCGTAAAAATCTTTGGATGTGTTGCCCGATATCTCAATGCACTACTTATGATAATTAATGTCCTTCAAATGAAAAATTTTGCAAAAGAAATCGAAGCAATCAAGTCAATACCAAAAACCAAAGGAACAATACACTGGTTGAAGGTGGTTATTGATGATAGAAATGGTTTCCTTTTATTGAGAGTTGGTGGAAGATTGCAGAATTCGAACTTACGTGAGGAAAGTAAGCATCCATTGTTACTTTCCAAATGATTGTGAATTTACCAAATGATTTATTCTACATCTACACTGTTCAAACTACCATGCAGGTCCAACAGCTCTGGTAATTTTATAAAGACAAACATTTTGGATAATAAATAGTAGACATTTGGCTCGTAGGACGGTTCGAAAGTGAATTCATTGTGCAAGATATCGACCAAAATTATGATGTGGAGCGTACCTTTGTGGTAATATACATATATACTTACTATAATAATTCTAAAGTAGTCCATTTGGAAGCAGTGTCGGAATTTTCATCTAATGCTTTTATAGAAGCTTTAAAACGGATGATAGATATCTATAGAAATATTCATTGTGACAACGCTAAAAACTTCCTTGGCACACAGTCAAAAGTTATGGAGCTCCTGAATATGTTAAAAAAACATAAATGTTTTTTCTAATGAAAACATAAATTTCCATTTTATACCCGCAAGGGCGTCCCACATTGGTGGCATTTGGGAAGCGGCCGTTAAAGTTGTCAAATATCATCTGAATATCTCAGCCTTTTGAAAACTCCTAACGCAGCTGACAACTGCACTTGTTGAGTTCGAGGCCATAATGAACTCGAGGCCAATTACACCTTTGTCGACAGATCCCGTACAACATAAGCTATATTAAAAAATGGCGGCGAATTAATGCCGTCAAAAATCATTTCTGGAAGCGGAGGTCGTGCAAAGTGGACTACGTCAATCATAAATATTGCACTTAGCTCCTCGTCATCATTCAAGAAGACAACTTACTTCCTCAAAAGTGGCTTTTGGGAAAGGTCCCTCCTGATAGCAGTGTCAGTCCCCGCTGTAAAGACATCACGTGGATCTTTCAAAGAACTATTCGCAAACTACCAGCGATCTTGAAAGGAAGTCCTTCCAAAGAAGGTGGAATTTAGCAGCCGAAAACTTATCATTTGCTTTGGTATAAAATATTTTAAACATATCTGTTATATTATTTGAATTATATAACTTTTTACTACTTTAAACTGGCGCTTAAAGTAGACCAATCGCCATATGGATTATAATTTTAATTCACTTAAATTTCTCTCTTA
The DNA here is from genome assembly GCA_910595825.1 of Philhelius pedissequus. NCBI lineage: Eukaryota > Metazoa > Arthropoda > Insecta > Diptera > Syrphidae > Philhelius > Philhelius pedissequus. The sequence continues at coordinate 145,890,057 of OU343160.1, forward strand.
CTTAAAACTTAACGAAAACTTTACTGTATGTGCACAGTCTATCAAACCTTAAATTAAAGCTTCGTATATTAAAACCCTCTGGGAAAAATATGTTTGTTTTAATCGCCGTTTCCTTAAACGTAATCTTTTCGTTTTTCGCTTGCTTTTTATGGTTTTCTTCGATAGCCATAATTTCTTATAGAAACCAATTACAAAAAAGCGTATCCATTTTCTTTGTTGAAACTTGGCTAGTTTCGCATATTTTGGCTAACATCCTTTAAACTTGTTTTCTTAAGTCAAAGAAAAACGCACCAACCGGGACATTCATACCCTAATCATTAAAGAAAATAATAGAGATCCTAGGTTGACGGTTAAATAAGCCTTTTGACCGTTCAGTAGGTAAACTCTGGAATGAAAACAAATTTGAAAAAAATCTCAAATGATTATCATCTGGAACTAATATGAAACAATGGTTCGCTTGGGTTAGGTAAGGTTGTTCTAATATGTTCTTCTGTGCCAATCACATCTTTATATATTTTTTTTGTTATTTAAGCACTTTTAAGTTTATTTAATTGTTTAACAAAACTTTTTGTGACGCTGTTCTTAGAAAAAAGTAGTTTGGTTTTAAATCAGGTGCACGCTCCCGTAACGATATCCTTAATTTTCTCCAAATAAAAGAGAGCTGTTTTTTTTTTTTTTTTTTTTTTTTTTAGACAAGAATCCATCGATAATGCTATATTTACATATCGCCTCATCGATCCAATTCCGAAAAAATGCTTCTACATTACTTTCTTCCCACATATAATAAAGTTCTTAACTTTTAGTCTGAATTGATATTTGAACGCTGTAAATGGAATTGAATTCAATTGATAAATAATAAGGGATTTTTTTTCGTTCCTAAACATAGGTGTTAGCGCTTTTTGAAGACCATGAAGATACATTCACAGCCTTCGTTGAACCTCTAGTTATTTTACTTATTTTAATTGCAAACGCAGTCGTTGGTGTTTGGCAAGAAAGAAATGCCGAATCAGCTATTGAAGCTTTAAAGGAATATGAACCCGAAATGGGCAAAGTGATGCGCCAAGACAAATCAGGTGTACAAAAAATCAGGGCCAAGGACATTGTACCTGGTGATATTGTTGAAGTATCTGTAGGTGATAAAATTCCTGCTGACATTCGCATCACACACATCTACTCAACGACACTGCGAATTGATCAATCTATCTTGACTGGTGAATCCGTCTCCGTTATCAAACACACTGATGCAATTCCCGATCCACGTGCTGTTAACCAAGATAAAAAAAATATTTTATTCTCTGGTACTAATGTTGCTGCAGGAAAAGCCAGAGGTATCGTTATTGGAACAGGTCTTAACACAGCTATTGGTAAAATCCGTACAGAAATGTCAGAAACAGAAGAAATAAAGACGCCTCTACAACAGAAACTCGACGAATTCGGTGAGCAACTATCTAAAGTAATTTCAATAATTTGCGTTGCTGTATGGGCGATCAATATTGGACATTTCAATGATCCCGCTCATGGTGGTTCATGGATCAAGGGAGCTATCTACTATTTCAAAATAGCAGTCGCTTTGGCTGTAGCAGCAATTCCAGAAGGTTTACCGGCTGTAATCACAACCTGTTTGGCATTGGGTACCCGTCGAATGGCCAAAAAAAATGCTATTGTCCGCTCGTTGCCATCAGTAGAAACCTTAGGTTGCACATCTGTCATTTGTTCTGACAAAACTGGTACTCTTACAACTAATCAAATGTCAGTATCACGTATGCTGATCTTCGACAAAGTTGAGGGAAATGACAGTAGCTTTCTAGAATTCGAACTTAGTGGCTCAACATACGAACCCATTGGAGACTTGTTTCTCAATAATCAAAAAGTCAAAGCTTCAGAGTACGACACTCTTCAAGAATTGGCAACCATTTGCATCATGTGCAATGACTCAGCTATTGATTACAATGAATTCAAACAGTGTTTTGAAAAGGTTGGCGAAGCAACAGAGACCGCTCTGGTTGTCCTCGCCGAGAAACTAAATCCTTTCAGTATCAACAAGCAAGGTTTGGACAGGCGTTCATCTGCAATTGCAGTACGCCAGGAAATCGAAACAAAGTGGAAGAAGGAATTTACTCTAGAATTCTCAAGAGATCGTAAATCTATGTCTTCATATTGCACCCCTCTTAAGTCGTCTCGTTTGGGAACTGGACCAAAGATGTTCGTTAAAGGAGCCCCAGAAGGTGTTCTCGATCGTTGCAGCCACGCTCGCGTTGGACAAAACAAAGTCCCTCTTAGCTCTACTCTCAAGAATAAAATTCTTGAACTTACCCGCCAATATGGAACTGGTCGCGATACTCTTCGTTGTCTTGCGTTGGCCACTGGCGATAACCCAATGAAACCAAGCGAAATGGATCTTGGTGATTCAAACAAATTTTATCAATATGAAGTCAACCTAACATTTGTGGGAGTTGTTGGTATGCTTGATCCCCCCCGTAAAGAAGTCTTTGACTCGATCGTTCGATGCCGTGCTGCTGGTATTCGTGTCATTGTAATTACTGGTGATAATAAGGCTACAGCCGAAGCTATCTGTCGCCGGATTGGTGTATTCGGCGAAGATGAAGACACAACTGGAAAGTCATATTCTGGACGTGAATTTGATGATCTCTCTCCAGGGGAACAGAAATCTGCCTGCGCTCATGCTCGTCTCTTCTCCCGTGTAGAACCTCAGCATAAATCAAAGATCGTTGAATACTTACAAGGCATGAATGAAATCTCAGCTATGACTGGTGATGGTGTAAACGATGCTCCCGCTTTAAAAAAAGCGGAAATTGGTATTGCTATGGGTTCAGGAACTGCTGTCGCTAAGTCTGCCGCTGAGATGGTTTTGGCTGATGATAACTTTTCATCTATCGTGTCAGCTGTTGAAGAGGGCCGTGCTATTTATAACAACATGAAACAATTCATTCGATATTTGATCTCATCTAACATTGGTGAAGTTGTATCTATTTTCTTAACAGCTGCCTTAGGTTTACCAGAAGCTTTGATTCCAGTTCAATTGTTGTGGGTTAACCTGGTAAGACAAATAAGAACAAGTTCAACTCTAAAATTTATTTTAACCAACCATCTAATAATAACTTTTAGGTAACTGATGGTTTACCTGCCACCGCTTTGGGTTTCAATCCACCTGATTTAGACATTATGGAGAAGCCACCACGTAAAGCCGATGAAGGTCTTATTTCTGGATGGTTGTTTTTCCGGTAATTTTTATGCAAATCTTCCAAAATATTTTATGTGACTGTTTGTTTTATTTTATTATATAGATACATGGCAATCGGAGGATACGTAGGTGCAGCAACTGTCGGAGCCGCTGCTTGGTGGTTTATTTTCGCAGAAAGCGGGCCACACTTATCATACTGGCAGCTAACACACCATCTGTCCTGCCTTGGTGGTGGAGACGACTTTAAGGGAGTTGATTGCAAGATCTTTTCCGACCCACATGCAATGACTATGGCCCTTTCAGTACTTGTGACAATTGAAATGTTAAACGCGATGAACAGGTAAAAATTATGAAATATCATAACTATAATATTATTAAATACATTATTAAACATTGCTTGAGAAAATCGCTTTATTAAAGCCATACTTTCAACCTGTTTTTTCTTTCTCTAGTTTATCAGAAAACCAGTCACTAATAACCATGCCTCCATGGTCCAATATGTGGTTGATTGGATCAATGGCATTGTCCTTTACTCTACATTTCGTGATTTTATATGTCGAAGTTTTATCGGTAAGCATTACTGTTTTTATATGGAATTATTATTACATATTGAATTTTAAAAATTCTTCGAAATTCCGTTTATTTTTTAGGGATTTTTTTTTATTTAGAAGAAGAACTCATATATTTTTTTTGTATTGGTTATGTACGTATGTTGTTTGTATGTTCTTTAAGTCTTATAGATTTGATATGTTATTCTTACCAATATTAAAGAGAGAAGATTAATTTTCTTTGAAGAGGTAAATTGTAAAATTTTATGGTAGGAAGAAAAGAATAATTCGTTATATTAAAAAAAAAATAATAAAGTTCATACCTTAACAAAAAATTGAAAATAAAAGGAAGAGAGAAAACAGTAATATAGATACATAATTAAGTACATACTGATACCTTCATATATCCTATAAGATATATGAAGAACATTTTATAAGATACCAGCAGAAGAATTAGGCACAGGGACATAAGTCCAAAATATATTTTTTTGAAGTCAGACATAAGTTCATAATTAGCATACAAGCTTTCAAAAAATACTCGGCTTCACAGCAGTTTTTTTCTCATCTCGGTGAAAGATTGTACACAGGGTGTCTTATATTTGGAGATTTTCCAGCGATGTGTACATTAATATATGTAGGTGTATAAAGGATAAATTCACAAACGCATCACTGCAGCCATGATACTTACTTACATACTTAGGTCCTCGGACCTGTTATGTCCGTGAGGTTTCCCTTGCGGGGCATAGGACCGCCACTACTCATACGCACCATCGTGTACGGTTTCTGGAGATGTACTTCAGCTCTCTCCAACTCTTCCCAGTTGTGCTGATTCCTCTTCGACCGTCCTTCGCAAAGTACTTCCATTGCATCGCCTGACTCGCAATGCACTCTTGACCTTTTCGAAGCGTATGTCCAATCCACTGCCACTTTCGTTTTCGTATTATAGAGTCGATGGGTTCCTGACCTGTCCTCGCATGAAGTTCATCATTGGAGATATGGTTTGGCCAGAAAATCCTCAAGATATTTCGCAGACATTTATTCACGAACGTTTGCAGCTTTCTTGTGACAGCGGGTGTTACTTTCCAAGTGCTGCACCCATGCAGAAGGATGGACTCAACATTGGAGTGGAACAGTCGTAGCTTGGTCTTAAGGCTTATAGAGTTGTTTCCCCATTTTTTGGACAGCATTCCGAATGCTTTCCCGATTCGACTTGTTATTTCTTGTTCGGTCCCGCCATCAGTAGAGGCAATACTCCCAAGATATTGAAAATTCTCACCATCTCTACTGGTTGTCCAGAAATATCTATTTGTGTAGATGATGAAGTTCCAAGGCTGATTCTTTTTGTTTTTGCCGTATTGATATTAAGCCCGACGGTTTCAGCTTCTCTCTCCAACCTTATTGTCATTTGATGGAGATCCATGATCATATGAGAGAGTAAGCATACGTCGTCCGCGTAGTCCAGATGTTTGAGGATTAATTGCAGATTCCACTGAATTCCTCCATTTGCAGCCGACAGAGCTGCATGCAGCACATCACTTATCACCAACATGAACAGTATTGGTGACAGTATACAACCCTGTCTAACCCCACTTTGGATTTCAAACTCCTCTGACAACATTCCTTTATGCAGCACGTGACATTTGGATCCATCATACGTAGCCCTAATAACGGGTGATTTTGTCGCTACTTGGTTTTTGACGTTTATATTTTTGACGGATCACACATGACAAATTCCACGAACATTTGACATTTCGATTCAGTATTGTTTGCCATTTCATCATGAATAGACTTACGCCTGAACAACGTTTGCAAATTATTAAAATTTATTATCAAAATTCGTGCTCTGTGAAAAATGTGTTTCGCAAGCTACGTCCGTTTTTTTTCCGCTCATTTTTGGCTAAATGGATACGTGAATAAGCAGAATTGCCGTATTTGGATTGAAGAGCAGCCAGAGGCAATTCAGCAGCTACCAATGCATCCCGAAAAATGCACTGTTTGGTGCGGTTTATGGGCAGGCGGCATCATTGGGCCGTACTTCTTCAAGGACGATGAAGGCCGCAGGGTTACGGTCAATGGAGAAAGGTACCGTTCGATGATAACAGATTTTTTTTTGCCGAAAATGCAAGAATTGAACTCGGTCGACATGTGGTTCCAACAGGACGGTGCCACATGCCACACTGCACGCGAAACCATGCATCAATTGAGAGGCGAATTTGGTGAGCAGTTGATCTCACGTTTTGGCGCAGTCAATTGGCCACCAAGATCATGTGATTTGACCCCGTTAGACTATTTTTTGTGGGGCTATGTTAAGTCTATTGTCTATGGGGACAAGCCAAACACGATTGCTGCCTTGGAAGCCAACATTGAACGCGTCATTGGTGAGATTCCGGCCGAAATGTGTGAAAAAGTTTGCCAAAATTGGACCTTCAGAATGGACCACCTGAAGCGTAGCCGCGGGCAACGTTTAAGTGAAATTATTTTTAAAAAGTAAATGGCAGAAATTGATTTATCGATCCAAATAAAAATTTCATTCACTTTTTACAAGTTTCTGTATTTTTTTGAATTTTCAAAAACCAAGCTCTTAAAAAATCACCGTTTAATAGCAATCAATTTATCCGGGATTCCCCTCCTGCGCAAAACAAGTTAGATAAATTCTCTATTAACACTGTCGAACGTCTTTTCGAAGTCGGCGAACAGCAGGTGAAGTGGTGATCGATATTCAGCAGACTGTTCGATGATGATTCTCAAGGTGTTGATGTGGTCCACACATGAAGATCCAGAGCGGAATCCTGCTTGGTGGCCGTCAAGTGTTTCTTCGAGGTGGTCTTTTTTTCGCTCCAGGACGATTTTTGCTATTACTTTCGCTACTGCAGGCAGCAAGCAAATTCCTCTCCAGCTTTCGCACTGCTTAAGGTCACCTTTCTTTGGGAGCTTCACAATCATTCCCTTTTCCACTCCTCACGAAAATTCTCTGTTTGCCAAGCTCTCTCTCAATGAGTGTGTGCAGGAGCTCACTCGATGTTGTTGGCGCTGCTTGTAAGAGCTCTACGGGAATACTGTCAAGTCCAACCGCTTTGTTGTTCTTCAGTGCTTTGACTGCGGTTAAGATTTCTTGCCTACTGGGTCGAGCATATGCAACAAGCCTTCATAAACGCTAAGTTTTCGTATCACTTTGAACGTCAACCGTTCAATATTGCATAGTTGTGTATTCCGATGCGCAAACATTAAACAAAAAAACATCAAGAAATATCGTGATTACTTGTTGATGCTGGTGACCGGCTGGTGTATATATGGCGAATGAAAATGAAATTATTTGAATGATATTATATCATTTCTCTTAAAATCTATTTGCTCGTTTTACTCATTTTGTATGAGAATATATCACTTTGTTAATTAATTAAGGCTTTTAATAATATTATTTCCGTCATTCGAAACAAATAACTTAATCATTAGCATCATAAACAAGCAGTGACCTGAATCGATGCGCAATTATTTGATGTTTGTAAACTTACCCAAAGTTCACGGCGTGTAAAAAGCTCGGCGCGAAAGGAGGGCATTCTGTCCCCCTGCAACCCCTCTGCTTGGCCAATATAGTATTTGGGATGGCGTCGAGTTTGGGTGTATTCATAGTTTTTTTGAATTTAATTTTTTTTCGATTTATTTCAATAATTTATAAATTGCTTTTAATATCAAAGTTTCGTAATAGGTATAGTACTTGTCTCAAACAAAACATGTCAAATGGAACATATGTCCAAAATTCTTTTTTTGGACTTATGTCCCTTCAAAGTGTGGAAAAAGAATTTTGGACTTATGTCAAGAGGAGTTATGTCCCTGCGCCGAAGAATTATACATATATTTATACAGAATGAAAGCGAATTTTTTTTTACGATGGTCGTTTATAGCAAACAGGAAATTTATGCCAGTTGGCAAGCCTTACTACCAAGCTTCCAACAAGTTTTCCTGATTGCAATATACAAGAAAAATTTTTTCGTCCACAATTGTGTCAGTGGAATGAGAGCAATTGGAAATCAAATCATATGAATGATTTGTTCTATTTTGTTTAAAATGGCAATCAGCTGGCACGAAAATTTAATTTTCATCAGGAAAATAAATAAATACATTTTCAACAAAAAATAATTGTGCTGTTGCAAACATTTTTGGCCAAAAAAAATCTCTGAGTGATTTGTAGTCGAAAGTGTAGCAATTGTATTTTAAAAAACGTGAAAACATAATAAATTATCGTAAATGCAAATGTTTAATCGGGCTTTTTTGGTCACTCACTCTTATATGCAAATAAAAAACTATTTCATATTTTTTCCCTACGTTTCGTCTGTCTTTCTCGACTTTATCAGGGGTAGTTTATTAAATCTATATAAAACACAATATTAACAATTTACACTCTTAAACATTTTTGAATTTAGACTTACATGAAAAAACTTTTATATTTACATTTAATAATGGTTAAACGGTGATTTAATACTATTGAATGTTCTAAAGAAAGAAATTGAATTATTTAACATTTAACAGTTAAATATGGAAAATTAATAAACACAAAATAAGTTAAAAATCAAACAAATAAAAACCTACAGCACACCCCTTTAAAAAACCTTGTTCAAAACAAGCATATAATTTAAATTTTATTCAAATTTTCTTATTCCGCTCTTAATGCAAGAGAATCTTGCTATTGTATTGTCTCTATCCTCTTTTGTGTTCATTGTTTTGTTTGTTTCGTTGGATACGTAGACTCTCAAGTGTATATCTATTATTTGTTCTCTTTTCTATGTCTATTATTATTGTATTATCAAAGTCTGCAGAGTGTCCAGTTTCCAGCATAGATTGTTGATTCTCTTTTTTTTACAAATATCCGCTTTGTGTTCAGTTAGTCTCGTCTCCAATGATCTCTTATACTACATTTTCGCCTACCACTTAATCCAGATTTAAGTGTATTAACCATAAATCATCTTTGAAATCTTCTAAATCTTGAAGATTTCCCATACAAATTTTAATCTCCTTAAATTAAGATTAGAAATTAATCTCATTGAAATCTTCTTCGAAGTAGAAAATTCGCAAAAGAAACAAACCTTATTTCATAGAACGCGTCTATTCTTACGTCATATTTTCTCCATTGACATTCAACAAAAAAAAAAAACTGTCAACATTATTTAATTTGTTTTTGTCTGGTATAAATTGTCGTTGCCTTCAAATTCTGTTTTTGTTTATAAATAAGTATAAAAATAAAAAATGCAATAAAGCTACAAAGACCAAAGCGGTCGGTGCCCCGAATTTGTAATGGAAAATATTTTAGCTATCCTACAGTAATACTTTGTGAAGTTGTTCTTTCTCAAATATATAAAAACGAAAACCGTGCAAAGGCGATTACAGTATTTATGTAAATATATCTATATGCTCCAAGATGTTGGGATAACAATATTTTAAAGTTATTACTCATTTTTATTTATTGAAATTAAATTTGTTCACTGCACCGAAATTATTATTCTTCTTCCCAATTATTTTGTTTTTGTCTTGTTGTATTGACTTTTGAATGACAATTCATAGTATAAACGTCAAACTAATCTTTTTTCACTGGTAAAAGCACTTGAAAATTAATTTTAAATCTTCTCAATTTAAACCGGGTTATCTTTAGGTGAAAACGTAGCACTAGTTGTCCCGATTATGTCATGTTGTTGTTCTTTTTCTATTTTTGTGTTGGTGAAAAGCTGTCTTGATGTTGTGTTTGATTTATGAGCGAATGTTACATTCTCTTTATTTATTATTTTATCTAAGTTTCTCTTATCCGTTAAATTTAGAATATATGCAATACTAAAATATTTAATATTGTTGCCAACTGTTTGATTTTCTTCAGAATCTTTTTTGGTTTTATTGATGTTCTTGTTAATCAAATTGTTTATTAAGTAGTACGGAAAATTGTTCATGTGTAATGTTGTTTTAATTATTTTTATGTTTTCTTCCTCAAATTCTGTATCGCTTATGTTTATTATTTTGTTAATAAAATTGTTTGCAGTGTTAATTTTCTGTTGTAAGGGTTGAGCAGAGAGGAAATTAATCATGCTGCCAGATGCTGTTGTTTTTGAAAACCAGTTAAACTTAATTTTGTTGTTTGTTATGTAAATTGTAATGTCTAGGTAGGGCAAGCTTTCGTTTTGTTCTATTTCAACTATAATTTTTAGTTTTGTGTGGTAATGCTTTAGGAATTTTAAGATCACGTCCTTATCTTTTTCTTTAATAATAGCAAAAACGTCGTCTACGTACTTAGTGATGAATTTAATAGTTATTTGTTTCTCTTTGAGTTCTTCTATTGTTTAATGGAGCAAATCGTCTAAAATGCTATTGTGGGGGAGAGAGGATTACCCATGGACATGCCAAAAGTCTGGTTGTATAATTTATCTTTTAATTTGAAATAATTGTTTTTTTTAAGACAAAATTCTAGTATCTTTAAAAATTGTGTTTTTGGTATTTTTGTGAAGTTGTTGATTGTGTCCCACTTTTTCATTACGATCTTAATCGCTAGGTAGAAAATAATCTTTCTCTAAAACAATGTGTTCTAATTGTGTTTTAAGTTGAATTGAGTTGTTGATGTTTAATTTTTCGTTAATTATATTTTTCAAAATTTGGCCATGTGTTTTGATAAATGATAGCACGGAACGTTTGTCGAAGAGGAAATAGGTCTAAGGGGTAGATCTGGTTTGTGTATTTTTGGTAAGCCGTATACTCTGGGTGCTAATGATGATGAAGAGTACATTTTATTCTTTTGCCTTTGGTCAATCTATTTATTTTTGTAGAGTTCATTTACTAGATTGTTGTTGGTTTTTTGTAGCTTTGGTGTTTGCATCGGTTCTTATTGTTTTGTAAATATTTCTATCTTTGAGTAGTTTTGATATTTTATTGTAGTAGTCTGATTTGTACATAATAACAGTTATTGCCTTTATCTGCCTTGGTGATAACTATTTTGTTTTTGTACTGTCTGAGGAATTTTTGTATATCTTTATGTATTTTAAGTATGAACTTTTCTATGGTAGTATTTTTTATTCTTCTATTGTGTTGTAATATCGGGTTGGTAACTCTAGCTGTTTCCTTTTCCCTCTCATCTTCAAGCATTCGTATTCTTTGCTCAATGTCTGCAATTATATGGATTGGTGAGAAGTTCTCTTTTGTTACAGGGATTGTAAAATTTTCTCCTAAGGAGAGTAAACATTTCACTTTTTTGGGGAATGATATGTTAGTTTTGTTAACAAACTATGTCATTGAAAATTACTCCCAACTTGTTTAGATGTGTGTCCTTTAGTTTCTGTATTTTTGATGATTGTGTTAGTTTGATACCTTGACTGATTTGGTTATACCTATATTTTTGTTTCGATGTAAAATTATTGTAGTCTATATCATTTAAAACTGATTTTATTTTGATATCGATGTGAAAGAGATTTTTCTTAACTGAGCTGATGTTAGTTTTAGTTTGTTTAATTTCTAAATTTAGTATTTGTGTATGAAATGTGTATTCTATTTTTTGCAGTTTATTGTGCATGGTAGGTGTTGTGAAACGTTGTTGTGTTGATGTTCGAAGTAGTATTGGTGATATGTTTTGGTAAAATTCCATATTCTCTACAAGAGAGTAGATATTTTAGTCTTTTTTCTGTTTCATTGTTTGCTGTAATATTTTAATGTTATGCGTGTTTCTATGTAAATGCAAATGTTTAATCGGGCTTTTTTGGTCACTCACTTTTATATGCAAATAAAAAACTTTATTTCATATTTTTTCCCTACGTTTCGTCGGTCTTTCTCGGTTTCATCAAGGGTAGTTATCCATTAGAACATTTTCCTGATCGCTATAACTGGCCCCTAAGTATATTTTATAATATAAAATTATGATCACGAAAAATGTTCTAATGGACATTTTATAATGTTTCAATTTTATTATTAACTTAAAACTAACTTAACCCTAGAAAGCTAACCTTCGTCAAAACGGCACACATCGATCAAATATTTCCCTCTCCCTTCCTTTCTGATAGATAGATAGATAGATAATTTCTTTATTTAAAAAATATAAATTATTTACATTATTTTTTCTTTAAGAATAAGGACATGGCTATTCTGCCGTCTGCCTGAACGACATTTTATAACAAAATACAGTTTATATATAAAGAAGTTAAATTCAAATAATAAACATAACATAAGTTAATTAACTATAGAAAGTTTAATTTAATAATTTATTAAAGCATCAATAGCGTTTTCAACAATTTTGAGATGATTCAAAAACACAAAAATAGATGTATCAATGATTTGAAACAAAAAATTATATCAATTTTGAAATGATTTGAAACACAAAATAATAATTTATCAATTTTATAATGATTTGAAACATAAAAAATTAGTAAGTATTTAGAAACATTGTTTGAAACTTCAAATTGCAATAACTGGTGGTAGAGCTATAGAAAACTATTGCGATAATTTAGAGCATGTTTGCAGTATCTATAAACCGTTGACCATCCAAGATCTCCATTAAGGATTTCATAGAGCCGAGTAGGGGGAAGATAACTCAATTCAAAATGCAGTCGTCGAATCTCTTGAAGTAAAGGACACGTTGCAAAGAAGTGGGTGATGTCATCTGGTTCTCCTCTATTACATAGCCTACAGATTTGTGTGAGATCAGTTCGATGCGGCATAGCGTTAAGATTCAAGATTTCGACTCGGGCTCTAAATATGTAGCTTATAGCTTCAGAAGAAAACTCGTTGCTGAAATAGTTAGCCAGCGATGTTATTTGGTGGTTGAGGTACCTGTATACATTTCTTGACACAGTTGTTGAGGCTCTTGAAATATGTTGTCTGAAAATATTTTCATCAGTTTTGGTGATAACATCATTGAACATATTGTGCCATTCATTCAAATTGGACTCCCTAAAAGATAAATTACTGCCATTTGAAGAAGCTAGCTGGTTCCATTCCTTAAACGGGGAGGCATTTGTTTGCATGAGCCTTGCCATAATGGATTTGTGAAGGCTTCTTTCATCCCTCTTCATAACTTTCATTATGTAGTCTGAATTGGTTTTCAGGTTTATAATGTAAAGAGGCGTTAGACCAGACTCCACATATATAGCATAATTGGGCGTTGAAGAAGGCAATCTGAACAAGCGTTTGAAGAAATATCTTTGCACGGCTTCAAACTCGTCCAGTTGTAAATAACCAAAAATTTGGGTACCGTAGCACATGCAGCAGTTTACTGTTGCTTGAAAAACACCATATTTGGATGTATGATCGATTTTCTGGTTAGAGTAGAACTTAGGCCACATTACGTTTAAAGCTAGTTTGGCTTCGTTGCTTTTCTCTTTCACGTGTTTCGAAAAATTCAGATTGTACGAGAGCAAAACTCCAAGATATTTGAAATAATGAACGACCTCGATAGGCGCGTTGTTTAGGGACCAGATTTCCTCCGGGAGCCTTCTTCTCTGACGCGGTTCAAATATCATTATTTTTGTCTTGTTAGAATTGACACAGACCCCAGAATTCACAAAAGGAATTGAGTTTGTTGATTTGCAGCTGAAGGGTAGATAGATTGTCTGCCAATAAAACCAAATCATCGGCGTAGAGCAAAACCTCGACTTGTATACCGGCAAAGAGTATTCCTCCCGGAAGTACATCACACACGTCATCAATAAACAGGGCGAATAATATCGGGCTTAATATACATCCTTGGGGGACGCCTGTTGTGGTTTCAAACCATTCGGAGAATTTAGCTCCGTCCCACACTGATGCAGTAGATGAGGCAAGAAATTTAAAATAAAACATTAAGAATTTTCGAGAAACTCCTGACGAAGACAATTTGTACATCAAGGCATTTCTATTTACATCGTCAAAGGCTGCTTTGAAATCCACAAAACAAGCATATAATTTCTTTTTCTGCTCGATTGATCTCCTGGCAATAGTCGTCAGAGCGAATATATGGTCTTGCGTTGAGAATCCCGATCGAAACCCTGCTTGGAACATGCTGAGTCGGTTGTTGTTCTCAATCCATACCGTCAACCTATCATAAAGAATTGAAGTTAGGATCTTTCTAAGCGAGTTGAGAATCGAAATTCCTCTGTAGTTCTCCGGCAGGTAAGCATCTCCTTTTTTAAAGTTCGCGAATATAACCGCTTTGTTGAAGTTACTTGGAACTAATGAGTCTTCATAAAGTTTGTTGAAATATGCCAGTAGAAGATTTTTAAACGGTTCCGTACTATTCTTGTAGAACTCCATCGGAATACCATCTATGCCGGGTGCCTTATTATTTTTCATTTTACTCAGAGTTGTTTCGAGCTCAGATAGAGTAATTGGGTTATCCAGTTCGCAGAAAGTGACATTGGGTTGCGCGTAATAGAAAACCTGGTTATTCTCATCAGCCGACAAAAGAGTTTTAAAATGAGCTGCTAGTGTCTCAACTTCGAGGGTAGACACCAGGCTTCTACCACGCCCACCCAGGTCACGAACATTGGTCCAGAAAGTCTTTGAGTTCTTACAGTTTGCTAGTTCTTTTGCAATATTGTTAATGTAGTGAACTTTCTTTTTGGCACAAAGTCTTTTGAAATCCTTGTTAATATGAAGGTAAATGTTTTTAAAAATTGAAGCATTTGTGGATCTGAACAGCTTAAGATAGACAAATGAAAGTTTACGGAGTTTCACACAATCATCAAACCACTTGTTTTTTGGTGTACAAGCGTGACTTCGGCTGTTGGTACTGTGGGCAAATGGTGCTGAGGCCTTGATAACTCTTGCAATATGTTCATCATAATTTTCTATACTGTTGGATTGAAGCGAGGGAATAGAGCTGATGTTACGGTTTAGTAATGAATTGTATAGAGCGGTACAATTCTCTTTCCAGCTCAATTTTAAAAAGTTAGTTGATTGTCTCAGTACCTTTTCATCGATAAACTGAACCTTTACCTCAATCGGAAGGTGCGGTGAGAAATTCGCCACGCCTACTTCAAAATCTACCGATAGTTTAAGCCATTCAAAAGATATCGCTGCAATATCAATAACAGATTGTCCTTGACCACTTATGAATGTAAACTCTCCCGCAGCGTCATCTTTAGAAGCCCCATTTAACACGGATAATCCGAAGTTTTCAAAGAATTCCGTAAGCAGCCTTCCATTTCGGTTAAAGGTGTCATCTTTTGAGTTTCTGGTTGGATTGAGAGTGTTTTGCGAGAATGTGTTGAGTACAGAAGGATTTTGATAGATCCCGATCCTAGCATTTAAGTCTCCAATAATCATAATATTATCCAAATTGGAGTTTTGAACGAAGTCAACTAGACTAGCAAAATCATGCTGCCAGTTATTGCAATTTAAGTATGTTGGGATAATGGTGTAATTTAAATTATTAATAACAATATTGAATATAATCCTGTTTTCAGAGTGATAAATTTTAGCGAAGTTGGAGTTTAAAGTTTTTTTAACACCACATAAAATCCCCCCACTAGCCCTGCCATGAACATTAGATCTTATTGCGGGTGACCATAAAATATTGAAATCCTTAAAATATTTCAAATAATTGTTTTCATTTTTTTCTTCTACAAAAGTTTCCAATAAAATGATAATATCATAATTTTGAATGAAACTAAAAAAATCAGGTAATAATAATTTGCTTTTGAGACCAGTAATATTATAAGATAAGATAGATAAATTTTTAAAGTTATTAATATTAAAATTATTTAAATTATGGCAGACGACAGATTCATCCTATTGTGACTCCACCCTTAAAGGTGGTCGATGTTGATTTTGAGGTTGACGTATAGGTGGCGAGCGTATCGGATGAAAGTTGGCAGCAGCAGAAGAAGAAGAAGATGGTGATGGAGATGAAAGATCGCTGTCATCGAAGAATTCGGAAAATCTGTCACCGAACGTTTGGTTGAGAAATGACATTTCTATTTTCGTTTTGATAGCCAAACCTCGTGAATATTTGTAAACAAACGAGTGACCATTAATTAGTATTTTATCGCCTTTTACAATTATTTTTACGTTTGAATTTATTTCGAGCAACTTGGATCTTATTTCAACCAGTGTTTGTCTTCTCTTTCGGTACATAAGAGATTGTTCGCGGAATACACTTATCCCCGAGCCTTTAAGCTGATGCGCCGCGGCAATAATCTTGTCGACCATCTCTGAGGAAAGAAGTTCAAAGATGACAGTGCCGCGCTGAGCATTGTTGTTGCGAATTACCCGGGAACTTTTGATGGTCATATTTTCATCTTCGTTTATCTTGAGAAGCCCTTTGCAAGTCTGTAATGCGACTTGAGTTGCATCGGTTTCTTTATTTAAGGGAAGGTGAACAACAACGGATGACTCATTAGCCTTTCGTGAAATTATTTCCAGCTGGTTTTCTAGCAGTTCGCATCTTTGTGACATATCGCTTAGTTTGAGGTTAAGAAGAGTGTTCGCGGCTCTTAAAGTGGTAACTTCATCGTAGAGTCTTGTAAAATCATCCTTTGTTGCAAAATTCTTTAGTTTTTCAGTGAGTTGTACATCCAAAGTAGTTTCCAGTACATTTTTCAAATCTACAACAGACATCTTTCCTACTTCCGTTGCCATATCTTTTTTGTGAATAAAATACTTTTTGTAGTCAGAGTTTGGTTCGGGAGAGATTTCGTGAAGACTTCTTTTGTTTGAATTACTGTTCATAGGGAAAATCCCGTATATGCGCGACTGGCTTTGCTCGAAGTTTAAATTAATTAAAGAAAAGCTTCGTACCTTTATTAAACTGATGAAATTTAAAAACGCCGATATAAAACAAAATTCAAAAAATGTTGAAAAACAACTTTTAAACAATTAAAGTGACTTTAATTTAATTTAAAATTAAAAAATTATCAAGAGACTATAACTTTAACACTTTAACCTTTGACAGATGAAATGTCAATCCTCATCCTTTCTGTTTGACTTACATTATCGTACTTTCATGCCAATTAAGCCCCCGGTGGCTTGTATCGCGTGGTGGATGCGTTTTTCTTGTAAAAGGTTTTGTTTATTGTATATGTACAATTTACTCGTCATTTTTAATAATATTTCTTAACAAAATCTTAGTATGACAGTAACATTTTGATCTAAATAAAAAAACATGTGCTATGAAAAATGTAATTTTAGTATTAAGAACTTAAGTAAATATTTAATTTAACTTTAATTTCCTTTTATTTAAAACTCATTTTTGTATAAATATCATTACCTTTAGTAAAAATTAATAACTTATTAAAAAAAAACAAATTTTAAATGTTCGTCAAAAAGTCGAATGATTAGCTTTTCATTGCAGTCCTGACACGTTCGCTTTCTAGGGTTAAATCTAGACAAAAATGTTTAAAAGTAGCCTAATAATTATCAATAACTTACAACTAATTCACTGGCCCTTTACATGCGCTCTAAACTTAACTATATCTCTTAATACTAATGTCTTTGGACCGAAAAACTACTTTCATTAATTCTAATTATTTTTGTTTGTATTCTACCAAGAAAACACGTTTAAAAAAAAACTCGGTATCATATCATTTTATATTTTACTTATAAACTACCTAAAGCTAGACTAAAAATAATTAAAACTAGATACAACTAACTTATACTAAAAATAACTTAACTACTTAAGATACCTAAAAATACTCAAAGCCACTTAAAACTACTTAAAAACTAGGACAACGACAGCAGCATTTTTCGTTTTTAAATTTTTTTGTTTATATTTTGTATACGCATGCAGATACACAGATACATGCAACCCACACATACATATATATATATGTACATACATATACGCACGCACATACATATACAGACGCGCAGATACATCCAAAAATGTCTCCGCATACATACATATTTTTTATTTTATTTTGGTGCCACCCCCGACTGTTCCTTGTACCTAATTTCCCTAATCTATGTAAGTCGGAAAAGACATACCCTCTTAATCGACTTTAAATATCTGCATGTTCGCATTGCTGCCACCAGACCTGTTTCTCCTGTTTCGCCCCGATCGGACACAATCCAACTAAACCGAAAGCGCTCTTCTCCACCTTGGGCGATGACGTCTCGACCATACAGGAGTCGCCTATCTACAGTTTTGCGGCTGACGTGGTAGATCAGCGGAACCTCCATTCCATATCAGCCCTCGACTATCTAGATACATGAATGTCTCGGGTGGATGTAGTCACCAATGTAGCAATCAAAGTTTTTTGAAATTATTCAATTAAATATTAAAATAACTTTAATGAAATTCAAAATAGTATCTACCAATATAAGTTTAATATGATTATGCCAACCGAAACTCATGTTGGAACTAAAATCGAAAATAAAGAAAAAGTGTTAAAAACTATCATATAGTAACTACATCCTGGCATACATATTTAAAAGACTACTACCAATACCCTACTGTTATAAAAAGTGTCCAGATTGGTTTAATGTTGTGGATTATTAATAGAAAAAATAGAAATTGAAAATTAAGCAATTGTGTTCTCTACTATGTACTGATCCCTAGTACTTCGATAAGAGACTTGTAACTGCATTTGTGATTATATAGATGACTTACCAGATCAAAATAGTGTTATATCACCAATAACATAGACAGGCTTGAATGTTTATTTACTGAAAAACTTTGTAAATAATTGATTGATTCGCCAATAAGGACAACTCCTACTACCAAGTCTCTTTTAGATTATGTGGTTAGAGATATAAAAAACTTTGATGCAAAGGTACAAAATGACATTAAAATCAGTGATCATGAAACAATTTTGCTTAAAATTAAATATGAAAATAAGTGCTTTGATCTGTAGCAAAAAGACCAAGTTTGTAAAATATGACAGTTTCCAATAGGTATAGGTATCTCAGTGCATTGTGATGATGATATGTGTGATTTATTTCAAAATGAATTGCTTAATATTACAAATTCTTTTGTGGTGGTAAAGACGGTTAACGTATGTGAGCAAAAGTGGTTTAATGAAAAGTGGTTTAATGATGAACTCCGAGGGCAAAAGTCACAAAAAGTTCAAAGTCATATAAAATTTCTGATGACTGGACAAAATGAGGACTGGGAAATATATAAACAAAATTAGAAATAAATATAATAAGAATTTGAAAAAAAAACGAGTGTGAATATATGTATAAAAAAACAAATAAACGGAGCAAATGATCAAGAATCAATGTGTAAGTGCACAAAAGCATTAGCTCTAGGAAATATAAACATTAAACACTGAAAAAAACTATATTGAATTTGATGGAGTCAAAACTAAAAATGAAAAATTAATAGCAAATAAATTTAATGAATATTTTGTTATAAGTATAAAAGAAATAAATGGCAATATCCCAGTTGAACCATGGGTCAATAGTTTTGAAATAAGAGATACAAATTTTAAATTTAAACCATTAAAGTCTAGTGAAGAACTTTTGAAGATAATAGAAATGTTACCAGATAAAAGTGATTTCAATTTTATGAGCAAGAATATGTTAAAAGACAGTTTTATTTATATTCGTCCTGCACTTTTAAATAAAGGATTATCCATTTCGCGGTGTCAAAAGTATAGGGCTGGAATTCGACATCTGTCGAACTAAGTTGTTAATCCAATTTTTGTTTCAGTTGAAAGTCTGACATTTACGAAA
This sequence comes from Philhelius pedissequus, assembly GCA_910595825.1. NCBI lineage: Eukaryota > Metazoa > Arthropoda > Insecta > Diptera > Syrphidae > Philhelius > Philhelius pedissequus. The sequence goes on from OU343160.1 coordinate 145,909,419, forward strand.
ATGGATCGCTTAACTATCGCACAACGCATAAAAATTGTTAAAACCTACAAAAATGGTGATTCTGCCACAGCCACATATCGTGCTTTAAGAGGAGATTATGGTTTACGCTGATGTTTTTGGCGTTCAGAATGAAGGGGTGTAACCTGTTTTGGTATAGGTCATCCAAGATAGATAGTTCAACTGCCTGCCTGTGTTGCAGCTCATTATCTTCGACATCAGCAGAGTCTTATTAATGTCCGCCTTAGCCTGCAAAAGGACCATTTCACTTTTAAGGTTGTTGAAAGTTTTTGCGATGGCCTGGCTAAACGTTTCCAATTCTGTTGTCGTATTTTTCATTTCGTCTGCCAGCTCTGCTATTGGCTTACTCAGCCTTTCGTAATTCGATGAGATGACTGAAACTTCGTGTTGCAAGAGGTGGAAAGTTCCATCATCGTCCCGTTTAAGAGTATTGAGTTGGCTATACACCTTGCGTGAATCCTCACTATCCATTGTGCCGAATGCCCATATGGGAAGTGGCCACGAAGTCCAAGGCTCTCTTTTGTCGGTTGGAAAAACTGCTTGCAAAAAACACTACTGATCCCACATGTTCCAGCAGAACGGGTGAGGTTTCTTCTAGCTTCTGGATTTTAAACGGCAATAACGTTCTTTTAGTTAATTGGGCGAGGTTCGACGTTGCTGCACATAGCACAGAGATTTTGATTAATATAATTATAAGTAGTATTGCATATTTGTTAAGAAAATGCATAATGAATACAATTTTCCCCCTTTTTTTAGTTTATAATTAAAATATGTTTATAGATAATTTAGTAATGTTATGTACTGAAGCAGTGCAATTTTCTTTTTTTTTTTTACAATATAAATATATGTAATATAATAGAATACAATAAGTTTCTAATACTGAAGGTTCTGGAAAGAGAAAAGGAAATGTTATTAATTGAATAAAATAGTAAAAAACATATAATCGGTTCTTAAATCATGAGTACGAATTTTAAGACATTAAGTAGTTATAACCCTTTATTTTCTGATAAGCCGGAAAACTCTCTACATAGTCCAACACCTATGCTGAATGTATTGGAAAAAATATTATTCGTTGAACAGTTTAATCTGATTGTTGTTTACCCTTTTAATTTTGTTACCAACTTTTATATAAGTGTTAAAGTCTTCGTTAACAGACGACACCTCATAGGGTCCCAACCAGATATGTGCGAATTTATTTTTACGCGCAGGATTTTTCAGCAATACCTTTTGACCTGGCACAAATGAAACGGGATTAATTTGTCGGTCGTACTGACTCTTGGACGTTAGATTTTCCTTGTTCAAATTCCCTTGCTGGTTTACTGTCTAATCTTTTAAACTGATTAAAATTTGTAAATTTTGGGATGAAATTTTCATTAAGATAAAAATAAGATGTCGTTGCATTCAGTATCGGTACTTTCACACTTATTAACCTTTTCATTTAGTAAATAAATGGTAGCCAGATTAGAAGGCCAACTTTTAAGAGATAATAATTCAATTAAAACCTCCTTGTTCCCATCGAGGAAAGTTATTCTTTTGGAAACTGCGTCGATGATTGTGTGATTCCAAAGGATATCACGATCCAGTATACTGTCTGCAGGTATATCATCGCCATCGACTATGTTCCATTTTGTAAAGATATTCTTTGAAAAAAATAAATTGGTTTTACTTGTACCCAATGTTGTGACTACAAAGACACCACCGAATTGCTTGGTTTCTTGGATGTTTCTATTGTTTGCATTTTTAATAGAACTTCTTTTAAGTAAGTTCGAGTCTGCCCTGTATCTACCAGAAGAAGTACCTTTCCGTACTCGACGAACACACCATGCTTACGAATGTTCTTAAATGAATACAATTTTTTTGTGTGTCTATTATCAAACTGATTCAAATACTTACAAAAAACTTTAGAAGTCAAGTTCGTTGATGTATTTAACAAAAAGATAATGAATCTATTTAGCTTAACGCTACACTTACAACCAAACATATAGAAATTTGACCCTGTGATATATTTTTTTTCTCTTTGTTTAAAGCGTCTTTAATTTTCCTTTCTGATGTTATATGATTTTTTTTTCTTTGTTTAAAAAGTGTCTTTAATTTTGCTTTGTGATGTTATAGGCGGTGTTTGGCTACAAGTTCTGATGATTTCGCTTTTTTTTGAAGAGAAAACTTTTCGTGGCGATTGTTTTATATAGGGCAATTTTTTTGGGGTACAGTCTACGAAATCTAACTGGCCCCCGAGCCGTTTCCCGTTTGTTCTCTTAAGTAATTCTTTTTTGGAGAAATAATCGTCCTCCACATGCCCCACCCTGGAACACCACTTACATTTGACTCGGGGCTTTTGGCTTGTTGTCCGAGTAACTCGTATTTGCGAGCGTGGACAACCGTTTTGACTATGCCCATAGTCTTCGCAAGTGTCGCAATATGGTGTTTTTTACGAATACGACAGTCAACATAGGTTTGGTTTTGCTTTCCACAGAATCCACATGTTGCAATTGGATTTGTGGTCCTAGTTGGCTTTCTATTGCTAGGTTGGGGGGATTCTTGTAAATAAGGTGTGAAAAACGATACAGGTGTTTGACTATAAAATGGTTGAAAGTGGTGAGTATTATTTTGTATGTGTGCCCGTAATGGTTTTGTGATCTCAGTTTCCGATGTTGTTAACATGTGTTTGTCTTTTAAACGCCACCTCCGCTGAGCTCATCAATTCTTTTGTCAGACCCTCAGATTCCGTGGAGGAATATCTGGAATTGATTATTTGGTTTGCTTTCGTTTGTAAACACAAAAAACGCCTAGCAAAAGACGGAATGTCTTCTGTTGAGAGTTGATGGGACTGTTTCATCTGCAATATGGCATCTAAAGTCGTAATTGGCAAGTACACATTTTTAATAACCTCTTTCAGATCTTTAAGAGTCTTCGGAGTATTGTTTCGAATAAGTTCAAACGCGTCACCTTTGATTTTCAAATTGACACACCGCTCATGTTTCGAATTGAAACTCTGGTCACCGCTCCGACGCTGACCAAATAGACCACGAAGCATTTCTGGGTCGCTTCCCTCTTGTGCTAATTGCGAAGGTGAAATATTATCGATGAGTGAGCTTATGGGTACTCAGCAATAATGTTACTACACAGTGAGATGGCCTGAATGAGTTCAGCTCCGGTTATGCTTAGCGACCTAAATGCAGGGCACAACATTGTTGTTTATTAAACCATTTTTTGCCATCTGGCATGCGCGTATAATCTCGTTTATTTCGTCCTTGATGATTAGTATCTCGTTTAAGATGTCCTGCTCGAATTTCCCAGAAATCATATCGATGATGCCATCATTCACTCTGCTCATGATGAGATTAGTTTTTTAAGTAATCTCTCGAGTGAGACCAACCAGCCCATATTGATGACTATTGTTCGAGATAATTTTTTCTTTGGTTCGAAGAATTTTACTCCAGTCGGCGACGTCAGGGTTTCCAGCTATCCAATTCCAGGCACTACCAATCCAATTAATGGCTTTAGTTTTCAGAGATGGGTTTCCTTTTAACAGATCTATACGATCCCTTATTTGTTTTAGATGGAATTCAAATAATGGCTTCCGGTCTTGATCCTTTAAGCACGTGTTCATAATTGCACTTAGTTTTTCGAGTGTGTGCTCAAAATTTGACAAGTCGATAACATGGATCAATTTGAAGCTGCCGTCAATGATGCAATCTTTAACTTCTTTTAATGAAACTAGAGGTGTTTCATAATTAAAGACTTCATATCCTTGAACAGCGCTCAACAAACCTAATCTGTGAAATGGGATAGTAATATTAAAAAAGAATATGTTGGATACATTCGCTTGATTGAATTCAATATTAATTTGTAATGGGATGAGGGATTCTCATAAAAGAACACAAGATGTGTTAAAGTTTCAATAATTTTAAAGGATTATCAAATACATTTTAGAAAATTGTACGGCTTGAGTTTTAGTTTTTTAATATTTTAAATAGTTGGAGGATTTAGAGTGGACTATTCTAACATTCGTAGGCTTATAATAAATGTCTGGTCCGCAAACTTTTATACTTTGAAATACAGGCCAGCTGTTTTGGCATTGAGTAAAACTCAAATAGGTGAAAGTTCTGGTCCGTCGGAATTTAATCTATTCGGATATAACTTAGTGCCATTATTCTTTAACGAATTTGATGTTTTGTTCGACTCCACTCAAAGAATTGTTTCCCATTATCCTCGCACTGAAATCGTAATTACGGGAGATTTCAATGTATACAATTTTAGCTGGCTCCACTTTTCGAGAAAGTCAACACCCGAAGGAATGCTAAGTTAAACCAATTGACTCAGCTTGTTGACGAGTCGACCGAATCCTTGACGTTGTAAGTCAAACCGCCAACACTCTTGTTTCTTACCTCTGAACCTAATAAATACGAAGTGTATTATCGCCTCTAGGCATATCAGACAATTGTGTCATATCTGCAAATTTCTCCTTTCGTAGCAATAGGTCCACTGGTGATCTGATGGTATACCTCACCGGAGAAAGTAAGATTATTGCGCTTGATATTTCAAAAGCATTTGATAGAATTTGGCATGAAGCTCTCTTATCGAAAATGCGTGCATCAGGCTATTTTAAATAATGTTTAGTATTTATGGATGAATTAATGTTATGTAACTTTTATTATAATGATATAAAAAAAATGGATCTTTTCATTTTATAAATTTTAAGTTTCTTACTTGCTACTACATATGGGGTTATGTATTCGTAAAAAAAAATTCTGAAATCAAACATGACATTAAGATCACAGAAAAGTATAAAAAACTGATCTATAAAAAATGTCTGTCTGCCTACCTGTCAGTTTGCCCGTCTGTATGTATAACGAGCTGCAGCCTAAATGGCTTAATCAATTACCTCAAATTTGGTATGTGTGATTCTCTTGGCATTCCTCATGTGTAAAAATAACGTATCTGATATAATGGGTGATTTTTTTGCTACTTGGTTTTTGACGTTTATATTTTTGACAGATCACACATGACAAATTCCACGAACATTTGACATTTCGTTTCAGTATTGTTTGCCATTTCATCATGAATAGACTTACGCCTGAACAACGTTTGCAAATTATTGAAATTTATTATCAAAATTCGTGCTCTGTGAAAAATGTGTTTCGCAAGCTACGTCCGTTTTATGGTCGTCATAATCGAGGCTCATTTTTGGCTAAATGGATACGTGAATAAGCAGAATTGCCGTATTTGGAGTGAAGAGCAGCCAGAGGCAATTCAGCAGCTACCAATGCATCTCGAAAAATGCACTGTTTGGTGCGGTTTATGGGCAGGCGGCATCATTGGGCCGTACTTCTTCAAGGACGATGAAGGCCACAGGGTTAAGGTCAATGGAGAAAGGTACCGTTCGATGATAACAGATTTTTTTTTTGCCGAAAATGCAAGAATTGAACTCGGTCGACATGTGGTTCCAACAGGACGGTGCCACATCCCACACTGCACGCGAAACCATGCATCAATTGAGAGGCGAATTTGGTGAGCAGTTGATCTCACGTTTTGGCGCAGTCAATTGGCCACCAAGATCATGTGATTTGACCCCGTTAGACTATTTTTTGTGGGGCTATGTTAAGTCTATTGTCTATGGGGACAAGCCAAACACGATTGCTGCCTTGGAAGCCAACATTGAACGCGTCATTGGTGAGATTCCGGCCGAAATGTGTGAAAAAGTTTGCCAAAATTGGACCTTCAGAATGGACCACCTGAAGCGTAGCCGCGGGCAACATTTAAGTGAAATTATTTTTAAAAAGTAAATGGCAGAAATTGATTTATCGATCCAAATAAAAATTTCATTCACTTTTTACAAGTTTCTGTGTTTTTTTGAATTTTCAAAAACCAAGCTCTTAAAAAATCACCGTTTACAATCATTAGGGAAAATCTTTTTTTTTTTCGAAAACGAAAAAAATTGAGAATTTTTTTGGTGGTACTAGCTATTATTTGATCAGAACCAAATTTACGGGAAAAGTCTATTGACGGTACCTTTCATATAATGGTTTTTAAAATTTTTGGCTTTCTCCGTTACGGTTAATTGGATTTCTGTCCAATTTTATATCTGAGAAGATCTAGGTAGCTAAACCAATTCTGCATATCAAAATTTCTTTTTTTCTAATTAAAATTAATTTTTGAAAAATCAATATTTTTAAAACTAATCAAAAATTTTTTTATAATTACATTTATATAAATAAACTCTGAAAAACTGCATACCAAAATAACAAAAAAAAATGTTTTCAAAAACTAAAAATGAAAAATAGGATTTCATAAAAACCCGTCCTACAATTTTCGAGATACTTTTTTATAAAATTTTCATTGATCTGTGGCATCTAATGGTGTTCTTGGTTTTTTCGAAAAAAATTTATTAAAGTGAAGGTTTTTGCAGTTGTTATAAGTTTAAAAAACGATTTTTACTTAGCTATAAACCATTCAATTTCATTATATACTTATGTCCATATTTACATGCCTAGGTGCCATCTATATATAGGTAGGTAGGTATGTACATATTACACTCCTAATTTACATAATTAAAATCAATTTAGGGGTGGCCGTGACGCGATTAATTGTGCTCGCCTGTCAGCCTCGTGGTCGCAGGTTCGATTCATGCCGTTGTCTATGCCGTCTTATTTTTCATTAAAAACTAATTCTAAAATTGTCATAAAATGAGTTGCTGGTTTGCCATCTATGCCGTTCAGGTATAACACTAACAGCACGTGATTGAGTAAACTAGTATACCCATACAATATGACAACTTAATAAATATAATAATGCGATTAAGAGACATATATAAATAGGACACGGTATATTCTCCGCATTAGTACAGCCGCCATCCCTGGAGATAAATTTGAGACAACAACCATCTCTAGTCTCTGAACATCGCGCCCCACATATTTCCTATCCTTCTATCTCTTCTCTCTCACGCCCGCGCTGTGTTAAAAAACAAGGGGTAACATCATAATCCCTTGAGCGCTCGTAAATTATAAAAAAAAAATTAACTATACATTTGTTACAAATTTTTATACCTTACCTATATAACTGTTCCTTGAATCATGCAGTCGACAATTCATTATACTAAGAATCAAGGTAATCTTACCTGCCTTGACTTTAAACCTGCATAGGATAACTAGGCTACCTATATACTAACAGTGGATAGCTATACTAAAGTAACAGCAAGTTCGTACGATCCAGTCGTGCATTTTATTTTTTTTCATTATTTAATGTGCATTGTAGTTATACCTACTTATGCATACTTATATTTGCTTAGAATAAGGTAGGTGCATTCTAATAGATATATTTAAGAAGTTATATATATTATTACGAAGGTACATTCCCTTCGTTTTTTTAGGTATGTTTTATCTTAGTTTACCCCATTATTTCTTCCTATCACCTCTTTACGATACAGGGGCTTGTGCTTGCCCTGGATCTTTTTGAAGGAGGTGTAGACGATGTCCCATTTCTTGATTTTTATAGGAACTGACGTTTTCTTATTATGCCAAGTATTTCTTTGGGTTTGATTTTTGCAAAATTTTTCCCTAAGTTGATTATTAACTTTAATTCGAAAGGTTTTCATATTTTGGTAATTGAAGCGGGAGCTTCGATTCAAATATATATTTTGGAAGGCCTGTGTTGTGTTATCGAGTGTACTGTATTATTGTACCGATCAACGGAAATGTTTAAGATTTCCATGAATTTAAGGTCTTTATACTCGACCTTATGTTAGGTTAGGTTATAGTAGCTGTTTGCTGTTAAAAGTAACTAACTAACACACTTAGTCCAAAAAGAAAGGACCATTGTGATACCAATTGTTTTTTTTTTTGCTCCAAAAGAAAGAACTTAAAACCATTTTGAGCTTCTTATGAAGCGGAGGAGAGAATTAATGTCTAAGTGTGCTAGTTCATTAATCTCATTGAAAAAGAAGTTTTCGTGTGTTGGACAGTGCAGGGCATGTACAGAGGAGATGAAGAATAGTTTCCTTCTCCTCCTCATCTAAACAGCTTCTGCAAAAGTCGTTTGCGAGCACGCCGAGTCTTGCAGCATGCCTACCTATGAGGCAGTGTCCTCTGATGACACCTATAAAAAGTTAAGATCCAGCTTTGCCCAAATCTCTTTTGTCGCTAGACATGTGTTACCACTAGTCCACCTAAGATTTGTCCTCTCCATAGCATTTAGCTTTAGCATAAATTTACATGTAGCGATTGGAATACCCAGGTTACTGTAGTGTAGTCAGTTGAAATGGGTAGTGTTGTTCCTTGTTTGGCGAGTTCGTCGGCCCTGCAGTTCCCCGGAATATCCCTGTGCCTAGCCCCCCAGCAAAGGTGAATGTTGAACTGTTCCGCCATCTCTTTGAGAGATGATCAACAGTCGAGGGTTGTTTTGGAGTTAGTGGAGTTTGAATACAGAGATTTTAGCGTTGTCTGGCTGTCAGAGAAAATGGTGATATCCTTTGCAGATATCACGTTTTCTTTAAGCCGGGATAGAACCTCCTTAATTGCCATTAATTCCGCCTGGAGTGTGCTACAATGGTTAGGAAGACGGAAGGAGAGACGAAGATTTAGTCTGTTAGAGTAAACACATCATCGTTTGTTTTTGACCCATTTGAGGTCGCCTTCAGGCGAATAGCTGAGCAGGCTGCGGATTGCTGGCTGAAAATATCTAAGGGTGTCAGATTAAAAAGTATTTCAAGCGCTGCAGTTGGAATAGTACGCAAAGCACCAATTATTCGCTTTGTCTAGAGCAGTCCACCAAACGACCGCTCCGTAAGTAAGAAGTGGTCTAATAACCACTTTGTATAGCCAGTGGACTACGCGGGGCTCTAGACCCCATTTGTTGCCAATTGCCTTCTTGAAAGAGAAAAGTGCAACCGTGCATTTCTTAACTCTTTCTTGTATATTGGATTTCCAGCTTAATTTCTTATCCAAAATAAGACCCAAGTATTTTGCTTCGTCCGAGAATTTAAGACTTAAACCATTTATAGATGGAGGATGAACGTGCGGGATTTTGTAAAGACGACAAGCTCAGTCTTATGGGCTTTACACCTAAACCACAACTACTTGCCCAGTTGGTTAGCTTATTAAGTGCAAATTGAAGGACTTCACAGAGAGTGTTAGGATGTTTTCCTGAAACCGTAATAGGTCATCCGCATAAGCAATTACTCTAAATCCCTCCTCTTCCAGATTTTTACTAGTTCATTTACCACTAAGTTCCAAAGGAGAGGGGGTAGAACACCACCTTGTGGATTGCCTCTACTAACAGATCTTCTTGAAGATGTAACACCCAGTTTTGAGTTGATCACCCTGATTATCAGCATTTGGTTGATAAACTCGCCAAGTGAGCCATCTACCTTCAGACCTGAGAGTGCATTTGTGATTGCATCTGTATCGACGTTGTTAAAAGCGCCTTCTATATCGAAGAAAGCTACCAATGTGTAGTCCTTGTGATGGATGAAGTATTCGATAATGCTAACAAGTGAGTGTATTGCAGTTTCCACCGGTCTCTCTACAGTACGCATGGTGAGACGTAGACAAAAGTCTAGTGTTAATGTTGTTGGGAATATGGATATCAATCAATCGTTCTAAAGTTTTTAGAAGGAAGGAAGATAGGCTAATGGGTCTTAGATCCTTGGGATTTTTTTTTGGGAAGCTTTGCTCGCTTTTGGAATGAACATCACCTTAACTTCTCTCCAAGACTGGGGAATATGCACCAGTTCACAACAGCTTCTCATTATATTTTCTAGCATCGGTAGAATAATATCAGAAGATTTCTGAAGTTCCGCAGGTATTATGCCATCTGTTTGGGAAGTTTTGCCCGCTTTTGGAATGAACATAACCTTAACTTTTCTCTAAGACTGGCGAATATGGACCAGTTCACAATAGCTTCTCATTATATTTTCGAGCATCGGTAGAATAATATCAGAAGATTTCTGAAGTTCCGCAGGTATTATGCCATCTGGTCCCGCTGTCTTGTAAGGTTTAAAGCTGTTCAATGCCCAAAGTAGTTTGTCCCTGTTGATCAGACCTTCTGGGATTCTATGAATATTTGAATATTTAATGTTTAAGGAACTACCAGGGAAGTGAGTGTCTAGTAGTAGATCGAGCGATTCTTCGCTAGAGGTCGTCAAGGAGCCGTCTGGGTTTTTCGCAAAGCTCGGTGTTATTGGATTTGTTGAGAGAACTTTCCTCAGCCTTGATGCCTCGGAGACTTCCTCTATATTACCACAGAACTGCCTAAAAGACAGTCTTTTTGCTTAGTTAGTTATGAGTTAGTATGATATGGGCAGTATGTGAAGCTTCAGCTTCCTTGACCATTCTGACTATGTTATCGCCAGGGATAGATTGGCCATGGGCAAGATATGCCGACGCCAGCCAGTAATTGCCTCTGTCCGTCCCCAGCTTTACGGCAGTAGTATCTTTGTCGCTGAAATTAGGGAGTAAAAATACTTTAATGCTACTTTTTACCATGATGCATTATCTCAGATTACCTTTATCCGAAGCATATAGTGTGTATCCTGGAACTTGACGAACCTGGTTATTATATATCTCTGGTTCCAGGATCATTACTATGTCTTCCCCAGTGTTTGACAGCCGAAGGAGGAGAGAGGCCGAAGCCTTTTTGGAGTGTTGGAGGTTAATCTGAACTAAATGCAGCATCTTCGCTACAATTATGCAGAGAAGCCTCCACCACCGTATTATTCAGTTCTTCCGTACCTGAAGATGAACCAAGAAGTTCATCCTCGTCCAGAAGACTTTTTGAAGAGTCTTCCGTCTCCATCACCAACTGTTCGCCAATCATGAGATCAGTCGACGTTTTAATGGTTGAAGATGAAGAGTCGGTGGCCCCGCCATCCTCCCCATCCATGGAGGGACCTCCGGGTGAGGAAGCTGTCGACGCATCCAAACTCTGCATCTCCGTCTCTACTAGCGAAGGATGTGGAGGAATAATTCCTGCCTCGATTTCGTCCTTTTTGTATACTTTGAGGGTTAAAGATCCAAACCCATACCTTATCACACCTTTGGTCTTTGCAAATGAGGAAGGGATTCCTTGTTGATCACAATAAGCGCGCATCGATAAACACCCCTTGGCTCCTCCAGCTTGGCGACTTTCCAGTTGTGAGTCGGTAGTAGCGGGTTACAGATCTTTAAAGTCTTGGTGATAGCATCCAATGAGGAGGGTTCTACTGGAAGGCATGTACGAGCTCGAGGCCTGCTATGGATGTCCTCCTTTGCAACTACCTCCAGCCTCGGAACTGGCCAGACCTCTCCTAGGCTACCACAGAAAGTTTAAATAGCTGACACGACCGCAATCAGCTTTACATGACACTGATGCCAACCCCCATAACTAGTGACTGGTGGTGGGCCAGGGTTCGCCTCGACCTTTAAACGATAAATTTCGAGAATGGTAAAGTGAAATCTTTCTACCTGAACATTAACTTCACTCCGGTTAACAGGGGTTTGATACTTTTTTGTATCGAGCATTTTAATGAAATGTACCATTATAGGATTCAAGAAACTTCTCTCGTTATCGGTAACAAGCATCTTGGGAACAGTAAAATAATGGATAGCTTTGATCAACTTGCCCCTTTGATGTAGAGAAGATTTGTTTTGTATGTGAAAAAGTTTAGCAAATTTGGAAAACTTGTCTAAGCACGAGATGAATTTCTTCCCTTGAATTTCCATGATACCCATATGAAGAATTTCACATGGGTAAGGTAGAATATGCGTTGGTTGGAATTCGGGTTTTTCAGGATGTCGATCATATTTGTTAGACAGATATCGTATTCTCCAAAAATAGTACTTTTCCAATAATTATTCCCTATTTTCTTTGGCGTTTCGGTGAGCTCGCCTGTTTTCTTTGCTTATAAGTTCCCATACATGATGTCGTTCCTTGACGTCTTCTACAAGTCTCTGAGTGAGTCTGATTTTATAACTGACAAAGGTTTCCAGATAAACCTTTTGTAATAATTTCAAACAAGGCTCCAGAATTTAACTGCCCTTTATAATGTTCGGCTTTAATCTGGCTTAAAGCCAGGGTGAGGTTCCTCGAAAGCCTCAAAACCCTTTGCAACTTGAATGATTATTTAATTCCGAAAGACGTTGAGGGGTACTTCAACATCTTGAATCAAATCATTTGCGGAGAATGCAGAAAAGAAAAAAAGCAAACACGTTTAAAAGCCATGGCAAATCGCTGACACGTTTTTCATCAGAACCGCTAACGGAAGTTTCGTGTTAATCCCTTTTAGATGCAAGCGTTTATAATTTCAAGCATTCTACTCGTGGCACGATAAACTTCACATCTTAAATTCTTTCACCGACGAAAACTTCCATGTTCCCATGGTTATGGATTATTTGCTGTTGGAGAGTCAATATGGTATTCTGTGTTCAATGGGTACATTTGTAACACACGCTCGATTGAGCGCATTGACTTCCTGATCGGTATTAAAGATCACAGAAACTCGCAAGGATGAAAGAATCTAAAATTGTATGCCGGTCACTGGTCTGGCGCCAGTAAAGGATGTCCTGGAAGAGGACTCAAAAAAAAATCGCGAACGACTACCATAAGGGGCCGCGGCCCAACGCAACGGTTCCACTTACGATAGTTCAAGAATAACACGATTTTATAATTAATGATTATATATTTCTTTGTACCGTTGTACGCGATTGTAAGTTCAACTTAAGACTCACTTATTCTATTCTGTGTATTCCACGCTGCTTCGTTGTTCGGTGGCGATATCAAGGTCAGCATGCCGTAGATATGCTGATTGTTCAATACCGGCCAATCCCCAGGCGGCATAATAAGTATCACGTGTCTTTGAATAAATAGAGGAATCATATTTACAATTACCTGTGGGAACAGGTTTGCATTATGAAATGATAACACGGCAATTAGGGTTCATGGGCACTTGCAAAATAATGGAATTATTTGGTTCTTTTCATAACACATAATAAATGATTGCTAAATTTTTAAAAAACAACGGAAAACACTTCGAATAATGAAGTTTAGTCTTTAGTTTGGACACAGAAAAATTATATACATCTATGGTGACAGATTCATGTTGTTGTTGTTATTCAGTATGTTGAAAGTTTCTAACGTATATTTTTTGAAACATGTTTCTCGGTCTGTAGAACTTCCACACCTTCAAAATCTGTAGAATAACCGCTTTGAATATGAATCTTGCAACAATATAGCAACCTGTGCTATATTGGAACAACGAAACAATTTCTTCGACAACGTATTTCGAATCACAGATCGGACATAATCCGGAGAAAACAGTTCTAGCGCCTAATATTATTGAAACCAAGCACGCTTGTACTAGGCCCTACATAAAGATCAATCAGATGCAAAATAATACTTAATTAAAAGAAAAATGAAAGAAACTACAACAAAAGTAAAAAGCGTTATTCGTTGTTTTTTTTTAAAATTAAACAATAATTTATTATGTATAATTAAATGAGCCAAATAACTTTATTGTTTTGCATAAGTGAGTGTATTTACTTGTTACTTATTATTACGTTCATTAATATGTGTTTGTAATTTTTGTTTAAATAAAGTTCCCCTGAGGAAGGCAGCAATCCCTGCCGAAACGTTGGGAAAGTTAATGTAACTCAATATTTTCATTGATTTCATTGAAAATACTACAGTGACCAATAAATGAATTGCTTGCATCAGAATTTAACGTATATCGGAAGGATGGTCTCTTAGACTTGAGGCTACTGGCTGGGAGAGATTTTCTAATAGCAATACACTTGAACTATGATAGCTCCCTTGTTAATAGTCCTAATACCGATAATATCAAATTAATTTGTGTTAAAATCAAGCTCAAGAAAAAATGCGTTTACGTCTTGTGCTGCTATTTGAGACCTTGTAGCCCAATATATACTTACCAAGTTCTGATTAATGCAGTAGACTGCATGATGGTCTATTTGTCCTGGGCGATTTTAATCCACCCAATTGGACTTGGTCTGGATTCGAAGATGACTTAGATTGACTATATTTCTGACTCTATGGAGATTCATGGCGGTTTATTGGTCCTGGGCGATTTTAATATACCCAATTTGACGTGGTCTAGATCCGAAGATGACTTATATTATGTTGCTTGTAACGCAGTTTAATAAGGAAATGTTGTCTCTCAGATTCCGGCCCTTATCAGATTAGTTATATTAAAAATAATGGCGCAAAATTTGAAACAACCTATTATTAAGGCCTTAATACGATAGCAGTTAACAATTTAATATGTACATAGTAGTTTACTAACTTTTAATAAATTTTACCTTTTAATGACTTTGAATGACCAACAACAACTTGAGTGTGCTACCACCAAGTTTTTCTCAATTATTTTTGGCTGGAATTATAACTATTTCACGACTTGCTTGTAACTTGATAATTAGCAGTAGCAAAGCATTTGTAGGGTTTGAATTTTGATGAACACAATTATTGTTGTGTTTATGCGTTGTAAATTAATTATATGTTGAAGGAAACCCAACATGTGCTCTAAATAAGTATTCGATGTTTATATTTTCATCATTTTAAATTCATTATTTACAAAAAAAAAAAAAAAAAAAATTGTACACCAGCAGGACTCGAACCTGGGCCCTTCGGGTCCTTCGCTGGTATAATGTCAGATGCCATATGGATTTAGTACGATACTAAAAAAATAAAGTAGCCATTTGATGATTTTAACTTTAGTAAAATGTTAAGAAGATAGTAGTATATTCAGCTCGTTTAAAATTAGCAAAGTCGTCTTTTTAACTTGGTATCGTGCTAAAAAAATTATTTAACATATTACTAAATCGTTTAAAATTTTGAGCTAATCTGAATAGACAACTTGATCTCATTTTTTCTAATGACTCATAACTGTAGCTTAGAGGAAAGTAGTTTAACTTTCATCTATTGACCTCTATCGCCATCAGTTATCTTTAATCGTTGCCTTCGGCCATGACCACCCCGGCTTAGAATCTGAAAACAATAATTTTAACTTCCGTAAAGCTGACTTCAATAAACTGAATTTACTACTTAGTAATTTGAATTATGACATAATTTTTAATTCCAATGCAAACAATAGCATCGATACGTTAGCCACTAACTTTTAATCAGTTATTTTCCAATAAATTTCGAATATTTTTATTATTTTTTCCAATCTGTACCTTATGTACCCCGGAAAAACATGTCAACGTCACCAACTTCGAACAATTCGAAACTCCAGAAATAGTCTGGCATAAATACCTAAAATCTAGAACAGAAACCGACTATGCCCTTTACTTGGACACATTCAATGAATTGTCTGCTGTTTCCAAACTGATCTATGATACCTATATCATCAAATTCGATGCTATCTCTGATCCTAAAGCATTTGGCAGTTCATCAACCTACAAAATCTGATGGTTATCCCGCTACCCTTAAGTATTTAGATCATTCTTCTAAGATTATAGCTCATTTGTTCGCAAATTTGATCGGTCTTACTTTTTCAGTTGATAATTTTGAACCAGATCTTAACTACTTTTCCTTTCTCTTGTATCAATCAACAATAATGTTGATGGTGTGGTCCACAAATTTAATAAACTTAAAAAAATGGTTTCACGTGTGCAGACAATTTTGCTCTGCCTCTCGACTTTTTTTCAAAAATCTCTTTCTCAAGGTATTTTCCCATCAATATGGAAGGACTCTTTTGGGGTGGCTGTGGAGCGATAGTTGTGTGGTCGCCTGTCAACCTCATGGTCACAGGATCGATCCCTGCCGTAGGCTATCTCCTTATTTTTTCATTAAAAAACCCAATTCTAAAAATAAATGTCATACGAGTTGCTGGCTTACTCATTACATACTGTTTAGGCATAGAACTAACAACATGTGATTGAGTAAAACTAGTATACCGATATATATGACAAGGAATGAAAAAAATAATGGGAATTATAAACATCATGGGTTCCTAAAAGGTAAATCTACGACCTTTCCTACACCTTTTATTCACTTGAAAAAAAATTAAGGCGACGTTATAGCAACTGATTTTAGCAAGGCATTTGATAAAATTTCTCGTACAATTATATCATTTAAACGAAACTTGGATTTCCCCTTAGTTTCGTTCAATGGATGGATGGTAAATATTGGGTCTTGTTTAGATCTTCAATTTCAGATTCGCTTATTGCTAAATCTGGCGACCCACAAGGCAGTCATCTGAAACCGATTATTTGTATCTTGACAATAAATGACGTCGAATCTTTAATCAAATATTCTGAACTATCGACTTATGCCGATTACATGAAAATTTGTAGAGTAATTTCTGCACCTAATGATGTCATTTGTAATAGTGAGTTCAATTTCAGATCGCATTATGACAATATAGTGGCTAGGGCTAACTCTGCTCTTGGTTTTGTGAAATGTTGGTCCAAAGAGTTTTTAGATCCATATGTTACGAAATCTCTCTACCTTTGTTCGACCTTTACTTGAGTATACTAGTCAAGAATGGTCCCCTTATCACCAAATATACATTAAATTAATTCAGCGTAGATTTCTCCGTTTTGCTTTAACGGAACTTCCTTGGGTTGACAACTTCAACTTGCCCACATACCAAGATCGGTTGTCGCCGAGAAGTATCGGACATCATATTCGTCTATCAAATTCTGTATGGCGTGACTGAGTCTGCTACCATCGTTGAGGCAATGAATTTGAACATCAATTCTCATTCCCTTAGAACAGTACCCCAATTCCATCAAGCACCTCACAGAATAAGATTATGGAAGAAATGAACCAGTTACTAGAATGTTAAATATTTTTGACTATATACAAAATGTAATAAAACCAAGTATTTGCTTTCCAATTTTTGTTCTTCCACGAAACAATTTTTCGTGTGCATTTCAATCAGTAAAATTCGGTAATAGACTGGTTATGAAGTTATATTTGGCTTGACAATGTTTCCTGTTCGGTATAAATGATCATCAGAAAAAAATATTCACTTTCGTACTGTTTCAACTTTTCTTGATGGCCATACCTGGAGTTTAATATAAAAGTACATATAAATACATACATTTCAAATTGAATTTTAAAATAGTGAAAACCATAATTTAGAAGTAGGCAACAAAATCAATGATTTCTCTCGCAAAAGAAAAAGGAATGTCACGAGAACTCTCTATTAGTAACCGATATTTATAAGTTTCAAAACTGTAGTTGTATAGTGTATTCCGGTCAGAACCATTTAATAATTCTTTAGTTTGTTCCATACTCAGAGTTTTGTAACCAAAATACCTCTCCCTAATTCTATTAAAAACTGGGCAAATAGCTAAAAATGAAAACGATCTTCTTTTTGATTCAAATTACAAATTGAACAGAATTGGTTAACGTTTGCAGAATATGGAGAACCATTCAGAAGAAGTGTTTGCGATCTTAGTCGAAAAAGCAATGAAATCTTTTTGTTACTAAACTCATATTTAAAATAGTTCTGTTACAGTTACAAAACACACGAATCCGTTGGTTGTTCCAATTAGACTCATTCCAAGTTCAAGAGACCTACCTATGGTTACCTCCAAAATGCATTACTCAGCTTTGACCTACTGAAGAGTTGCATTCTGGAAGCAGGGCTTTGTACTGAGTCATTTCGTCACATTATGTGTAACGGAAAACTGCTGTCGATGTTTAATACCTATTTCATAATTAAAGGTATTTCGACAGCAGTTGACTCAGTAGGTCATGTCTTAGGTGTGCACTTATGGGCACAACATCCCTCCCCCCTTAGGAAGTTCAAGCCAGGTCTCCAGAAATCGGATTTGTCTTCTTTTATTATATTTTAGACATATAAAACAGTAATATTAGAATTAAGTATTATTAATGTGAACATAAATATATTAATATTGCTAATTTGTTTTCTTTTTTAAATTTATATTTTACATAATTCAGATTATTGTTCATTTGGTTTGCTTTATAAGTTTATCTGCAATACATGTTTATATTTTTTTATAACCGGGCAGAGGTGACGCTGAAGACCTTTGTTTCAGCTTGGCGTGGTGTTGTAGGTGCGCGTCTCTTTGTTGTTTGTCGACTTATCAGGTCATAGGTGGACAGGATAGGTGATGGCCGACTTTGCCTGGTTAGAATGGTTCGTGCTTTGGATTGAAGGCATCGTACTACAAACACGACAATCAACGCAATTGCTCCCGAGATGACTAGTGACATTATCGAGTAACGATGGAATGATAATTCCCAGTCTTGGTCTGCCGCTTTACGCTCTGCATGCAATCGGTTCCAATTTTGTTTGAGATCCTCTATCGATTTTTTTTCAACATTCAGTTCGTTTGTGAAGGTTTTGTGGTTCCGATCCATATGGGGTGAAGTTTCGGCGTTGGCGGTGCTTGAACGTTATTGGAACTAGCTCGTATTCAGTTCTTTAAGTTTAAGTGGTCTACCATAGGTTGTTTGTATTCCGAGGTGACTTCAGAATGGTGCTCGTAAAGCAGTTTAAACCCTTTGGCGCTGGCTTCACAAGACTGCTCTATTTTAAGGATTCCAGAACCATTGAGAGAGGCGGTGTATTGCTGGCTACCGCACTTCAAGTTTAAAACAAAATAGTCCTTTACTATGAACAACCATTCGTTCGAAGCTTTCATCTTGAGAAATAGTCCTTCGCTTGCCGGAACCGCCGCGTATTTACATGAAACCAAAATATAAATTCGGATGTGCTGCTAAGCGGACGTGACAGAGTGGCAGTTTCGGTTTGATTTCTAGAAGTTTTAAATTCCATTCCAAGGACAATAATAGTGGCTACCGATTGAGGTCTAATAGGCTTGTGAACTTTTTTAATTATTATCGCGAAAGTCGTTTTAATTAACAAGTAAATTGAAAAAATAAAAATACCAAAATAAACAGTAAAATTTTTGTTTTTGTGAACTCACTCTATATTCTAACTGCTAAATAAAAGTTTTCTTGAACATTAAATGTCTGCAAAACGGAACAGAGAATTGTTCTCCGAGTCTCCGTCTCCTCCGAACCAACCGCAAAAAATATCAGCACTTTCCCGATTCACACCACCAAAACATTCAAAGTTATCAAACCCCGAAACAAAATCGATGTCAAACATGCTTAAGAAAAATAATTCGATTTCTAGTGATGAATCCACTATTTTAGAAAAACTTGAAAAAATTATGTCACAAATTATCGACTCAGAAAATCAAATTACTCAAAATCAAATTACACAAAAAATCGACTTAGAAGTTGGAGCTCTGAGGTCTTCGCTTGAAGCTGTAAATAACTGACTGACTTTGCTGGAATCAAAACAAAACGAAATTGAAGCACTAAAAGACGAGAACCAAGAACTTAAAGAACAGCTACAAAAACACGACGAGGCGATACAGAAAATAAAAGCTCACGTAGAGACTAACGACGAAAAACAACAACTAAAAGAGACAATGAGCGATGCACTTTTACACGGAGTACCACTGCTACCGAATGAAAATTTACAATTTCTTTTTAATGAACTCTGTGCTAGGTTAAAACTTAAGCCACCAACAATTAAAAACTTATACCGCCTCAAATCGAAAGATAAATCATTTTCACCACCGATAATGATTAAATTTGTATCGCCAAATGATAAAAGCCTTTTTCTGAGGTCGATCGACAACTACCGGAAAACAACTAAGACGCAGCTTTGCCTTCGAGATCTTGGCATGAATGATGTTGGAGAAAATAACACTAACAGCAAACCTATTTACCTCCACGAATGTTTAACTGTTAAAAACCGTACTCTTCTACAGTATGCACTTAAATTGAAGTGAGAGAAAAAAATTGTATCAGCGTTTACTTTTCGTGGCCTTGTTTATGTCAAAGTAACCAAAGAAGAGGATGCAAAACTAATTGAGACTTCTGATGATTTTGCCACAACGTCATGAACAACAACAAAACAACTGTAACAGATGACAACAATAATCGATAAACAATTTAAGTTAGTTATTCTTATTACTATGTACTCTTATCTTGTTATATTTTTTTCATCTCTCTATTTTTTCTCTTATTTTTCTTTTTCTCATAATATCTTTCTTTTCTCATTTTCTTTTTTTTTATTTTGAATTCGAAAGCTTGTACGATTACTTTTTAATGCTTCTATACTATAAATGCCTTTCATCATCATATTCTTTGTCGTCTTGCGAATTGTTTTTCTTTCCGAATGATTTTTTTCAGTATATGCATCCTTTATGAAAAGAGGTTGATTTGGAACCTACTTTTCTTAATTTTTGAGAATGGTCGATTCCAGTAGACTGCAAAACAGAGATGCCACAGATGTTATAAGCCAAAATTGTTCAATGAGAACAATGGTTAATGTTTTATGCAGTCAGCACATTGCGTTGCATATTTGTCATATTAATGCTCAGAGTATTTTACCAAAACTTGATGAATTTAAATACTTATTTGAAGGTTCAAAGGTTGATGTGGTTTGTGTCTCAGAGACTTGGCTGTCAAGTGACATAAGTGATGATGTGTGTTCGTTGAATGGATTTCATAAGCCTTTCCGATCTGTTAGGGTTGGTAGAATTGGAGGTGTTTCTGCGATGTTTGTCCGCAAAGAATACGACTGTAAATTTATCCGCAAAGCTTCTCTTGGGAGTGATATTGATTATGTGTTTCTGGAAATAATATGCAATGAAAATAAAATCTTACTAGGCTCAGTGTACAGGCCAAACAACAACATCGATTCATCAATGATTACTCGAGTCATAGATGAATTATCGTTTATATCACCGTTAGTTATTGTTGTTGGTGATTTCAACAGCAACATTCTTAATGATTCCTGTCTTGTCCAAAATATGAGTACTTTAAATCTTTTCCCAGTCAATACATCATCGCCCACCCACTTTACTAGTTCTAGCAGCACACTTCTTGATGTATTTTTTGTCAGCCATTTGTACAAAGCTTTACATTTTAATCAAATCTCAGCTGCAGGTTTCTCCCGTCATGATCTTATCTATTTGGCGTTTCAATGTAAGCCGTCGATTTTAAATAGAACTATAAGTTTTCATGATTTCAAGCATATAAATCCGAGTCAGTTGGAAGATGATTTAAGGAGAATTGAATGGTTTCGGGCTTATGCAATGCCTGATGTTGATGACCAAGTATCTTTCATGCAAACCAACATACAAAACATATTCGAAAAACACGTTCCATTAGTTACGAAAGTTGTCACAAGAAAAAATATTGCATGGTTCAACAGCAAAATCCAAAAATTGATATTTGAACGTGACCAAGCATATAAATGTTGGAAGCGTTTTCGATTAGAAGTTTTGTACAATTTGTTTAAAAGGTTGAGAAATAAGGTAACAAGTGAGATACGGGAAGCAAAGATAAAATATTTTTCCCCCCGGCTGAACCCGTCTCCAGCGGGATGTGCACTTTCTAAAAACCTGCGAGACACTGGTGTTGGCAAACAAAAAAATAGTAGCGCTGATAAAATTGACTGCGATGAACTCAATAGGAAATTCATTTCTCTTCCATGCCCAGAAGTCGTTAATGAAAGAACGGGTCTATCTGTTGAACACAATTTGTTTTCTTTCCCGTGTTTCAGCTTTTCAACAGTTGATGATGCCGACGTCTTAGATAGCTGCTTACAGATAAAGTCAAATTCAGTTGGACTTGATGAAATTCATCCCGTCTTCGTTAAAGCCAAACTCCCATATATTCTTCGGTATATAACGCATCTTTTCAACACAATCCTTATGTCGAGTGATTTTACTTCTGCTTGGAAACAAGCTAAAGTTATACCTATTCCAAAAAATCAGAACGATTTTAGACCAATTGCCATTCATCATTTCTGTCTAAAGTGATGGAAAGGATAATGAATGCCCAAATTAGTAAATATCTTATCAACAAAAACTTGTTATGTGAAAATCAGTCTGGTTTTCGCCCTAAGCATAGCTGTACAACAGCTCTCATAAATGTCGTTGAAAATATAAGGCAAACTATTGACTCTGACAATGTTGTTTTTCTCGTTCTTTTAGACTTTTCCAAGGCATTTGACACGGTCAATCATAATATCCTTTGTTGTAAGCTAATAAACCAATTTAATTTCGCTTTACCTTCGCCAATGTTGATCCAGTCATACCTAGATTGCAGATCTCAAGCAGTTGTGGCAAATGGCGATGTGTCTGAACTTCTCATGTTGGACAGAGTGGGACTCTGTTCAATACTGGGACCACTATTGTTCTCTTTGTATATAAATGACTTGCCTGCCTGCTTACTAAACAGTCAAGTAGATATGTACGCTGACGATGTCCAGTTACGGAAAAGCTTTCCACTAGGTTTGGTGGAAAATGCAGCAGTTGAGGTTAATGAGGATTTAACCAACGTTCATAGTTTGTGCCTGGAAAATAGACTTTGCATAAACCCTCTTAAGTCTAAATGCTTGGTGATTTCAAGAAAGTTAATCGACACTTATGACTTCCCCAAAATATACTTAAATAATAATCAAATTGAATTTGTCGATTCAGCAAGAAACCTAGGAATTACGTTTACTAAAACACTTTCCTGGAATCACCATATCAGACTAACAACTGGTAGGGTTTACGGAGGGCTTCGTATTTATTTTATTTTTTATTTATTTATTTATTTATTTAAAAACGCTTACAAAGTAAGATATACATCTTGTAAAGTATTGTAAGCCTTTAATAATGATGTTAGATAATAATTCTAAATTCAATAAATGTTTAGTTTTATGTAAGTAAAAATTAAAAGATAAATAACAGAACACAAAATAAATGAATAAGATTCATATACTTCTAGTTATGGGAAAAAAATAATAATAATAATTCAACGATTTGCCAAATACTTAAAAACTGAAGATGAAAATTTCCTTGTGCTTCCTATTCCTCTTATGGAAACTGGCAGAGAGTTCCAAAGGTTAATGACATGAATATAAAATTTCCGCTGAGTATTCAGGTATTTAAATCTTGGCGTTATTAGAATTAGTGACCTGCTTGAATGAGGGAAGTTCAGTCTACTGTGTAGATAATCGGGTTGTCTTGTCTGAATTAAGAGTTGAAGATATTTTAGTGACCTAAATTTCAAAAGATTATTAAGACCACATAGTTGATCAGAAAAGAGAGAAACGTAATCAAAAGGGCGGAGATTATATACGAAACGGGCAATGTTATTATAGACTACATTAAGTTTTCTAGACGTCTCATAGTCCAAATCGCCAAACACCTCACAACAGTAAAGCAGCATTGGAAGCAAAAGGGTTTTTGCTAACAGAAGCTTAGTTTTCTGTAGAATGAAGCTTTGAACGATTCGAAGAGCTCTAAGGCTTCCATAAGCCTTCCCTATAGAGCTGTTAAGATGGTCATTCCAAGTAAGAGTCCGATTGATAACCATACCTAGATTACGTGCAGAATCAACATAAGCGATGGTCTGATTCTCTCTCTGCAGAGGGCTGAGTATAGTTTTATCGAAAATCTTACGATAGAAAGGCAATGTCTTTGACTTAGAAGAGTTTAGGTGGAGATTGTTTATTAAGGACCAACGTATGATGTTTTGCAAGTCCTTGTTCATAAGAGAGACTGCCTCGTCTTTCGCAGTTATGGGCCGGCTGATCAAAAGCTGCACATCGTCAGCATACAAATGGATAAAGCAATTTTTAACTATGTGTGGGAAATCATTATTATACATAGAGAAGAATAGAGAACCCAAAATCGATCCTTGTGGGACCCCGTGAGGTACATTAGCAAAGTTAGACGATCTACCATTTGCTACAACACGTTGTTGTCTACTTTTGAGATATGAGCGGATCAGTTTGCACGACTCATTTGAAAATCCGAAACTTTGTTGCAGTCTCCTACAAAGTACTGTGTGATTTACGGTATCAAAGGCCTTGGAGAAGTCTAATAGCGTGAGCAGAACAAAATGGTCTTTATCTAAGGCAACTCTTATTTCATCTGCAACAAGAAGTAATGCCGATTTACAACTACGTTGTGGTCGAAAGCCAGACTGACATATACTGAGAAGGTTGTGAGAAGTGAGATGATTTTGTATTTGCTTGGAAATTGTCTTTTCAAATACTTTTGATAGAAAAGGCAGAATGGCTATTGGTCGGAAATCTATTTCCGTACCTGTACATTTCTTGGGAATGGGAATGATCTTTGCTTTCTTCTATTCTGTAGGGAACTCAGATGTTGTCAAAATATGGTTAAAGATATGTGTTACAAATCTCAGAATGTAGGGAAGCAAAAGTTTAATAAACTTTGGGTTAATTAGGTCGAGTCCGATAGCATTTGATTTAATTGAAAGTATAGCCTCCACAACATCTTCCTCGGATAATCTGTCGAAACTAAAAGAACTGGCTGAAAATGATTGTTCGACATTAAAGGGTTCACTGAGAAACACATCGGATGGAGAACACGGTAATGAAGTAAACCTCTTATTCAGGGCATTGCAGTCAATCTCATCAGTGTGAAACTTTTGTTGTTTCCCGATACCTACTTCTCGAAAATGTTTCCAAGTGTCTTTAGCGGATTTTGATGTTCCGAGCTTCTGTTCATAAAATATCAATTTGGCCGATCTAATCATTTTCAGAACTTTGTTCCGTAGCTTGCAGTAGTTTTGATGTAGAGGTTCTATTCGATATCTTCTCCACTGACTGTAAGCGGCATCTCGTTCTGACATTGCAGAAATGATGTCGCCATTCACCCAGGGTGAAGCTTTATGTTTTATCAAACGAGTTTTGATTGGAACATGGGTATCAAAAAGAAGATTAACATTATGGTTAAAAAAAGATATTTGTTCATCCACATTCTGCATGAAATAGATTGAATTCCAGTTTAAGCGATGAAAATCAAGCAATATCTCCGAACGTTAAAATTTTTAAAATCACGAAATTTGAAACTTTGTTGATCGTATGCTGTGGACTACTCATAAAATAACACCCTTAAAAACAAGAATTATACTGGCCAAAACACTACTGATTCCTATTATGCTCTACGGCTGTGAAATTTTTAATAATTGCGATTATGAGCACAAGCGTAAACTTAACGTTGCATATAACAGCATAGCTAGGTATATCTTCGGTTTAAAAAAATATGACCACGTTTCTCAATTTTCCAAATCAATATATGGCGTTACTCTTGAAAATCTTTTTAAGCTTAGAACGTTAACACTACTAAACAATGTTTTGCAAACTCATCAACCAATTTACCTTTATAATAAGATATGTCATTCGCGTTCTCTTAAAACTTTGAATATTCGGCCTATACGTTACGTCTTCTTTATATCTGAGCGGCAGTTTTTTATAAATGCGATACGTCTATGGAACTCTCTTCTCCGATCAATAAGGATGATGTGCTGTACTAGGTTATTAGGAATTAGGCTCAAAGAGTATTTGGCGACATTAATATAATGATGAATGATGATTTTCTTTCTTTTTTTTTATTTCCTTCTCTTTCTATGACTTATTTTTCTTTTTTTTTCCTTTCTTTCTTTCCTTTCTCTTATTAAATGTCCAATTTTATATTATTTCAATATTAAATTTTTCTTTAATTAATTTCATTTAAAATTAAAAATGGAGTAGTAATTTTTGTTACATTATTTTCTTTAATTAAAATTCACTTTATTAGCTATATTGTTATTTTTTTTATTTTTTTGTTGTTGTTGTAACTTAGGACACATCATGTAAATTAAATAATTAAGTTTATACTGCCTAAGAAGATATTGTATCTTATTGTATAAATATATGCGAATAAATATATGAATTATGAATTATGAAAAAAACCTTTGAAGAAGCTGCGTGTTGAAGTAGTTCAAGCAAACACTCATTAGAGCCTGACGTAAACACTGGGGTTTCGTGTCGGCATACTGCTACGTTTTTCAAGAGTTGTCCTATTAAACGTGCGCAGCGAGAATATCGCTCTTGATTTAACATCACAGACAAGTCATGATTAACCGATTCTGCGATGTACTCGTACTTGGTGTCAATCACAAGGTCCCAGCGCTCCTCTAGAACTGTTGGCAATGGTACACTTTATAAACTTCGGCGTGCGTTGTGTCTGGTAGTGGAAGTAATATTTTGATGAATAGATTCCCTCCATTCACGAACACAGAGGTTTTAGACGCTTGGTAGATCATAAAAGAATCCTCCAATGAAAATCTTTCAATGGTTGTAGAATTTTTAAGTAGATCCGTTACATTTTCTACGTTGAGGATGAAAGGGTGGATCCTACTCTGGAATAGATCGTCAAATATTGAAAGCTCCAAGGTTTGTCTATTTTGTACTTCAACCTTCGCGGTGATGGTCAATACTAATATGTTGATATCGCTTCTCATCTTATGCAGTAAAACTTCCTGGTTAGTGGTTTGATTGTAATTAACGAAGGTTTCACTAAGACTTCCTACCCCCGCGGTAATGTTGTCTATCTCCGCTGCTAACTGATTTATTGGTTTATTCAGCTTGTCGAAATTTGATGTCATTACCGATAGTTGACGGTCCATAACTTGAAATGTTTCTTGATCTCTTCTATGAAGGAATTCTAATTTATGGTAAACTTTTCTAGCGTCCTCACTATCCATCGTTCCAAATGCCCATTTGGAGAAACCTCCTATAAAATCAAGTGCTGGTTTTTGTCGTTTTGACCTTAGGAGTTGGTTCATGCGATAGGCTGTGTTCCGTAGGTTGTCGATGTTTTCTTCTGTCTCCTGGACGACTGCATGGCAATGCGGCTTATATTTTTCATCCGGGATGCTTTGACATAATTTGTCTAGTATGTCATTGCATTTTTCAACCATTCGAAGAACCATTCCGTAGTCCATTGGAGGAACTTTCGTTAGGACTGTCCATGTGCTGCTGTAGAACCTAACTGAATCTACACTCTCAAATACCACTGGAGATTTGTCCTGCCACCGATTGATGTTGTATGGCATCACTTTCGCCGACTGCCCGGGGATTATGCTTACAACTAAGTGCATAATAAAATGCAATAATAACTTCATAATTAGTTCTTTTTAAATATATGTATATATTTTTTTTTTTATTATTTTATTTTGTATTTCTTTAATAATAATAATAATATTCTTAGGATAAAAATATTTCTTCTCAAAATAATCTTATAAATAAATATGATATTAATGAAATTTATATTATTTCGATGTATTTTTATTAATATTTATTAATTATTATAATTAATTAATAACATATACATCTTTAAATTTAAGCAAATAGTTAATAGTTCTGATATAATATATATAATAAGTATCAATGCAAATTACAAAACTTAATGCGCTATATATTGCTTTTCCTGGAAAGAGAAAAAAGGGTTAAAATTTAAAACAAAATAAGTATTTTTTTTTTAATATATTTAATTTTTATTTTTTTTATTTTGTCCTAAAAAAGTTTTATTTTTCCATTTGGTACTTGGTATCTTTAGTTTTAGTTTGCCTAAATTTGGAATGTGATAGAGAGTGTAAGAGAAAAACTGGTGCTATCAGTCATCACAGAAAAAAGGTTTAAGTTGATTATTATGTACCCTTTTAATCCTGGTCTCCATTTTGATTCTTGTGTTCACATTTTTGCTTGGTATAACCAACAAAAGGGCCGAACCATATAGCAGAAAATTTTTTTTTCCTTGCTGGATTTTTTAACAGAACCTTCTCCCCGGCTTTAAACGCGATGTCTTTCGCTCCCTTATCATACATATCTTTCGATTTAAACTTAGCTTTCTTAAGGTTCTCATTAGCTAATTTGAGGGCCACTCCAAGCTGATGCTTAAGCAGTAAAGGATAGTCATCAGCGTTGTAGAGCGGTTTGGAATTTCTACTCAAGTTAGCTTCGAACTTAAAACCAAAAAGAGCATTCAAAGGAGCTAATTGCGTTGCGGTGTGGACGGAGTTGTTGTGAACATGCATGGCTTGTCTTAACCACAGGTCCCAGTTTCTCTCGTCATTAGCCACAAATGATCTCAGATACTCGGCTAGGGGCCGATGACTTCTCTCCAATGAACCGTTTGCTTGAGGATGATACGCTGTTGTGTGGAGTTTCTGCACGCCTAATAACTTGCACGTCTGCGCAAAGACTTTCGATGTAAAGTTAGCACCATTGTCGGTGACGAGTATTTTTGGGATTCTATATCTTGTCACGATTTGTTCATAAAACACTTACAACGGTCGAAGCTTCCATATCAGGGAGAGCTGCGCAGTCCATGAATTTTGTCAAATCGTCCTGAAAGGTCAAGGTATATCTGTTTCCCGAGCATGAAATTGGAAGACCACACACAATATCCATATAAACCTTATCAAACGGTAAACTTGGAGTATCTGTTATCACCATTGGCATTTTGTTAGCAGGCGAACATTTATTTATTTGGCACTGTGGACATTTTTGGCCGTAGTCTTTAATGTATTTGGCCATGCCCTTCCACTTATATTGTTCCCTAATGCGTGCTAATGTTTTTTTATAATCCTGATTATGGAAATCTTTTAACACTGTTTTAATCTCTTCTCTATCTGTTAAGAACTCGATATCTTGAGCATTTTTAGTGTTTGGGAGCATACGAGTATTTTCACCATGATTTATTAGTCCCTGGTATTTCATACGCAGTGGACAAGTTTTGTAGACCAATCGAAGTTTCCGAGGTTGAAACGGGAGTACCGGCGACGTCTTTACATGTTTGCGTCCGTGTTACTGCCAGACATTTCTCTCCAACATTTTCTTGGGGTATACGGCTCAACGCGTCCGCGTTTTTGTTCACCTTGCCGGGTTTGTATTCGATTTTGTAATCATACTCCGAAAGCTTATGGTGGAATCTTACCAAACGGGAAGTAGGATCTTTCACATGAAAAACCCCTTTGAGTGGCTGATGGTCTGTATATACCGTGAAAGAACGACCTAACAGATACGTACGAAAATTGTTTGCAGCCCAAACAATAGCTAGAAGTTTCTTTTCTATTGTTGAATAGTTCTTTTCAGCAGAGTTTAAGGAACGACTTGCATACGCTATAGGTTTATCCTTGCCGATTTCACCCTGTGATAGCACGTGTAACGAGCTGTCTTGTACCGTACGGTTCATGCTGACTATCGTTTTCGAACCCTTAGCCCAGCGTTGGGTGTGGTTCTTGAACCTATAGCCCGTCACAAAAAAAATGTCAGCATTGCATCGTGCTGTTTGTCGATGCCCGAGATATCACCTCTACCCACCCTGCCTGGTTGCTTCCCCCGCTAGAGCAACCCCTTACCAAGGCAAATCTTCCTTCCTCAGATCATCACCCCACCCATCCTTTACATAAAAAAATTTACTCACACTTCATTTAAGAAAATTCTCTAAAATCCACATTAAAGATAAATTGATTCATTTCAAATGATGTGATATTATTGTTTACCAAAATTTATTTCAAATGTAAAAAGAAGTTTTAAAATTTAATTATTGAACTTATGTAAAATTTATGTAATACTAGAGAAAGTCGAATTCCTTACGTTGGCAACTCTGTTCATACGTAAAGACAAAAAAAAACTTATTTAAATTTTGGTTTTTGGCACACTGGCGAGATTTGAACCCAGGTATCTTCACTCTAAGCAATAGCCCACGCCTCAACAATCGTGGCTATCACGGCTTGCTCGAATATGTAGTTCGAATACGCAATATGAACCGGGAATTCAATTTCAAGTAGGTATTACTACTAATGCCCTGTATCCTTCGATTTTTTTTTTCTGTAAATTCATTTTTATTTCATATTCACTTATAACTATCTTAAAGCTAGACAAAAATGTTTAAAACTAGCCTACTTATCAATAACTTACAACTAATTTACTGGCCCTTTACGGGCGCTCTAAACTAAACAATAACTCTTAGAACTAATGTCTTTCGACCTAAAAACTATTTTAATTAAATCTAATTATTTTATTTTATTTTTCCAAGGAAACTTTCACAAAAAAACTCGGTATCTTATAATTTTTTTTTTTTTTTTCTTATAAACTAAACCTAAATATAGATTAAAAATAATAAAAAGTAAATAAAACTAACTTATACTCCCTAAAAATAACTTAAACTACTTAAAAATACCTAATAATACTTAAGACTACTTAAAAACTAGAACAGCCACAGCAGCATTTTTTTCGTTTTTTAATTTTTTTTTTCGTTTATTTTTTATATGCATGCAGACACACAGCAACATGCAACCCACCCATACATGTACATACGCACATACATATACGTAGACACATACATGTACAGACACGCAGATACATGCACGTATGCCCCGCATACATACATATTTAAAAATTTTTTTTTTGGTGCCACCCCGACTGTTCCCTATACCTAATTGCCCAAATCTATGTAAGTCGGCCAAGATATACCATCTTCATCGACTTTAAATATCACGATGCTGTTCAGAGAGCCACCAGAACTGGTTCTCCTGTTTCGCCCTATCCCTCCGGTCCCGATCGGACACAGTCCTACTGAACCGAAGGCGCTCTTCTCCACCTTGAGCGATGACGTCTCGACCATACAGGAGTCGCCTATCCACAGTTTTCCGGCTGACGTGGTAGATGAGCGGAACCGCCCCTCCATCCTGTATCAGCCCTCGACTGTCTAAATAGAGGAATGCCTCGGGAGGGATGTAACCACTTAACCGCGCACTCTCAAAATATTCGTTATTGGGGTAATAAGCCCCAAAAATTAAGCTGTTAGTTGAGGACATCGCTCTTGCAACGTGACCCCGAATCAGCTTGAACAAAAAATTATCAATTCTGTTTATGTTGGCGCCGTTGTATAGAACCTGGTTGGAATAATATCTTGTGTGCTCCGACTCTGGTGTTCTGTGTAATCCAAGGCAACGTCTAAGACATTGCCTCTCAAACACCCGAATCTTTTCCATTTGAGATGGGGCAACGTTGAACCACACCGGGCATCCGTAGGCAATCATCGGCCTGATGAGGGCCATGTAGCAAATCACCTTCACCCTGCTGTCAAGACGGCTGCTATAAAACAGTCGTTTTGTCAAGGCAAAGGCGCCCCTAGCCCTGGCCAAAGCAGCACCTATATGTCTGTCGAAATACAGGTACTGATCCAACCAGATGCCAAGGTACTTTACTACACTTTTACTCGCCAGTGGATGTCCATGTGGCCCTACGATCACCAGCTTGCGCCAGTTCTTTCTCGTATAAATAGTTTCTGATTTCTGGAAGTTGATTTTCAACTTCCAGTCATCACAATATCGCTGAATCTTGTCGAAGTCACTCTGCAAGAGACTTTTGATGACCTCAACTGTATTAGCTGTTCTGTACGCAATTAGATCGTCGGCGTACGCAATTGCCTGAGTTAGACTACCTATCAGATCGCTGGTGTAAATGCTGAATAGAATCGGCGAGTTAACCGCTCCCTGCTGAAGACCATTATTAATATTAAAAATTGCGGTAGAAGTTACATTGCCACTCTTGACAACAAACTTTCTATCATTTAGCATGTCATAAGCATATACAATAGAGGTTTACTTATACCTAGTCTGGTTAGCTTTAGATAGAGACCTTCTAACCATACGGTGTCGAAGGCCTTCTCCAAATCAACCAGACAGGCACCCGTACACTGCTTTTTAGTTTTGTTCCATTGGATATCAGAAACTAGCTTAGACGCGGCATAAATTGTGTCATGTCCCGCCTTAAAACCGAACTGATTATCCGGGATGATATTTTTGTCCTCTGCCCACTTGAATAGGGCTCTATTAATAACCTTTTCAAATACTTTGCTGATACTCGGAAGAAAACTTATCGACCGGAGATTCGCCGGATTGGAGTTGTCCTTTCCCTTTTTTGGGAGAGGGTGCACCACAGCTGTCTTCCACCGCACTGGATAATATGCATTATTCAGCGCGTTGTTAAACAGTGTGGTATAAATGTCAACTGCTTCTTGAGGCAAATGTCGTAGTACAACGTTGGATATACCATCACTCCTGCAGACTTCTTTTTCTTTAATGAATCGAAGATGAGCTGGAGCTCATTCTTCGAAATTAACAGGGGACTGGGCCCATTTCGGTCGGCGATTATGGCGTTTGCCAAATATTCATCATTAAACCCGGTAAAACCAAGGTTCTCAGATCGCCATTCGCTTATATCGTTTCGGAGCCATAAGTGATGAAGCAGAGCTCTGTTCTCCAGGTCATGATTCGGGCTAATGCTAGCATTCACCTCGTACACTTGCTGGAAAGCAGCCCCCACAGCCTCCACCTTCTCCTGCGGATCTTCGATTATGAAGAGGTCATCGTCCAAGACGGCGTCATATGGGTCTATGCCTGCTGTCAGAAGTACGTCTCTGTTTTGTGTCGTCCTCTGGAGCTTAAGACACGGAAGGTCGTTTTGATCTTTTCTTCTGAATATCTTATTAATTTGTGGGAACATACTCGGGTCGGTAGCGTTCACGGCCCGAATTTTGTTGTCCCAAAACAAATTAATGGACAACCTATAATTTTCTTTGATCAATTGGTTGATGTTTTTGATGGACGACTTCAGTGTCCTTATCTCCAGATCTCGTGTGTCAGTAAACCGTCTGTACAAGCGTTTTAGTCTTGTCAGTAAGCCACTTTTTTGTCTGTGTAATGCATCAATTGTCGCGTTACGGTACATGTCAGTTGCGTTACGTTCTTTGTATTTCGGTATTGTCCTGTTCATTGTTCGTTGAATTGTTTCGTCCATTTGTTCTAAGTATTTGTCAATTTCAGTATTTGTCATGTTCCTGTCATTTGGTGGGGATATACCATTTGATCGTAATTCGCTCAATAAGACGTTCGAGAAGCGTGGCCAGCGCACCTTACTGTAATTGTAAGTATGCACCGGTACATACTCCTCCAACTCCATAAGCGCGTTCGGAAGTGGTATTACGGCGGCGAGTCCGCAGTGGTCACTGTCGTACTCGATCGTTCTTAAACAATTTTTAGACCGATGGCCCACAGTATCAGTAATTGTTAGTCTTGCGTCTTTCAACAATAGATCCAGATAGGCACCGCTTCTTGGAAACGATGGCCTGTCTGTAGCGAGAAGTTCAATGCGATACTCCAGGTTGTATCGATCCATCCAATTATACAGATGGTTACCACGATGATTTTGTATTTGATTTCCCCAATCTATATGTTTGGCATTCAAATCACCAGCCAATATGTAGTAGTTTTCTTCCGAGCTCAATCTTAAGCATTCAAAAAGCTTTTCAAGCTCTGTTATAAACTGTGTGGGCTAAGGTGTTTCCGGTGCATAGGCAGCGATCACATACATTCGCTTCCCCTGTTGGAGATGAATGCATATGATGCATGCCTCTAACGTCCGAAATTTACGCACATCACTATTATATATTACCTTATGACTAATGCCTTTACGTATAAAGATTGCGACGCCCCCTCCTTGAGTGGAGTTGGGTCGGTCTCTCCTTACGATATTGTAATTGTTGTTAGTCAATTTATGTTTCTGGTTAAGCTTAGTTTCGCTAGCCATAAACACATCTCGACTTATGTCTTTAAGCAATTGGAATAAATTCGCTCTACGTTCGGTCCTAGTCAGTGAATTTACATTCACAGCTAGGATCTTAAAGGGCCTCTCCGGCAGCGCGCCCTTAACCTCTAAGTTGCGTTAAGCTCGGCAAAACAGAGTAGAGATAATCCACCCTAGTCGCCTGCTCCCTGATCTGGTTTTGTAGGCCGTTCAACTGGCCCTGGATGGCCAGTAGAACGCCCATAATATCCGCCTGTGCCGCCGGCGCCTTAGGCACGGGGGCCTGTTGGGCGACCTTTGGTGTAGGCTGTACCGTGCTTCCCCTTCCTGACGCCATTTGGGCGTAAGAAATTTGGGGGTTGACGGGCGTTGTTGTAGGAGGGCGCACTGTTGGACGCTTTTCTACCACTGTTTGCTTTCCGGTTTTTTTGTTTTTTATAAGCTGAAACGTCGGGCATCCCCGATAATTAGCAGGGTGTCCGTCGCCTCGGCAGAGTACACATTTAAGCTGGGTCCTATCTTCGACCCGTTCCTTTCCTAACTTGCATTCATCTGCATTGTGGTTCTCTCCACACTTTACGCAGCGTGACTGCATTTCGCAGTTTGCTGCGGCGTGGCCGAACCTTTGGCAGCGCATGCATTGAAGCATGTCGCCGCGCCTTTTTAATTTGTCCCAAGTTACAACCTGGTAGTTAAGGACGGATATACTCCTCAAACTATCCAGTTTGCTGCTGGGTGAGAGTTGAACAAGGAAGAAGGGAAGACTCCGCTTCTCCCGCCTAGCTCTAACTGTAGCGAACGGCTTGACCCCGATAAAGTCGAGATAGTCATTCGCTTTTTGGCGGGGTTCATTTAAGAGCACCTGTGGCTCCGTGCAGGAATCTATGCCCTTCAAAAGGACCGTTTGAAATTTTTCGGTTTTAGGGGTGAAACTAAAGAATTCAGTAGTAGTTTCTTTTAGCAACTCTTTAATTTGTTTGTGCTGTTCCAGTGTGAAGCACTGGATAGCATGCCTATCGTTATGTAATCTTTTTATAGTAAAATTTTGACCTATGGTCAACTTACATAGATTTATGGTATCCTGTAACTCCATTTTATAAGTATTTATGGTTGGCACCTTTTCTTTTTTCGTAATCGGCGGCTGTGGCTGCTGCTGCTGAGACTGACTTTTCTGCTGCTGTTGATTCTGCTGCTTTTGAATCTGCTGCTGCTGTTTTTCTTGCGATTGTTTCTGGGCTTGTGTCTGCTGCTGTAGCTGTTGTTTTTGCCGTTGTTGTTTTGGCCGCTGCTGTGGCTGTTGTTTTTGTAATTGTTCTTTTTTTAGTTGTTGTTCTTGTTCGTCGAGTTCTTTTAGTTGTTTCGCTCGGCGCGCTTCTTGGTTGGATATTCTTATTTGTCCAGGAATTCAAATGGCATCTTTGTTTTTCCTCAAACTTTAACAACTAAGCAATATGAAAATAAATACATTTGGTATTAGCCATTTAATCACATACATTCGCTTCCCCTGTTGGAGATGAATGCATATGATGCATGCCTCTAACGTCCGAAATTTTCGCACATCACTATTATATATTACCTTATAACTAATGCCTTTACGTATAAAGATTGCGACGCCTCCTCCTTGAGTGGAGTTGGGTCGGTCTCTTCTTACGATATTGTAATTGTTGTTAGTCAATTTATGTTTCTGGTTAAGCTTAGTACCGCTAGCCATAAACACATCTGGGCTTATGTCTTTAAGCAATTGGAATAAATTCGCTCTACGTTCGGTCCTTATCAGTGAATTTACATTCACAGCTAGGATCTTAAAGGGCCTCTCCGGCAGCGCGCCCTTAACCTCTAAGTTGCGTTAAGCTCGGCAAAACAGAGTAGAGATAATCCACCCTAGTCGCCTGCTCCCTGATCTGGTTTTGGAGGCCGTTCAACTGGCCCTGGATGGCCAGTAGAACGCCCATAATATCCGCCTGTGCCGCCGGCGCCTTAGACACGGGGGCCTGTTGGGCGACCTTTGGTGTAGGCTGTACCGTGCTTCCCCTTCCTGACGCCATTTGGGCGTACGAAATTTGGGGGTTGACGGGCGTTGTTGTAGGAGGGCGCACTGTTGGACGCTTTTCTACCACTGTTTGCTTTCCGGTTTTTTTGTTTTTTATAAGCTGAAACGTCGGGCATCCCCGATAATTAGCAGGGTGTCCGCCGCCTCGGCAGAGTACACATTTAAGCTGGGTCCTATCTTTGACCCGTTCCTTTCCTAACTTGCATTCATCTGCATTGTGGTTCTCTCCACACTTAACGCAGCGTGACTGCATTTCGCAGTTTTCTGCGGCGTGGCCGAACCTTTGGCAGCGCATGCATTGAAGCATGTCGCCGCGCCTTTGTAATTTGTCCCAAGTTACAACCTGGTAGTTGAGGACGGATATACTCCTCAAACTATCCAGTTTGCTGCTGGGTGAGAGTTGAACAAGGAAGAAGGGAAGACTCCGCTTCTCCCGCCTAGCTCTAACTGTAGCGAACGGCTTGACCCCGATAAAGTCGAGATCGTCATTCGCTTTTTGGCGGAGTTCATTTAAGAGCACCTGTGGTTCCGTGCAGGAATCTATGCCCTTCAAAAGGACCGTTTGAAATTTTTCGGTTTTAGGGGTGAAACTAAAGAATACAGTAGTAGTTTCTTTTAGCAACTCTTTAATTTTGTTGTGCTGTTCCAGTGTGAAGCACTGGATTGCCTATCGTTATTTAATCTTTTAATAGTAAAATTTTGACCTATGGTCAACTTACATAGATTTATGGTATCCTCTAACTCCATTTTATAAGTATTTATGGGTGGCACCTTTTCTTTTTTCGTAATCGGCGGCTGTGGCTGCTGCTGCTGAGACTGACTTGTCTGCTGCTGTTGATTCTGCTGCTTTTGAATCTGCTGCTGCTGTTTTTCTTGCGGTTGTTTCTGGGCTTGTGTCTGCTACTGTTGCTGTTGTTGTTGTTTTTGCAGTTGTTGTTTTGGCTGCTGCTGTGGCTGTTATTTTTGTAATTGTTCTTTTTTCTGTTGTTGTTCTTTTTCGTCGAGTTCTTTTAATTGACTCGCTCGGCGCGCTTCTTGGCTGGCCTTAACTTTGCTTTTTATCTTTTCGATTTCTGCCTCCAAAGCTTAAATTTGGGCGACCATTCTTTGTTCCTCGTCCTCCTCAGATGACGCCTCTGATGTGGAGAGGTTCACGAAGGCAGTACTATCGCCCGTCGTGAAGTGCCCTTCTCCTTCCTCAGACATATATGCTATACCCTCTTCGGGTAAAGTGACTAGCTGGGTTTGTCTTGCTGCCTCTGACGTCTTGTCTATATCGGACGTATGCACCCCAGCTGGCAGCTTTGCTGAGGTGGCCGTGGATCTTCTCTTTACCAAATTTGGTGCGCACTTGATCCTCTTTCTGCGCTTTGGATTAGCATCGGATGATATTGCCGTTGTTGTTATTGCTGTTGATGTTGTTGCTGCAGAATCACTGCTTGTAATTGGAACATCTTTCGATGTTCCCTCAGCTGATGCCATCGCTGGCCTCATTGGCCCTAGGACACCTTTCGATGCCCCGGTGCTTAAACTCCTCCTCCTTTGAGAGTTTTCCCAACCAATAAAGTTTTCCACTTCACGGTTGTGAAAAAAAGCAGCTAAAGTTCTGATGCCCGGCTGGGAATCGAACTGGCGACCCTCGGATTCTCGGTCGGCCACTCTACCTTTGTGCTACTGCACTACTTGAAGAATAGTGAATTAAATTGGAACTTAGTCACACACACGATACACTACTTGGAAAAAACTGGGAAGCCAAAAACGTCTTAACACCTCCACAGTACGAGATCGACTGGTATCCTTCGATGCCCTGGTATATGCGATTTTCTTTCAAATTCGATTTTAAGAAGTGTTTTCCTGAAAGATTGCTTTAAAATTTTGGGACGGTAAATGAATACTCATTTCCCCCGAAATTGTTAATTTTCCTATAAAAAAAAATTTAAAAAATGGGAGTTTCAGCACTCGTAGCACAAATTTACACCTATCAAATTCGCTATAGGTAGGTAGTTTCATACGTTAAAAAAATTACCTTCAAATAATTTAGCCTTCTTTTTTTTGTGTTTCTCCTCGGAATTATTTTAGATTTTTTTCTTTCGATCTACTAATTTAATTTTAATTTGCACCACCTTTGAATTTTAAGTTGCGAGATTTTTTTTTTATTTTTCTTTGTTTAAAAAAATATCGGTAAGCCTTGGAACAAAGGTGAACTTTCCGCTTTGAATATCAGTTAACAAATAAAAATTCTTTGTCATAAAGTTAAATGAAATTTGCAATAAAACTGCACATTTTCCATTTTCTTTAAGAGTTACTGGTTTCCGCTACTCTATTGATTCTATACGGCAAAGAAACTATCCTTCTCGCAAAAAAAATCTTAAATCTCGCCTCCTAAAATCTCTTCACTTAGTCTCTGAGATAGTCTGCGATACACTTAGTCTAAGCTCAACTTAGGACAGAATAGATCTAATTAAATAATCTACTACATTATTTAAAATGAGCTTTTAATTGCATTCCACCTAAGGTTTGACAGTTCTTGGAAAGCATTTATTGTTCGATTGTTGTGCCGGCCGTCGCGAAACTTCTGTTTTAGGTTTATTTATTTAATATTTCAAATAATAAAATTTGTGTTTCGTAATTTCGGTAACAGGGCTTTGCTTTTTCTAGATATCTATATATCTAGAATATGCAAATGAATACACGCATCTATTTATCGATCGGAGTGCAGCAACAAAAATTTGAAAAGAAAAAAAATAAAGTGCCGCGGGTGAATGTAGTGCAACAAAGTTTTTCGTAAGAAATCCTTTATCGATTTCTATTAATGTATTATCCATCTTTGGAAATATTTAGTGTTAATTAAATGTCGCGATTTTATAAGAAAAAGCATTTGAACTGATACATTTTTATGAGTAAATAAGAATCATTTGATTAACGGGATAACAAAAAAAAAAACAAACATTGCGACATATCGTCGGTTGTACATGAGACGGGTATATGTGGTAATGCGAGACGCATCATACTTCTTAGGTAAATATAGATAAGAAGCGCGTATATCAAAAAAAAAAAATAAAACGGTTTCAAAAAGGTAAACAAAATATTATTTCGCAAGTATCCCCCTACGGTATGGTTTTGGTGCACATGATCACCGCTATGATACATGTAAACAAACAAAAAAATATAGCAACCTAATTTGCTCATATGTACGTATGTACATACATATAGGGCTGTGTTTTGCCGTCGGAAAAGCAAAATAATTTTGATTAGCCGTCGGGAAATCAAAATAATGTTTATTTAGCCGTCGAAAAATCCAAATTAGTGTTGTTGTGCGGTCGGTTTTGTAAAAATGTTTTTGGTCGGTGTTTTTATAGTAAACAAGAAAAGAAAGAAATCAAAAAAAGTTTGTCGGTTAGGTACAAAAAGTAAAAGCTTGTCAACATCTACCAACGTGGGTCGCGAATCCATTAACATAGCCGGGAATTCATCAGTACCTATTAGATAAGTTACAATAAAATTTCTAAAAATTAAAATAGATACTTTGTGGTTTGTTTCTTTTTCATATACCCTATTGCCGTATGTCCTTGGCATGAAATATGCCTAAGGGTTTTCCAGCACGTGTCTCTAACTCATACATACAATTGCCGACGGCTTTTGGTATGCGGGATTTTAAAAATTTTGGAAGTAGTTTGGCGTTTACTCCCTTCACGAAATTACTTTGGGCAAAGTTTCGATGAAAGACCTCTTATCCTTCTCGGTAAGTCACTGGTTTTGACCTTGAATTATAAATATTTTTGGACTTAACTAATGCCCTGAATGTATTATCCGACAATTTCTGTCTGGCGAGGGCAGTTTTAAGTGCGTTAGGCAGAGCTAACATTTCCGGGTCTTGAAAAGCGTTTAGGTCTCGTAACAATCGGTACGTTGAGCCGTGTAAAATCATGTTCTGCCCAAAAAGAGCGAAGTATGGTTGACAACCTAACGAATCGTGCATGTCAGAACGCAAAGCGCACGCGATACTGGATAGGTGCACGTCCCAATCATTTTGCTCGTTGAATATCACCACTCAGAGTTTGCTCAAAACACTACGATTAACACGCTCGGAAATATTAGCCTGCGGAGAATACACTTCCGTTCGCACATGCTTAATGCCATAGTTCATCAAAAAGTTTTTAAGCTCGTTGCATACGAACTGACGTCCATTGTCAGGGGTGCCGAAAGTGTGAAAGATTTCAGTTTCTAAGAAACTTATGATTTTAGCAGATGTTTCTTTAGACAAAACTTTAAGAAAAACGAACTTTGAGAAATGGTCTACCATGTTTGAATGCATAATCTCGGAGAATAGACACGGTTTAGTGACGTCCGTAGCTGAATTTCTTTTTTTACTGTATTTAACTAACATTTATTGCTAAAGTGCGCGTACTTGATTAGTCTATGTAAATATCTACCTAAATAACTGAAAGCATTATTGATCCGATTAATATTTACAAAGACTTTAGTGATTTTAATTCGTGAATCAATCAGGCTCGCATCTCTCCACTTTTAATACAATGAATTCCTGATCCAAAAAAGCACAACAACAAACGCCTGTCGCTGCACTTGCACCAACTAGTGTCAATTCTGCTTCTTCTACCCGATCCAAAAAAACACAACAACAATCACCTGTCTCAGCACTTACACCATCAAGGGTTAATTCTCCAGCCGTCAACACAAAGGAAAACAAATTAAGCAAAGATGATGCCTCCTCTT
Organism: Philhelius pedissequus; assembly: GCA_910595825.1. Classification (NCBI taxonomy): domain Eukaryota; kingdom Metazoa; phylum Arthropoda; class Insecta; order Diptera; family Syrphidae; genus Philhelius; species Philhelius pedissequus. Next base: position 145,949,654 of record OU343160.1, read on the forward strand.
ATTTAACAATAACAACGTTTGAACAAACATGCTGACATGATTATCAGCCGCATAACGGATGAGTTTTCTAAAATTCGCAGCGAGCTCTCTGATAAATTAAAACAAGCCGAACAAATGTGGTTAGAGAAGCTGAGCATAATTAACGCCACTATAGAAGAAACTGTGCGTCGAGTCGAACACATTGAAACCAATGCAGTTAATACAACCACTCTTGACAACAAATTGCTCTCATTAAACGACGAAATCGCGGGTGTTGTGCGGAAATCTAATTTAATCGAGAAAAACTCAGCTAATGTGCTTACACTCAACTCGAAGCTGTCATCGTTACAACAACAAATTGATTCAAATGAAAAAAAAAGAGATATCCGCTGACGCTGTTTTGTTTGGTGTCCCTCGCCTACCTGATGAAAATCTTACATCGCTCTTCAACCGTTTATGTTTGACAACCAAATGCAAACCTCCAACACTAAAAACTATTTTTCGCTCCCGCTCACGAAATTCAAACTCCAACCGCTCAGCTTCCCCACCCATTATATTAAAATTTAGCAGTGTTCAAGAGAGAAACAAACTACTGAAGTGCACTTCTGAGTTCAGGAAACAGCAACAAAATCATGAACTCTCATTGCGTGACTTTGGTATAGAGTCTGATAATGCTTGTTTCTTGAATGAAAGTTTAACGAAAAACACACGCACTCTGCTACAACATGCTATCCGCTTGAGGAACAATCACCAACTGCATAGTGCGTACACAATGCACGGATCTGTTTGGATTAAGCTTGCAGCTGATGGAGACAGTTTTGTTGTAAACAGCATTGAGAATCTAGAAGCTGCCGTGACGTCAAACTAAATTTTCTGTAAGAAATGATGATGAACACAATTATTAATTTTAATATGTTTTTGTTTTTGCAATTGTTGCCTTTTAAATCTTTTTATTTTGTTTTGCCTTCTTTTATTTTTTTTTATTTTTTTATTGCGATCTACCCTCTTTTTCTATTAGTTTTCTCTTTTCTTGTAACGGTGTTTTGCCAAATATTGTCTTTTGTTTTTACAATTCTCGTCTGCCAAAATATATTTCTTCTTTTAATTTATACACTGATGGGCTCTTTTTCATACTCATGTTACAGCTACGCTTGTAGCTTTAAGACTTACGAGTCCAGCTAACAATAGCAGGGGGTTCACTGGAAATAACATGAATACTAATTTATATAATATGATTAGAATTTTACGAGCTCAAAATAATGGTTTACGTTTATGTCATTTAAACGCACAGAGTTTGACTAATAAATTAGAGGAATTCAGGTACTTGTTTGTAGATTCTAAAATAGATGTTGTTTCCGTTTCCGAGACATGGTTCCGACCAGATATAAGCGATGATTTTTATTGTTTAAAGGGTTATAAACTTTTCCGTGCCGATCGATTGTTCAGGACTGGTGGAGGTTCCGCCCTGTATGTGCGTGATAGATTAACCTGCAAGTTAGTAGGAAAATCTGATGACGACTGTCCATTTGAATATTTATTCGCTAGCATCATATGCAACACTGAAACCGTTCTGGTCGGATCGGTTTATAGACCATACAACCACGTTAGCACTGTACCATTGGTTACATCATTGGAGTCAATTTCTTGGTGCTACTCTTATACAATACTTTGTGGTGACTTTAATTGTAATTTGTTGGACAAAGATTTATCCGAAAATTTGTTAGGTACATTTGAGGCCCTCAATCTGAATCCCATTAACCGCTCCACGCCTACTCACTTCACTGATTCATCGAGTTCTCTGCTAGACTTATATCTTGCTAGTGATGTTGATAGGGCTTTGGCTTATAGCCAGCTCCAAGCTTCTGGTTTCTCCAAGCACGACTTGATCTTTACCTGTTTGGATATAGCCTGTGAGGTTGGTCAGCAAAGTTTTCAATATCGGGATTTCAAAAATATAAACCTATCACAATTGTTGCGAGATTTTAATGACATAGACTGGAACTCACTTTACCTGATACGAAATGTAAACGATCAGGTATCCTTCTTAGGGCATAATGTCAACTTTTTGTTTAATCTGCATGTTCCAATTAAAACCTGTTTGGTAAAGCATACGGCTCCACCTTGGCTGAATGGCGACATTTCAGCTGTCATGTCACAACGAGATGCCGCCTACAGTCAGTGGAGGCGATACAAAGTAGAACATTTCCACCAAACTTATCGCAGACTTCGAAATCAGGTAGTCAGCTTGATAAGATCAGCAAAAATGCATTTTTATGAACAAAAACTTGGTTCTTCAGCCTCAAGCAAAAATGTATGGAAAAATCTGAAAGAAATGGGTATTTGCAAACAAACTAAGGCGCCATCTGACGACATTGATTGTGATGCTCTCAACAGGAAGTTCACTTCAATGCCACTAACCACACATACCCCTAATTACACTCTTACTGAAGATGAACTTACTGATGTCAGCAGCGTTTTCAATTTTGTTAGACTTCAAGAAGAAGATATTGTTGAGGCAATTCTTTCGATTAAATCGAATGCAATTGGCCTCGACCTTATACACCCAAAATTTGTTAAACTACTGCTTCCGTACTTATTACCATTTATAACATACATTTTTAACAGTATACTGACTACTTCGGAATTTCCCTTGGAATGGAAAAAAGCCAAAATTATCCCTATTACCAAAAAAACTACAGGTATAGTGTCAGAGTTCCGTCCAATAGCCATACTTCCTTTCCTTTCGAAGGTTTTTGAAAAAGCAATTTTCAAGCAGATACAGCTTTATTTATCTTTGAATAATCTTTTGAGCTCATGCCAGTCAGGTTTTCGGCCACATCGAAGTTGCAAATCTGTATTGCTTCTAGTGACAGACGAAATAAGAAGTAGAATGGATAGTGACCACTTAACACTCCTAACCCTCTTAGACTTCTCTAAGGCTTTCGACACGGTCAACCACTCAATATTATGTGGAAAATTAAGAAATATCTATGGATTTTCTTTCGAGTCTTGCAAATTAATGCTCTCGTATCTTAGTGGAAGACAACAACCCGTTGTCATAAATGACCGGTCATCCAGCTTAATGAGTATACTAACTGGTGTGCCACAAGGATCTATACTTGGACCGATCCTTTTTTCGCTATACATCAACGAGCTTCCTCTAGTTGTTAAAAATTGTGTAATTCACCTATACGCCGATGATGTTCAACTTTTAATAAGTCGCCCATTCCTTGCTAAAAACGACATGGTTTCTTTAATGAACGAGGACTTGCTTCGTATCTCCAATTGGTCCAAACAAAATAATCTTTGCTTAAATCCTGTAAAGTCGAAAACCCTACCCATCTACCGAAAGGCATTTGATTTATCAGTTTTAAACCCGTTGAAGCTGGATGACGAAACCATTGATTATGTCGACTCGGTGAGAAATCTAGGAATGGTTTTCAATCGTAGTCTCACATGGAACGATCACATAAACAGCGCGATCGGGAAGGTTTATGCTAGCCTTCGTGCTCTTCAGATCACTCAAAGGTTCATTCCCAAAAAAACTAAAATGTTGCTAGCCAAAACTCTGTTACTCCCTGTTTTACTGTATGGATGTGAAGTTTTCTGTGACTTGGACTATGCGACGAAGCGCAAACTTAATGTTGTATACAATAATATTGCCCGCTATGTATTTAACCTACGCCGATACGACCATGTATCTGCCTTTTCAACACAACTTTGCAATTGCAGTCTGGATAATTTACTGAAATTTCGTCAACTGAGCTACTTGCATCAAATCATTCAAACTCAAGAACCCGATTATCTTCACAGCAGACTGAATTTCCCTCATTCAACAAGGTCTCTCGTTCTAATACCGTCTCGTTATAAATATCTAAATACTCAATGTCAGTTTTTTATTCATGTTATACGCCTCTGGAACTCCCTGCCAATCGCATTGAGAGGAATCAGAGCCACAGGAAGATTTAAATGTTTTCTTTTCACGTATTTGGCAAACCATTGAAATTTTTGTTTTTTCTTATTTTTTGTTTCTTAATTCGGTTCAACATATAGCTACACATACATGCATAAATATATTATCTTTTAACTTAAATTTATTAAACTTAAATAGAATCCAATTGAATTCATAAATCCAATTAAACTTACTCTTAATTCTTATATTAATATAAAGGCTTGCAACAACTTATAAGACGAATGTCTTACTTTGTAAGTGATTTTTGAATAAATAAATACAAATACAAAATACCACAATGAAAACACATATTTCATCGCTTTGTACGGGTATATGGTCCCAAGAAATCAACGCAAAGTCGCTGAATAGGTCTTTCCGTCATAATCTGCTTGGTGATAGGTGGACGAAGAACCGCGTTTGGCGCTTTTACCATTTTACAAGTTTCGCATTCACTCACAAAAGACTTGATGTCTGTCAACATTTTAGGCCAATAATACTTGTCTCTAATTCGGGCATATGTTTTTGCGAAGTCGCTATGACAACTAGGTTTTGTTTTATTTATTTATTTTATTTTTATTATGAGACATTTCAATACATTTGCGAGCGAGTGTTTCCGGCAACCAAAGACGCCATAACGAGTCCTCCTCGTTCACATCACCATTCCTGAACTCTTTTGTAAATATATTTTCCCGATACAACTAGGTCAGGAAGCGCAGATTGCTTAGAATTGATGTTCTCTCTCAGTTGGGAATATTCTGGCGAATCGAACTCAACTGAGTCCAGGTCAATTTCACCACATGTCATTGTCGAAAAAACCCGTCAATCGCACCTTCTTCCACGGTTACATTTGCAGTAATTTCCTCTATATTCATTCGCGATAGAGTATCTGGCACAACGTTGAGGGATCCCTTTCGATGTTCAATGGAAAAATTGTAGCCTTGCAGCTCCAAACTCCAGCGAGCGAGTCTTCCACTCAGCTCCTTCATCGACATAAGCCATTTTAAGCTTGAATGGTCCGTGATCACCTTGAAAGGTAATCCATCAACGTATGGCTTGAATTTCCGTATACTCAAAACTGCTGCGAAACATTCTTGTTCAGTAACAGTGTAGTTTTTTTGCGATTTATTAAGCTTCTTCGACATGTAAGCGATCGGTTTCTCATTGTTGGTCTCATCCAACTGAAAGAGAACACCACATACTCCCTCCGAAGATGCATCACATTGGATGGTGAACGGCTTGCTGAAGTCTGGTTTTGATAACACCGGAGCAGTGGAAAGTGCAGTCTTCAATTTGGCAAACCCTTCTAAATCAGCTGGTGTTAGCTCGAATTTCTTAGTTTTCTTCAAACAATCAGTGAGTGGTGCAGCTAAATCAGAATAATTTTGCATGAACCGACGATACCAACCGGTCAACCATAAAAATCTCCTACCTGTCTTAGGGTCGTTGGGACGGGAAACTTAACCAGTGCCTCCACCTTGTCAGGATTGGTCTTCAGGATACCTTGACCAACAATATATCCGAGATACTTAATCTCCCGCATGCAGAACTTGCTTTTATCAAGGTTAATGGTCAGATTCGCCCTGCGAAGACAGGCAGCCACCTCGTTGAGGATACGTATGTGCGAATCGAAATCAGCCGTACATACCAGCAAATCGTCTAAATAGATAAACACATTTTCACGAAGCGAACTTGGTATCACCTGATCGATAACCCGACTCATCGTTTGACCAGAATTGCTTAACCCGAATGCCATAACCCTAAACTGGTAAAGCGGTCTACAAGGAACAGCAAATGCAGTTTTTTCTCGAGATTTCTCGTCGAGTGGTACTTGCCACTACGCATCCTTTAAATCGATTCCTGTTATAAAATGTATATCCTTTATACGACTGAGCAAACCCTCGATATGCGGCAAGGGATACGCATCCTTAACCGTGACTGCATTTACTTTTCGGAAGTCAAGGCACAGGCGAATCTTTCCGGGTTTCCTCACCAAAACTACTGGGTAACTCCAAGGTGAATTGCTAACCTCAATAACCCCAAGCTCTAACATGCGGTCTAATTCTGTGTAAGCCTCTTCCTGACGAACTGGAGGCAATGGGTAATGCCGGGATTTGATCGGGACCGCGTTTCCCGTATCGATGACATGACAACCAAGGTTTGTCTTACCCAGCCCTAGCACGCAAAGTTAGGAAATAATTTTTTTTGCATTTTCCAGTTGGAAACTTTGTTCAGGTGTAAGTTTTATCAATTCAGCCTCATCCTTATAACTCACACTCTCTTCAACATGTCCGACGTCGGCTAGTATTTCACTAATCTGTGGCGACCAAAGTTCATCCCTAAATACAATTTTTGAGTGAGGTTGGCAATTAAATAAAAATAAAGGGGTTTAGTGATACCGTTGTACTTGGTGTGAATTTCACAATGACCAACTATGTCATGTGCATTACCATCAGCTGTATGGACAACATTTTTGTACGGTTTCACGTCCACTCCAATTCTTATAACCAACTCCCAACACTCGCTACCTAGAACAGAGATGGATGCCCCACTATCCAACAAGTCAAAAACTTATTCATTGTTTAGCTGAACATTGGCATACATCCTACCATCTGTATTTAAGGTTATAATTGTTTCGACAATTTGTTTGCGAAACTTTTTGCGTTGACGAAACCAACGTCGGCATTTTTGAATCTGAGCGGAAGTCGACTTATCACTATCCCCAAAAATTCGAGAACGAATTTTATAATAATTCAACTTTCGCTGATGAAGGGACTTTAAACTATATGTATTAATAGGATGAGACTGAGAGACATGCGAACTGATCGGATCGGTTCGTTCCAAGATCTTAGTAGGAACAATCTTTTCTAGTGAAACTTCTGAACAGGTAAGGGAATTTTTGGGTTTATTTAGTTCTGTGGGTTTTCGGGGTAATTCCTTGAGGAACGAATCTCCCCTTTCTCTCTTTCGTCCCTCGAAAAGTTTCCCGCGTGTTTTCCGCACTCAAAAGTGTTCACGCCTTTTGCACCACACAAGAAACAAAATAAATTTCTTATCCGAGATGGGCAAAAATGGTAGGCATTACCTTTTTCATCGCAGTTCCAGCAAACATAATCAGCTGTTGAAGTGCGTTTTCGGGTTGAAGAAATAGCTGCAACTTCCTCACACTCTTCGTCGAATTCTTCTTTTCCATCTTCGACCACAATCTCGTGAACGCTTTTTTGGAAAGAAGTTCGCTTCGCTAGAAACCTCTCAGCCTCTAGCCTTGTTCTGATAAAAGAATTTCACCTAACTTATCTTTTACGTTATTTCGTGGCGGAATTTCTAGGTGCGATCGTCGGCGGTTGGAAAGGATTGCTTTCATTAGCGGTAACCATCCCGTCGCGAGTAGTTGAAGCGACTTGACCTTGTGCAGGGATATTCAAACTTTCCAATTTCCTAATCACGTTCACCATAAAAACGTCCATCTGTTGAAACAACCTAACTTGATTATCAAGCATACTCCTTTCGATTCTAGTAGCTAACTCATTTGTTGGATCTACTTGAGCAGTTATGGTATTTAAACTATTACCTGCTTCATCGTCTTGAACTTCGTCACTAACGTCGTTCAAGTCGTCGTGGATTGAAACCCGACGTCTCCTATTCATTCCTCTCCCAAGGTATACGTCTGCAAATTTGTTTCCCTCAAAGCTAAAAGACTCGTCAGCTGAAATTCTGACTCGACTCAAAAAAAAAACAAAAAAATCTCCACCTAAAAAAATCAAAAATCCAAAAAAAAAAATAGAGGCCTAGCAATTCCAATATTTGGCCGGCTGCAAACCGTAAAACAAAAAATAAAATAAACTCAAAAAAATAAAAAAAACCTATTGGCAAATGAAATAAAATCGAAAAATTAAAAAAAACTTATTGGCGGCTCTATTCCAACTTTTCAACCAAAAGTCTACCAAAAACTCCAAATTCACTCCCTTGAATCCTTGGTTCAAATACCACCAAAACCAATTTAAAAGAAACAAATAAAAATGTATTCGGAATAAAAATCAGTAAAAAAAAATTACAAAAATATATGTAAAAAAATGTTTATAAAAAAAAATATAAAAATATATGTAAACAAAATTCTTCATAAAAAAATATAAAAAATAAATTATCAAATAAAAGTACGTTTCAAAAACTATGTTTCCATGTAATGTAAAAGGATGAGAAAATCAGATATGAGAAGGGTGATTACTGACCTTAAGGAAGAAGCCGTTGTTCTTCGAGCCGAAAATGAGCAAAAAAAAAATTAAATAAACTAAACTGTAACTAAAATGCCAAGACAATGTTCTCCTCAGTTTTCAGGTCAACGACCAACAAAGCTTTCATTGGTGAAGGCATCTGAAAACCTTGGAATTTTTTTTTTAATTCTGTTGGAAGAGACCTGTAGATGCGAGAGGCATTTTCAGCGCGTACTAAATACTTTTTTTTCAATTATTATATATATATATATGTATGTAAAATATAATTTCAGTATATATGTAGGTATATGTTATCAAGATTAAATTTTATTCAGGTACATAAAATTCGCGATATCATCTATAAAGATTCCGATTGTAGTGGCCACTTCAACAGGATTATATGGTGAGTTTTATGTACCTGAATAAAATTTAATCTTGATAACATATACCTACATATGTATATATATAATAATTGAAAAAAAAAGGATTTATTACGCGAATAGAGCGGGGAGGGGTTTTAAAAGGGGATAATTGCGATAGTTAAAATACTTGATAAAAGAAAAAAGAGGAATAAGAAAGGAAAATCCCAAAGTTGCTTATAAATCGAATTCGATTTAATTTGATTAATTAAAGTTGTCTTTACGTTTGAACAGAGTTGCCAACGTAAGGAATTCGATTTTCTCTAGTATTACATAAATTTTACAAAAGTTCAATAATTAAATTTTAAAACTTCTTTTTACATTTGAATTAAATTTTGGTAAACAATAAAATCACATCATTTGAAATTAATCAATTTATCTTTAATTTGGATTGGAGAGAATTTTCTTAAATGAAGTGTGAGTAAATTTTTTTTATGTAAAGGATGGGATGATTCGGATGGGAGGGGTGATGATGTGAGGAAGGAAGAAGCCTTGGTAAAGGGTTGCTCTAGCGAGGGAAGCAACCAGGCAGGGTGGGTAGAGGTGATATCTCGCGCATCGACAAACAGCACGATGCAATGCTGACATTTTTTTTTTGTGACGGGCTATAGGTTCAAGAACCACACCCAACGCTGAGCTAAGGGTTCGAAAACGATAGTCAGCATGAACCGTACGGCACAAGCTCGTTACACACGGCACCCAAAGCCTCGTTACTCGCTTCAGTTGTCAAGATAAAAGGCTTTAAAAAATCTGGATAAATTAAGACTGGCGGTGTTGTAATGGCTTGTTTCAACTGTTCGAAGGAGTTTTGATGCACCTGAGTCCACTTAAATTTCTCATCTTTTCTTAACAAACGGTTAATTGGGTAGCCGCCACATGGCAAAATTTGCGATAAACTTCTGTAATAGCTCGCGAATCCTAAAAAGGATAGAACTTCTTTGATGTTTTTGGGAGGGGGAAAACTGGTTACGCAACTAGTTTTTGATGGGTCTGGAGTTGCACCAGATTCAGAGCAAATATGATCCAAATAGACGGTGTTTTTCGGTGTTACGTTTGAGTTCGTACTCCCTTAACTTTGAAAAAATTCGTACCAACTTATGACAATGTTCCGCCAAATTTTTACTGTATATAACAAAGTCTTCCAAGTAGACAAAACAGTCTATTCCTTGTAGACCCGTTAATATGTAGTTCATTATTCTCTGGAAAGTCGCCGGAGCACCTGTTAAACCAAAAGGCATTATATTCAACTCATAATGTCCCAGCCCTGTGCTGAAAGCTGTTTTTCCTCGGTCCTGCTTATCGATCAACACTTGGTGGTAACCACTAGCGAGATCAAGAGTAGAGAAGTAGCGGCAGTTTCCTGGTTGGTCAAGAATATCTTCTATTCTTGGCAGAGGAAACGCGTCCTTAATCGTAGCCTCGTTTAGCTCTCTAAAATCTACCACGACTCGCCATCTTTTTTGGCCATCTGGATCTGGTTTCTTCGGTACGAGCAAAAGTTGGGAATTCCATGGTGACTTGCTCGGCGAGATCACTTTATCGTGTAGCATTTGCTTTACCTGATTACGTATCTCATCCTTAGCTATTTGAGGTAGACGATACTGCTTTTGGTTAATTGGTGCCTGATCGGTTTTCGTTGGGATCTTATGTGACAAATGTCCATATGCGTTAAAGGATCCCTTCCAGATGAAAAAATATCATTAAATTGAATGCAAATATTTTTAATTGAACATTTTTCTTCATCGTTTAATTCGGTACCTATTTTTAGAGTTGAAAGAAGTTTAGAGATTCGTTCACTTGGCTCTTGCTTGGTTAAACTGAACACTGTATGCTTTACCTCTTCGTTGCCTTTAAGCCGAAACTTATTGAAGTTTTGGAACTTCGGTGTAAATTCCTTAGGTAAGGTAAAGGGTTTGTTGGTGGCATTAATTATAGAAAGAAACAGATGGCTGTCCTTTACTCTTGATATTGTGTTAGCCAGGTAAATTCCTGGTTTTAATTCTTCGCTTTGAACAAGAACGTCGCGTAATCCAGTACTTACCTTTAGTTTCACAATAGCCTGAGTTCGTGGTTCTATATCTTTGTAAATATTTGGAAAGACTTTGGATTTTTGGGTCCAATTTATTGTATTATTTGGCTTAGATGGATATTTCTAAAACCAACTTCTTGTTTTTATCCATGAACTTTAAAGTTTTGCACACAGCGTCGATTATCGTACGATTCCATAGAATATCTCGACCTATGATACCATCTGCGGGTATGTCAGTTAGGCCATCCACTATATGCCATTTTAAATCATAATTCTTCTTCCCTAAACATTTACTGGACTGAACTGTTCCTAATGTTGTGCTATTTCCACCAAATACTCCACCTAATTTTCTAGTTTCCTTTGAGGAAAGCCTGGTGTTCTTTTTCAAAATACTCCGTTTCAAAAGGCTTGTGTCTGCACCTGTGTCAACTAATACCGATATTTTACCTTGTTTTGCCTCTGGCATAGCTAGGTCTATAAAAACATCGTTCTTACTCGTACTTAATTTTTTTTATCAAGTAGAGTCTTTTCATTTTTATATCGCAGAATTTATTCTTAGGTTTAACGAACTTCTTGCAGATTGCTGAAGGCAATTTATATACAATATTGTAACCCCAAAAGAATACATTTATAAGATACAGGAGACTCAGAACTTTGGCGTGTAAAGTTTTAGTGTAGGTGTTTTGCAGACAAGCTCTTTTTTCGAATTGCAGATATTTTCCCCTTACTTTTATTTTTAAAAGTGAGAAATTTGTGTTTTTTGGGAGTATTCTCTGGATTAGAATTTTTTGGCGAGTGTGTTATTTTGATACTAGTGTCTTCAATTTTGCTTTATGATATCATAGGCGGTGTTTGGCTGCACAGCTCTGATGACTGCTTTTTTTGAAGAGACAACTTTTTGTGGCGATTGTTTTATGGAGGACAATTTTTTCGGGCCACAGTCTACGAAATCTAACTGGCCCCCGAGCCGTTTCCCGTTTGTTCTCTTAAGTAATTCTTTTTTGGAGAAATAATCGTCCTCCACATGCCCCACCCTGGAACACCACTTGCATTTGCCTCGGGGCTTTTGGCTTGTTGTCCGGGTAACTCGTATTTGTGAGCGTGGACAACAGTTTTGACTATGCCCATAGTCTTTTCAAGTGTCGCAATATGGTGTTTTTTCGAATACGATAGTCAACATAGGTGTGGTTTTGCTTTCCACAAAATCCACATGGTGCAATTTGATTTGTGATCCTAGTTGGCTGTCTATTGCTGTGGTGGGGGGAGTCTAGTAAATAAGGTGTATAAATCGGTGCAGGTGTTTGGCTATAAAATGGTTGAAAGTGAGGAGTATTATTTTGTATGTGTGCCTGAAGTGGCATACTTGGTATCGCTTGAGGTTGTTGTGGGTATGTTGTATACATTACAGCAACTTTCTGAGAGGAAAGTTTTGTTTAATTCCTCAATTTGACGCTGATTGTCTTTTTTTTCTCTTTTAAAAGTTTCTAATTCGTCGATGAGATTTTTAAATTGGGCCTCTGAAACAATTTCAGCCATCAACTTCATACCAAAATAACTAACTTCTTTTTATAAATGTTCATATGAGCAAACAACCAAAAAAATTTAGGTAGAGGGGTAAAATGAAAATTTATACTTACCTGCTACTCTGCCGGCGTTCTTTTCTTCTTTATATTTTTGTTGTTTTTTTTTTTGTATTTAAATATCTTTTCACACGCAAAAAAAATATAAACTCGACATTGATTTTAATTTACATCAAACAAAAAAGAAATGAAAAGAGTCACTTCAAGACGATCTTCAATTTACATACGATAAAAACGATTTGAGTTTAAGAACTTATATTTTTTTAATTTTTTTTAAATATATTTCTCGAAACAATTGTTAAATTGTACCTTCCGCGAAGAGTGTCTATCTTTTTTTTTTTAAACAATCTTTTTTTTGTTCTTTTTAACGAGGTATCCTACCGGCTGTGCCAATGTTACAATTACAAAACACCCGACTCCGTTGGTTGCTCCAATTAGACTCATTCGAAGTTCAAGAGACCTACCTGGAACCTACCAATGGTTACCTCCAAAATGCATTACTCAGCTTTGACCTACTGAAGAGTTGCATTCTGGAAGTAGGGCTTTTTACTGAGTCATTTCGTCACATTATGTGTAACGGAAAACTGCTGTCGATGATTAATACCTATTTCATAATTAAAGGTATTTCGACAGCAGTTGACTCAGTAGGTCATGTCTTAGGTGTGCACTTATTGGCACAACAGTTCAAACTATAAAGATTATAATTAAGCTCTGAATACAAAATTCTGCTGGATAAGTTCCTTGCCTGAAGTATAAAATCACTTCGCTGCTTTTCATCTAATCTTTCCATGATCGAAAAAAAAGAATTTTTTAGAGAGATAGTTCAATAATTGGAGGAAGAATAAAGTCAACACTGCACATGTGTCCTAACCGCTTCCATTCCTTAGCCCAAAAATGAGTATATATCATTTCATAAACAATATTTTTTTTGGAACTTTGTTTTCATCACAACTCAGGATTTTTAAAATATCTGGCATGTTTTTCCTCCTTCGTTATTAAATGTATTGAAAGTCAAAGTCAATTTGATGCTACCTATACTGAATTTAGGAAGGCAATTGAATCAGTATTCCACAACATACTGCTTCGAGAACTTGAGCGTTTTCGGATTTACTCTAACCTCCCTCAGTTGATTTCATCTTTTAACTGATAAGGTCCAAAAGGTTAAACTTGACAATCAAACATCAAGATATATTAGATGCGCCTCAGGAGTTCCCCAGGGTAGCCATCTTTTTTTTATAATTTTTATCGATGATATTTGTAAAAACATAATTTTCAGCCAATGCCTCATATACGCTGATGATCTTAAATTAGCAGCTCTATATATTGATTCTAAATCACTTATCAAACTAAATTCTTGTTTTATGCACCTGGCGATTTCTATTATTGTTGAATGAACTCTCTCTACTTGTCCATTCGTGGTACTATGATGTGGGTCACAATAGTAAATTATTACTCCTAGTCTTTGCATAAGTGTTTTAAACTGATGTGTTGAAAAACCTGGTTCATTATCAACTGTTATATATTTTGTTTCAGGGAAAGTTTGAATTAATTCTAAAACCTTTTCATCTAACTTTGTTTTATCTTCAATACTTTTAATAATTAAAAATTTGGAATATGAATCTATACATGTTATAAATTTGAAATGTTGTGCAAAAAATATATCTATGTGTAAATGTTCCCCCTCTTTCTTCGGAATTGAAGCCTCTCCAATTTGTATTTTTTGTGTGTGCCTATCGTATTTATTCTTATTACATATATCGCAATTTTTCACGAATTCTTTCAATTGGTTTTTCATCTGTGGCCAATAATATGAACTGTTAATTTGTTTTAGATTTTCCCTATGGTTTCTATGAGCTCTATTATGGGTTTGTTCTACAATTGCTGCTTGATCATCTTTATTTTGGATGTCGTTTGGAAAAATTTTAGTATATATGAATTTATTACTGAAAGTTTCTAAAATTTTTGATTTTATGTCATATAAATCTTCAGATGTACAATGGATAGCTACTACCCCTGGTGCTAAATATTCTTTCAAAATTATTATTAAATTGTCTGTAGTGTCATATTTTATAATATGGCGCATTTTATTTGGAAAATTTTGTATTTTTTCATGTATTGTAAATCTACCTTTGGATAACAATATTTGTTGTCGAAAATCATTTAATGGTTTATTCGTTTGCTTAATTAGCATATTATCACTACTCTCTGCAGAATGCTGAGTTGCATCTGATGAAGAACTATTTGTTATATTATTTAAATTTTGCCTAGAAAGGGCGTCTGCAACTACATTTGTTGTACCTGGTTTGTATATTATTTTTGGGGCATATTTTGCTATTTGGATTACGTTTTGATACTGCAAACGTTAAAGGTTAGTGATCCGTATGGATCTCTAAGTTTGAAACTCCATATAAATAATTTCTTAAATTTTTTAATGCGTATACTATAGCGTATAATTCTTTTTCATTTGCTGCGTAAGATCGTTCAGTCTTACCTAACGTTTTACTTATAAATGTAATGGGTTTATTATCTTGTGATAATACAGCTCCTACTGCATCGTCAGACGCATCTGTTGTTAGAACAAATTTTTTTGTGTAATCTGGTTGATTTAGCTCAACCTCGGATTTAAGGTGTTCTTTCAATATATTAAAAGCTTTGATTGCACTCTCATCTAGATTTAATACCGTTTTCTTTGCAACGTGTGTGGAAACTTGACCGTTTTCACTAGACAAATACTTTGTTAATGGCTTTGAAATCTGAGCGTAATTTTTAATAAACTTTCTATAGTAGCCAATCATACCTAAAAAGCTGCGTAGCTGTCTTAAAGTAGTTGGTAATGGATATTCGTTAATTGTTTTTACTTTATCACTATTAGTTTTAATGATGTTATGTGCTACTACATAACCTAAAAATTCAATTTGATCATTATAAAATAAACTTTTCTCTAAAGATATTTTCATGTGCGCTTCCTTGAGCGTATTAATGATTGTAAATATGTGTTCGGTATGTTCATGTAGTGAATTTGAAAAAATTATTATATCATCAATATATACATGACAGAACTTTCCGATATATGGACGTAAAATGTCATCCATTGCTCTTTGAAAAATACTTGGAGAATTCTTCAAACCGAATGGTAATCTTAAATATTCGTATTTACCGTTATTTATACTAAAACTTGTTTTTTCTATATCTTGAGTTTTCATCTTTATTTGGTGGAAGCCTGACTCTAAATCAATAGAACTAAAATATTTCGCTTTACCTAGATTACTTAATATGACATTGGTATCTGGAATTGGATACTTATCGGATATAGTATTTTCGTTTAATTTTTTAAAATCAATCACCATTCTATTCTTTGATGTCCCATCTTCATTAAAACCTTTTTTTGGAACAACCCAAACTGGACTGTTATATGGTGATTTACTTGGGCGAATTATTTCGTTTTCTAATAGTTTTTTAATTTCATTATTCACAAAATTATTTGCGCTTAGGGGATATGGATATTGTTTTGACCATATTGCGGTCTCTGTTGTAGTTCTAATTTCGGCAACTACATCTGTCCTAAATGGAATATTTGTATTTATATTTTTATGTTCCCTTTGTATGTATGAAATAACCTTAGCTCTTAAATCTCCTATATTTAAGTTTGTTATATTATGTAAATTGGGGAAATCTTCGTAAAAGAGTTTTTCTCTTTTATTATTTATTATAAGCAAATCGTTTGCGTAATCTATATTTGCTCCTACTTGCCGTAGTGTTTTGCTACCTATTAGAATGTCATATTCTAAATCTTTTATTTCATATATTCGTATTACTTGATCAAAAATTCTAGCTTCGTAAAAATGTTCTATTATTATTTCAGAATTAACAGTAATTGCTTTCTTTTTTATAATTAAGTTTTGTCGAAAATCGAGTATACCTGCTTTACAGTAATTACAACTAGCTCCGGTATCTATCAAAACTCTAATTTGTTTATTTTTTATTATTCTTCGTAAGTGGGGTAATCCCTGCGCTGATCTAAAAAAGTCTCCTTTTCTTCATTTAAATTATTAATTCTTTCAACCTTCCGAGGGGGTGTTTGCAAACTTTGTTGCAGGCTATCATTTCTTTCTCTTTTAAAAATGGGTCTTTGAGAATTGTTAAATGTGTTATAGTTTGGTTTTTGCCATTGTGGTTGATAATTATTACTATTATGCTGTAAATTATTTCTACTTTCTTGTCTAAAAGGATTATATGATTTTTTGTTATTATCAAAATTTCTTTGTTCATATTTTGATATAGGCCTATTGGCTGAACTACCTAATTCCATTGGTTCTGTTTTACTAAGCTGTTGATTATTTTGGTTTCGTTGAGGAAATCTCAAATTGTTTTGGTGATCACGAGAATGGTTTAGTGTACTAGTGTTAGTTCTGTTAAATTGTAATGCGAACTGTGTTCTAACATTATTGGATTCTAGTTCTTGTGCTTTTGCGAGGGCACAAGGTAAATCGTCTGGGGAAAGTGAAAATAGTATATTGGACATGGGAGGATTTAATCCTGTTATAAATACTCGTAGAGCATTTCGTCTGTGAGAATCATTTAATTCTTTGGTTAACTGCGTATTTGTACCATAAGTCATTATAGTTTTGTTAATTAGTAGTGTTAACTTTTGATTGACCAAATTATAATAGTCAATAATAGAAGTGTTTGCTTGACGAAGCACACTTAATTCTTGTTCTATGATATGCGGGGGTCTTTTATCTGCGTATGCAAAGTCAAGTCTTGAGATTATAGCGTCAAAGTTTAATACGGTGCCATGATTGGTTAATACGTCATTAGCATTATTTGTAATTTTGTTTCGGAAAATGGTAAGTGCTGCAAAATATTTTCTGCTTCCCTTGATGTACAATGACATCGAATTATTAGCAGCTTCGCGCCAACTAACATATGTATTTATTTTAAGCCCGGAAAATTCAGGTAGAGATTTGATAACGTCAAGTGTTTCGTTGCAAATAATGTCTTCGTCTATGTTCTGAATGTTATATTCAGTTACTAATGAGGTATTAGTAATTGTCTGCAAATTAAGTTTTAATGCAGAGATTTCTGCCTGTAATGATGCAGTGTTTGCGGCTACTAACCTTGCAACAATTTCTTCCGTATTAGAAGGCATTTTGATAATTGTTTTATTTGACCTAAAATTTAATTTGCCAAAATGGTCAAGTAATTCGTCCAGTTTAATAAATAACGATAAAGGTGCAATTGTTTCACAAAAAAATTTTATCTTAACACAATATAAAATTTGTATAAAAAATATATAAAATTTCTTACTATACTTTGATGATCTGCTTTCTTGCTGATTAACTTCTTCTGTTGTTGATTTGGATTGTCTTTTTTATTGTTCCATAAATTTCACTATCTGTTTGTTGTCCACTGTCAATTATTTTTATAATGTCACCAATGTTCACTATGTAATTTTTTTATTAATTAAAAATGTTCACTGTTTCTTTTTTATATTAAACAAGTTATTGTTCACTGTGGGTTTTATAGTGCTATATTTCACTATTTTAGATTTTTTTCTTTCATTTAATTTTTTTATTCACTTTTATCACTTTTCTTATTTTTGTATCATTTCGATTTTTAAATTACTTTTTCTGAATAAATTTTCACATAATAATTTATTATTTTTCCTCGTTAATTTAACCTTTTCAATTTTCTTCACTTTTCATTTCAGCTTCCTTCCAGTTTATTTTAGGAATATTTTTATATATTTTTTTTAGTTAATTATTTTACTTCTCATAGGATATTTATTTTTCACTACATTTCTTTTCTTCCAGTTTATAGGAATACTTTCTTTAAACTTTTTTTCTTTATTTATTAAAGATACTTTTTTTTTAAATCTTTTTTCTCCTAATTTTTTTAGGGTACTTATTTTTTCTTTTTCGCGTAGCATGTACTATGAAAGCATTTCGCGGAGATCTTTCAATTAAAAGAGCATACTTTACTTTTCTGCTTATTTTTCTTTTTAATTTAGATCACTTAACTTCACTTAAATTATTTTTTTCTCCTTTCTTGAAGGATAATTATTTTTAATGTTCGCGATTTATTTTAAATTAATTAAAACGCGCGACAACACAATATTCACCATACTTTTTATATTCTGGTATTTAAAAATATTGGTTGTCCTGTCACAGTCGCCAATTAATTATTGTACTTCACATTTGTAGTTTTAAAAAACTTTATTCAATCTTAATACCTAATAAGCTTCAGATCCCTTACCACTGGTGGGGGGAAATCTTTAGCTATACTACTTAAACTACAAATTCAACCGTTCACTTCGGTGTCTGAAATACAAGTGATTCTTAATAATAATCTTATTCTTATGTCTTATCCCATTGTCGTGTTGTGGGAGAAGATGATTACATATATCTGGAATTTGAATATTGTGTATGAAATATGATATGACTTTTAAACTGCAGCGGATGTGCTGAGTAGGCTATTTCTTACTTGTCATATGAAGACACAAATTTAATATTAATTCTAATGTAAACAACGTTCCTTAACTTGCATATATTATTTTTGTTTTTTGTGGACTGTGTGGATTTAAGTAAAATTGAAATATTTTATGACCTGTAGTCCAAAATGCGTTTCGCCCGGACACGATAGTTGGGCTCATCAGTTAGATGCTATCGTGACCTTCTAAGACGCACTATTTTTTTGGTCGATGACTACCGACTCTAATAAAATATGCAGCACTACATACTGCAAATTATATTTTTTCAGGTGAATTTGGTCAAATTCATGCACCTAGAAATATATGTATATTATGCCCGTGGTCTGGCTTGTAATAAATAATAGAAGAAAAACGCAAATAAAATGTATATATTGTTTTTGTTTTTGTGGACTGTGTGGATTTAAGTCAAATTGAAATATTTTAGGACCTTTGGTCCAAAATGCGTTTCGCCCGGACACGATAGTTGGGCTCATCAGTTAGATGCTATCGTGTCCTTCTAAGACGCACTATTTTTTAGTCGATGACTACCGACTCTAATAAAATTTGCAGCACATATATACTGCAAATTATATTTTTTCAGGGGGATTTGGTCAAATTCATGCACCTAGAAATATATGTATGTTATGCCCGTGGTCTGGCTAGTAATAAATAATAGAAGAAAAATGCAAATAATATGTATATATTATTTTTGTTTTTGTGGACTGTTTGGATTTAAGTCAAATTGAAACATTTTATGACCTTCAGTCCAAAATGCCTTTCGCCCGGACACGATAGTTAGGCGCATCAGTTAGATACTATCGTGTCCTTCTAAGACGCACTATTTTTTTGGTCGATGACTACCGACTCTAAGAAAATTTGCAGCACATACATACTGGAAATTATATTATATTTTTCCAGGGGAAAATAGATTTTCGAAACGTGTTTTTAGGACCAAAACTAGCGGTACCTGCCATACAATTTTTTCTACCATCTCAATTATCTGGAAAACGGCTCTTACGATTTTCATAAAAAAAAGTGTGTGCACTATACCCTACATTTTGGCCAATTTTTTTTTTTTATATTTTGTTATTTACTGTACCTATCTAGGGGCCCGTCAAATTATAAATAACACTGCATACCAAAATTTTCGCAAAATTTTTTTTTTTTTTTTGAAAATTAAATATTTCGCAAACTGGTGGATGGTTATTTTTGAAATTTTGTTTTTAAGTTTATATTATTACAGTTGTATTCATTACAACACGCTAAACGCGCGCATAATTATGTAGTACATAAGGATTTATATATCCGCTATGCAGATCCTTACACAATACACATTTTTTTACCCATTGTATTATAATGTGCTTTCATGTCAAATAAAGTACCAAAAAAAAATCCATTCCAAAAAATATGGAACCATCAAAACCTAAAAGACGCTATTTTGGATTTATCTGATAAGGTATATTATTATTTGTAGCATAATACAATGGGTTATGCATTTTCCGGTTTCAAAAGTAAACGTAAATAAAACACAAAATATTTTTTTTCATGATGGTTGAACGTTGACATTATGTGTGAAACACTACATCATTTGAATGACCACCACGCGAATTGTTGCCAGCATCGATTCTTTTGAGGTAATTTTCGACCTTGCACGGCGCTAGTTTGGCACAGTGAATTTGAGAACAGGTATTGACTGTCTCATTTTAACCCATGGGCGTCATCCAATTAAAATTGGAGGTATAGAAAAGAATGCGCCAATCAAGAACTTTATCCACTGCGCCATTGCCACCCACAATTTTTGACACATATTGGGCGGTATATCAGCCATACGTATAACTTGACGAATGTTGGTTTTCAAGTGCTCAAGAGTTAAAGGTTTCTCTGCATAAACACGGTCTTTCGCGTAACCCCACAAAAAAAGTCCAGCGGTGTCAAATCGCAGGATCTTCGTGGCCAGTTGATATCGCCACGACGAGAAATTACGCGGCCAGCAAATGTCTCTTGCAATAAAGCCATATTCGCTCGAGTTGTATGGCATGTGGCACCGTCTTGTTGAAACCACATATTTTCCAAGTCGTATTCAATAACAGGCAAAAAAAAGTCGGTTATCATATGACCATAACACTCCGAATTGACGGTGACAGTCGTTCCATTTCGAAGAAGTAAGGTCCAATCACACCTCCGGACCAAAGAGCGACCCAAACAGTGACTTTTTGTGGATGAAATGACCTCTCTTCAATTACTTGATGATTCTCAGAACCCCAAATAGGACAATTTTGTTTATTACCATACCCACCGAGTGAGAAATGTGCTTCGTCGCTAAAGAAAATTTTGTTCGAAAAATCGCCGTTACCGACAACAGCTCAAACAACCATTCGACATATCTACGACGTTGTGAATGGTCAGCTGGCTTCAGTTGCTGTGTGAGCTGGACTTTATATGGATGTAGGTGGAGATCCAAATGGAAAAGACACCATAATGTGCCGTAAGACAGTCCTAATTCTTGAGAACGACGAAGAAACGATACATTGGGGTCTTCGGCAACACTTTCACTTACACCAGCGATATTTTCAGTGGTACGAGCGAAACGATGATGCACAGGCCTTACAATATCTGTAACCAATCCAGTCTCTTCAAATTTCTTCACAATTTTGTCAATTGCTTGCGTAGTTGGACGATTATGTTAACCATAATCTCCTATTAAAGCACGATGTGGCTGTGGCAGAATCACCATTTTTGTAGTAGGTTTTAACATTTTGTATGCGTTGTGCAATATTTAAGCGATCCATTTTCGTAAATGTTAGACTTTCAAATGAAAAAAAAATTGGTTTAACAACTTAGTTTGACAGATGTCGAATTCCAGCCCTATACTTTTGAAACCGGAAAATGGATACCCCATTACAATTATTCTAACTTTTGTTACATCTTCAGATACTACTCAGACAACTGATTCAGGAGAAAATTTCAATTATTGAATATAAAAACCTGGATACTAACACATCCCGGATGAAAAGGAATGCAGGGAAAGAAATAACAAACGAGTAAAATATTTCTAGAAAATGTTTATTGTTATTTATTTATATCTAATAAAAAAAAATAAATAAATAATGTTAATTTTCAGTTTCAACAATATGAGTTCAACGACGTTTTTTATATAGTTTTCTTCTTCTTGGCGTTGGAAGTGTTGCCTTTAAATTGTTGAATTCATTCAGAAAGGATACAAAATTTAAAGGCATTTTGTTCTTTTTTGTTTTATGTGCAAACTCAAAATGACATTTCGACACTATAATTTCCTTATGTAGCCGCTATTCAATCTATTAGCGCCATTAGCATATAATGGCTCTATTAAACGTTTCATAAGTTTTATAAATGAGATTTTCGACTTCAGAGGCATTATAAGAAGTACATAGCGCTAATAAATCGCTATAATGCAATTATAAATAAGGCTGTTAATATATTATTAATTCTTTTGGAAAAAAAAATAAAAAATTAAGTAAAACACAACTTTGAAAATATATTTAGATTCTTAATAGAAACATTTTGAATACGATGTGATCCAAGATAAGAGCAAGTTCGTGCGTCGCGCATTTTATTTTTCTTTAGCTTATGTGTGTTTTGGTTTTCTTGTTATAGGTAGGCCTGTTCAGTGAGGCTGTTCCCAACGGTTTAGAACAGAAACCACTTTGCTGCTCATTAAAAAATTTTCCGTTCTGCACTATTCTGATTTACTGTTCAATAAGTCTGGCTGGAACAGTTTAGAACAAGATTTCTTGCACTTCGTTTTTAAGTCAGTAGAGTAGAGCATGACGGACTGATCTAACTTCTAACATTTGTCATGGAAGCTGTTCTGTTCTGCTCGTAACTTTTCTTCACTAAACAGATCTAATATTTATCGGTATATTTAACAAGTTGAATTTTATTTTATAAGATAGAAATAGGAAAGTGACATTTGAAGAAGCAGATTGGTGCTTGGAAATGTTCCAGGCCGACGAAGATTTTAAATAAAACCAACAGTCAACGTGTCAGATTATATAGGCTCTTCCAATCAAGTGCGAAATGTTCGTATGCGATATAGGTATCATGTTCTAAGTTGTTGTCATTGTTTACATTGACAACTAACTACGTGTCGTTATTGTTGGTGTGTGCCTTATGTTTGCACTTTCTTAAAATAATATCTGAAAAATAGCGAGACACATTTTGGATTTTTTTTTTAAATAAAGAAATTGATACTTTTTTAAATAAATATTTATGTAAGTAGGTAGGTATTTTATATTCTCGCTACACAGAAAAGATAATACAGTGCAAGCAAAAGTTAATCAGTCTGCCAAACGACGAAATTTGAGTCGTGACTTTCGAAATTAAAAGAATGAATTTTCATAAAATTTTTGATCTGTATCTGTCAAAACACCCTTTTCCCATTTTATTGCATTTAATCGGGAAAAATAAATTGATTTATTTTTGATTTAAAATTAAATCTGCACATCTAGATTTTTCAGCAGACTTATACCTGTATGAACTAATGCCAATACCAACTCAGCTGTCAGATTGCAAATGTGGCTTTGAAGTGATGGCACAGATACGAAACAATAACACGAATACAATGGAAATCTGAATTCACCAATGGAAAAATCCATACTCTAATTCGGCATGTTAATTTTTGACACATATATGTACATTGTTTGGTTTACCAAACATCCTGCCGCAATGATCTCATCAAAGAATTTAATTACTTGTTACTAATTAATTACTAATGGGTATATTAACCTTTGACATTCTTGCATATTTCAAAATGGCAGACGAGGTTCACTTTTCAACATGAAGTTGTCTATATAGGCAATAGGTACATACATATATATTAAAATAAATAGTGTCATCACAGAAACAAGAAATATTCTGCAATTTTTCGGTCGAGAGCAACAAAAATCCATACTTATAGGTACGTATAGCATTTTTGGCATCCTGAAAAAAATAGATAGGTACATAGATTTTGAGCGGAATAACAAAACGTGAAAACAACAAAATTAGGCACGAGTACGATAAATAACTCAGGCGCCGCAAAATAATAACGGATTGTTTTAGAAGGGTTTAATACACTCTTTTTTTTTTACTATGGGAGAGGGCGTTTATATCACCTTGTTTAGGCGGGAGGGGCAATTTTCTAAAAACAATATTAAAACACAACAACAAAACTTACAATAGAAAAATTATAGTTTTTCTCAAAGCCAGAAATCTGTTCTTTTATAACATGCCTACATATTTTCTTTCAGTAACTATAGCTATTAATTTGTTTTTGAATGTTAGGTAGGTATACTATTTTTTTTATTAAAAATTAGGAAACTGAGTAGATACTGAAATTGCTTTCAATATTTGATGTTTCTATAAATTTTTAATCTAACACTGAAAACTAGATGGTTTTCTATCTTCTACTTTATGAGAAATTTTAAAATTACCAAAACTATACTTTCTTATCCAATTTTTATTTTTTTTTGGATTTATGTAAGTTTTCTCTTATAAATACAATGTTAACACTAGCATTATGGCGTATAAACAGTAAGATATGTATGGGGGCCATGTTGCCCCCACGCAATCCCCTTACTTGGCCCACTGTAGAATTTGGCGTATGTGCGAGGTTGGGTGTATGCAAAGTTTCTTTTGCATTTAAAGAATCTGGATTTAAAGAAACTTTGAATTTATTATTTTTTTCATTTTGAGTAATTTTTTTTTAGAAAATTGCGCCTCGCCTAAACTGGGAGAGATAGACACCCCTCTTATATTAAATAATAATTGTATTTCGCTGTTCTACAAGAATCCATTTTTGTTGGCGCCTGTGTTATCGTATTGAGTTATTCTACCCCAGAAGTAGAAGTATTTAATAAGTAGAGAAGAGCCTTGCATCGATATTATGTCCTACCTATTACATACATTACTTGGTGACGTTTTCGTTTGTTTATGAGTTTGTATTTTCTTAGATGCATTGCAAAAAAACAAAAAAGTTCGAAATTAGAATTGGTGTACCGATTTAAAAGGAATTTAACTATATTAATTGGGAAAAAGGTATCATTTTTACCTACTACCTACCTGCATTCTACCTATACCTTCCTAACTCTAAACTTTCTAGAAAATAAATACAGAAATAATCAAGTGAATTTAAGTATACAATTTTGCTAGCTATATCATAAATCAGTAAATAGATATTTTAGTAATTTACGATAGTTTGGGGTTAATATTTACATTGTACTTATTTATTGGTTTTAGCATCGAGAGGATGCAAATCATCATATAAAACATATTTAAATTACCACATAAAGTAGTAGATAGCACCTAAACAACTTGTACTCGTGATTTACTGTATAATTTTCCTCTTAAATCTGCAAATAGCTATTTTCGTAAATAACGATCGTATGGGGTCGAGATTTATATAGTAGTTTAATTTTGCTGGTTTGGGCATTGAGAAATTGCAAATTACAATCTAAAATTCGCAAAGTAATACTATTATGTTGTAGAATTTAATTATTCCCTTAAGTAAAAATTGCGCCTCAAAAACGTATAATTCACTTTATAGTCAACAAGATCGAATTATGAGTTCTGAAAATAAATATAAAATTATAAAATTTTGCGCTTAACGAAGTTGAAGGCTAAATTACAAATTTTTCAATCATATTTTAATAAAAGCACCTTGATTTACTAAAAAAAAGGGTTTCGTAAATTAGAACCAAAAATTTCGCAATTAGTGATTTTTCAATTCTTTCCGTGTAATGATTTGCAAGCCTCGGAAGCCAAAATGATAAAAGTGAATGCGAAGATCGAACATCGAAAAATTTTATGTGAATATTTTCCCGACTGAGTCATTAGAAAATTCCGCCACACAATTCATTGCAGATGAAATTGAAGAAGAACAACAACAAGAAATTCGGCGTTCACAACGTTCAAATAAAGGAAAACCAAAACTTCGACTAATTGAAGAATGCAACAGTATAGCTTCCGAAATAAAAGAACCTAAAAGCTTAACAGACGTTCTATCAAGCAATCAAATATATAATTGGTTAAAGGCTATGGAAAGTGAGATAGAGTCCTTGAAGAAAGCAGGAACATGGGAATTGTGCAAGCTACTAAGCGATGGAAAGGCAATCGGTTGCAAATGGGTCTACAAGCTAAAAACTAATTCAGACGGTAGCATAATGTGTTTTAACGCTGGATTGGTTGCACAAACTTTCTCAAAAGCTTGTTACCAACATTGTATATATAATCTATAGTAATATCATGGAGTGTCTACTTATGTTAGCCACCTAGTGTCCTTATCCAAAAATTTCTCTCAACACTAAAAGTTGCGGAAAAAATGTTTAATGTTGAGGAAATTTTCAGATTGGGAAACATGTAAGTAAATATATGGTTTAATAATTGACAATTGCGTGAATGGGAACATTATATAGAAAATGTTTAAGAGTGCGAATGAACAAAAAAATAGAACATTATAGGCAAAAAAGCGGTATTTTTCGGTATTGTATTGCATGCATATACTTAAATATATATTGGAAACATAGAAATAAATTTCTGTAGGTGTAGATACGTTTATTTGGTTTGGGTGTGTAGTTCCTTATGAATGAAAAAGATATTTTTTTGCTTAAGGGGGAGAAAATGGAAATATAATGTTTTTCTGTAGATGTAGATTTGGTTTGGGTGTATAGATTTTTATGAATTCATAGATATTTTTGTAGGTAATATCATTCGAATTTTGAATTTTGGTGTGAAATCCAGCAACGTTGTAGATATAACTACATCAATGTGGGAATGTTATTAAATTTGGGTCGGTTAGAATAAAAAAAAGTGTCAACGGACAATCGAGAAAAAGGTCAAAATCCTATAACTTCTGAACTATTGGATATAGTAATTTCTTATAAGATAAAACTGCATGTATATTGTATACTATACATACATACGTACATTTTTGGTTAAACATTTTTTACTACTTCAGATTTGTTTGTAGTTATGCATAAATATGCACCTAAATAGTTTTGCATTGTTGTTGGTAGGTAGGTACTCGTATATTTCTAATAATAATACACGTGGCGCGATAGTTGTGTGCTCGCCTGTCAATCTCGTGGTTGCAGGCTCGATTCCTGCCGTTGTCTATAGCTTCTTATATTCCATTTAAAAACAATTCTGAAAATTGTCATAAAAATAAGTTGCTGCTTTGCTCATTACATGCTGTTTAGGCATAATACTAACAACATGTGATTGAGTAAACTAGCATACCCATAAAATATGACAAAGAACTAAATACCGGATGCCCGCGCTGTCTTAAGAAAAACATATAAAGGGTATTCATAATCCCTTGAGCGCTTGCAAAATTATCAAAAAAAAAATTATAATAATAATAATAATAATAATAATAATAATAATAATAATAATAATAATAATAATAATAATAATAATAATAATAATAATAATAAAAATAATAATAATAATAATAATAATAATAATAATAATAATAATAATAATAATAATAATAATAATAATAATAATAATAATAATAATGATAATAATAATAATAATAATAATAATAATAATAATAATAATAATAATAATAATAATAATAATAATAATAATAATAATAATGATATTAATAATAATAATAATATTAATTATTATTATTATATTTCTAATGTAAATTTGAATTCTGATACCTATTTAGGGTAGGTATGATTATATACAAAAAACTCCAAAAATCTTGGAGCGGTTTTTTTTTTAAAATAATTTTTACCTAGGTACCTACTATAAAGCAATTTATGTATGGATTCGAAAAAAATTTGTTTCTAATAATCAATCATGGCGTTACGATCATAGGGAACACCAACAAAGTGGGTCCCCCTATTCCGTCTGTCTGTCTGTCCGCGAGTCTGCAGCCTAAACGGTTCGGTGGATTTGCTTCAAACTTGCTACATATTATTTTTTTCGATAATATGCCTACCCGCTTTTTTCATTTTTTTAAGACGACAAATAACAGTATTTCCCATTCATTTCTTTTGGCCAAAAATTAAAATCTTATTTTTCTCAACAACGGCTCAAACGATTATTATAAAAAAAATCAGTTCATTAATGAAGTGAAAGGGTACCTTTTAATAATTTTTTTTTTTGAAACAAATTGTTATTTTTGTTGCCTCTAGTAGAATCATTTTTATGGTTTTCGATTTTCTGCGAAACGGTTTATTTGATTTTTTTGAAATTTTTTATGTAGAAGCTCCCAGAAAGTTTAAACACTATTGCAAACCAACATTTTTCAAAAAAAAAAAAAAAAATCAAAATTTCAAAAACGACTCAATAGATTTTTTTCGAAACTTCGTATTTGGAAGTTTTTTGACATTATCTTGAACAGTTAAAAAAATTATTTTTCTACAATAAAAAACAACGGTACCTCGAAAACGGCTCCAAGAATTTTTATAAAAAATGTGTGTGTTCTTATATTAGTACAGTCCACTTTCAAATATAAAAATATTTTATTTTGCGTACTTATTAACAGTTCTTCCCATAGAACCACTTTTAGTTTTTATTAACACACTTAATATTTTCGACTTTCTCACTATTGAATGGACCGATTAAGATTATTCTCCTAAAATTATTCTAGCTGAAAGTGTAAATAAAACTGTTTACTCAAATTTTCAAATACGAGTTTTTCGATTTTTAAAAAATAAATAATTTTTTTTTGAAAAACCGATTTTTCAAAATCATACAGTGATTTTTTTTTGAAATTTGAATTTTATATAAATATTAATAATACGAGTATCTTCAAAATGTAGTTCCATTTTTTTTTAATGTTTTTAAAATTTTATACATAAAAATTAATTTAGAAAAAAAGTGCTCCAACGATTTCTGACATTTTTTTTTTTTTTACTTGCGATTTTAGGTACTATAATGCAAGTTATGCATTCGTCGAAAAAAAAGTAGTGAGATAACAATCAAACATGACACTACGACGATAGCGAAGACGAAAAAAGATGCTCTAAGAATTCTGTCCGTCTGTATGTCTGTCTGTCCGTCTGTCAGTCTGTCTGTATGTATGTATGTATAGACACCCACAGCCCACGGGTGGGCCGAATTGCTTCAAACTTGGTATATAGAGTTTTTAAGGTATTGTACAGAGGGAAATTTAATTTTGTTTAGCTCAAAAAATAACGGTACCTGCCATATAATCGTTACGTTCAAACCTATTTTTCTCGGAAACGGGTCTAACGATTTTTATAAAAAAAATCAGTGTGGGTTTTTAGTTAAGACCGATCATATAGTTGGAAAAAAAATTTGTAAAATGACTAAAAACGGTACTTTCCATAGGACCGTTTTTTTTGCTTTCGACTATCTCATAAATGGCTTAATCGATTCTTTCGAAATTTCACAAAAATATAAGTTTAGGTTGCCCAAATTATACCGCGTACCAATATTTTCCGACTCTGGTGTTCTGTGTAATCCAAGGCAACGTCGAAGACACTGCCTCTCAAACACCCGAATCTTTTCCATTTGAGATGGGGCAACGTTGAACCACACCGGGCATCCATAGGCAATCATCGGCCTGATGAGGGCCATGTAGCAAATCACCTTCACCCTGCTGTCAAGACGACTGCTATAGAACAATCGTTTTGTCAGGGCAAAGGCTCCCCTAGTCTTGGCCAGAGCAGCACCTATATGTCTGTCGAAATACAAGTACTGATCCAACCAGATGCCAAGGCACTTTACTACACTTTTACTCGCCAGTGGATGTCCATGTGGCCCTACGATCACCAGCTTGCGCCAGTTCTTTCTCGTATCCCTTGAGGCGCTAGACAACGGAGTCCTAAACAAAATAGTTTCTGATTTCTGGAAGTTGATTTTCAACTTCCAGTCATCAGAATATCGCTGAATCTTGTCGAAGTCACTCTGCAAGAGACTTTTGATGACCTCAACTGTATGAGCTGTTCTGTACGCAATTAGATCGTCGGCGTACGCAATTGCCTGAGTTAGACTACCTATCAGATCGCTGGTGTAAATGCTGAATAGAATCGGCGAGTTAACCGCTACCTGCTGAAGACCATTTTTAATATTAAAAATTGCGGTAGAAGTTACATTGCCACTCTTGACAACAAACTTTCTACCATTTAGCATGTCATAAAGCATATACAATAGAGGTTTACTTATACCTAGTCTGGTTAGCTTTAGATAGAGACCTTCTAACCATACGGTGTCGAAGGCCTTCTCCAAATCAACCAGACAGGCACCCGTACACTGCTTTTTAGTTTTGTTCCATTGGATATCAGAAACTAGCTTAGACGCGGCATGAATTGTGTCATGTCCCGCCTTAAAACCGAACTGATTATCCGGGATGATATTTTTGTCCTCCGCCCATTTGAACAGGGCTCTATTAATAACCTTTTCAAATACTTTGCTGATACTTGGAAGAAGACTTATCGATCGGAGATTCGCCGGATTGGAGTTGTCCTTTCCCTTTTTTGGGAGAGGGTGCACCACAGCTGTCTTCCACCGCACTGGATAATATGCATTATTTAGCGCGTTGTTAAACAGTGTGGTATAAATGTCAACTGCTTCTTGAGGCAAATGTCGTAGTACAACGTTGGATATACCATCGACTCCTGCTGACTTCTTTTTCTTTAATGAATCGAAGATGAGCTGGAGCTCATTCTTCGAAATTAACTGGGGACTGGGCCCATTTCGCTCGGCGA
The DNA here is from genome assembly GCA_910595825.1 of Philhelius pedissequus. Taxonomy (NCBI): domain Eukaryota; kingdom Metazoa; phylum Arthropoda; class Insecta; order Diptera; family Syrphidae; genus Philhelius; species Philhelius pedissequus. The sequence goes on from OU343160.1 coordinate 145,979,995, forward strand.
TTATGGCGTTTGCCAAATATTCATCATTAAACCCGGTAAAACCAAGGTTCTCAGATCGCCATTCGGTTATATCGTTCAGGAGCCATAAGTGATGAAGCAGAGCTCTGTTCTCCAGGTCATGATTCGGGCGAATGCTAGCATTTACCTTGTACACTTGCTGGAAAGCAGCCGCCACAGCCTCCACTCTCTCCTGCGGATCTTCGATTATATAGAGGTCATCGTCCAATACGGCATCCTCTGGGTCTATGCCTGCTGTCAGAAGTACGTCTCTGTTCTCTGTCGTCCTCTATAGCTTAAGACACGGAAGATCGTTTTGATCCTTTCTTCTAAAAATCTTATTAATTTTTGGGAACATACTTGGCTCGCTAGAGTTAACGGCACGAATTTTATTGTCCCAGTACAAATTAATAGCCAATCTATAATTTTCTTTGATCGATGTTTTCGATGGACGACTTCAGTGTCCTAATCTCCAGATCTCGTGTATCAGTAAACCGCCTGTACAAGCGTTTAAGTCTTGTCAGTAGTCCACTTTTTTGTCTGTGAAGTGCGTCAATTGTCGCGTTACGGTACATGTCAGTTGCGGTACGTTCTTTGTATGTCGGTATTGTTCTGTTCATTGTTCGTAGAATCGTTTCGTCAATTTGTTCTAAGTATCTGTCGATTTCAGTATTTGTTAGGTTCCTGTCATTTGGTGGGGATATACCATTTGAACGTAATTCACTCAATAAGGCATTGGAGAAACGCGGCCAGCGCACCTTACTGTAATTGTAAGTATGCACAGGCATATACTCCTCCAACTCCATAAACTGGTTCGGAAGTTGTATTACGGCGGCGAGTCCGCAGTGGTCACTGTCGTACTCGATCGTTCGTAAACAATTTCTTGGCCGTTGACCCACAGCGTCAGTAATTGTTAGTCTTGCGTCTTTAAGCAATAGATCCAGATAGGCACCGCTTCTTGGGAACGATGGCCTTTCTGTGGCTAGAAGATCGATGCGATACTCAAGGTTGTATCGACCCATCCAATTAAATAGATGGTTACCTCGAGGATTTTGTATTTGATTTCCCCAATCTGTGTGCTTGGCGTTTAAATCACCAGCCGATATATAGTAATTCTCTTCCGAGCTCAATCTTAAGCATTCAAAAAGCTTTTTAAGCTCTGTTATAAACTGGGTGGGCTGAGGTCTTTCCGGTGCATAGGCAGCGATCACATACATTCGCTTTCCCTGTTGGAGATGAATGCATATGATGCATGCCTCTAACGTCCGAAATTTTCGCACATCACTATTATATATTACCTTATAACTAATGCCTTTACGTATAAAGATTGCGACGCCTCCTCCTTGAGTGGAGTTGGGTCGGTCTCTTCTTACGATATTGTAATTGTTGTTAGTCAATTTATGTTTCTGGTTAAGCTTAGTACCGCTAGCCATAAACACATCTGGGCTTATGTCTTTAAGCAATTGGAATAAATTCGCTCTACGTTCGGTCCTAATCAGTGAATTTACATTCACAGCTAGGATTTTAAAGGGCCTCTCCGGCAGCGCGCCCTTAACCTCTAACTTGCGTTAAGCTCGGCAAAACAGAGTAGATATAATCCACCCTAGTCGCCTGCTCCCTGATCTGGTTTTGGAGGCCAGTCAACTGGCCCTGGATGGCCAGTAGAGTGCCCATAATGTCCGCCTGTGCCGCCGGCGCCTTAGGCACGGGGGCCTGTTGGGCGACCTTTGGTGTAGGCTGTACCGTGCTTCCCCTTCCTGACGCCATTTGGGCGTAAGAAATTTGGAGGTTGACGGGCGTTGTTGTAGGAGGGCGCACTGTTGGACGCTTTTCTACCACTGTTTGCTTTGCTGCTTTATTGTTCTTTATAAGCTGAAACGTCGGGCATCCCCGATAATTAGCGGGGTGTCCGCCGCCTCGGCAGAGTACACATTTAAGCTGGGTCCTATCTTCGACCCTTTTCTTTCCTAACTTGCATTCATCTGCATTGTGGTTCTCTCCACACTTAACGCATCGTGACTGCATTTCGCAGTTTGCTGCGGCGTGGCCGAACCTTTGGCAGCGCATGCATTGAAGCATGTCGCCGCGCCTTTTTAATTTGTCCCAAGTTACAACCTGGTAGTTGAGGACGGATATACTCCTCAAACTATCCAGTTTGCTGCTGGGTGAGAGTTGAACAAGGAAGAAGGGAAGACTCCGCTTCTCCCGCCTAGCTCTAACTGTAGCGAACGGCTTGACCACGATAAAGTCGAGATAGTCATTCGCTTTTTGGCGGGGTTCATTTAAGAGCACCTGTGGTTCCGTGCAGGAATCTATGCCCTTCAAAAGGACCGTTTGAAATTTTTCGGTTTTAGGGGTGAGACTAAAGAATTCAGTAGTAGTTTCTTTTAGCAACTCTTTAATTTTTTTGTGCTGTTCCAGTGTGAAGCACTGGATAGCATGCCTATCGTTATGTAATCTTTTTATAGTAAAATTTTGACCTATGGTCAACTTACATAGATTTATGGTATCCTGTAACTCCATTTTATAAGTATTTATGGTTGGCACCTTTTCTTTTTTCGTAATCGGCGGCTGTGGCTGGCTGCTGCTGTTGATTCTGCTGCTTTTGAATCTGCTGCTGCTGTTTTTCTTGCGATTGTTTCTGGGCTTGTGTCTGCTGCTGTAGCTGTTGTTTTTGCCGTTGTTGTTTTGGCTGCTGCTGTGGCTGTTGTTTTTGTAATTGTTCTTTTTTTAGTTGTTCTTGTTCGTCGAGTTCTTTTAGTTGTTTCGCTCGGCGCGCTTCTTGGTTGGATATTCTTATTTGTCCAGGAATTCAAATGGCATCTTTGTTTTTCCTCAAACTTTAACAACTAAGCAATATGAAAATAAATACATTTGGTATTATCCATTTAATCACATACATTCGCTTCCCCTGTTGGAGATGAATGCATATGATGCATGCCTCTAACGTCCGAAATTTTCGCACATCACTATTATATATTACCTTATAACTAATGCCTTTACGTATAAAGATTGCGACGCCTCCTCCTTGAGTGGATTTGGGTCGGTCTCTTCTTACGATATTGTAATTGTTGTTAGTCAATTTAGGTTTCTGGTTAAGCTTAGTTTCGCTAGCCATAAACACATCTGGGCTTATGTCTTTAAGCAATTGGAATAAATTCGCTCTACGTTCGGTCCTAATCAGTGAATTTACATTCACAGCTAGGATTTTAAAGGGCCTCTCCGGCAGCGCGCCCTTAACCTCTAACTTGCGTTAAGCTCGGCAAAACAGAGTAGAGATAATCCACCCTAGTCGCCTGCTCCCTGATCTGGTTTTGGAGGCCAGTCAACTGGCCCTGGATGGCCAGTAGAGTGCCCAAATTGTCCGCCTGTGCCGCCGGCGCCTTAGGCACGGGGGCCTGTTGGGCGACCTTTGGTGTAGGCTGTACCGTGCTTCCCCTTCCTGACGCCATTTGGGCGTAAGAAATTTGGAGGTTGACGGGCGTTGTTGTAAGAGGGCGCACTGTTGGACGCTTTTCTACCACTGTTTGCTTTGCTGCTTTATTGTTCTTTATAAGCTGAAACGTCGGGCATCCCCGATAATTAGCGGGGTGTCCGCCGCCTCGGCAGAGTACACATTTAAGCTGGGTCCTATCTTCGACCCGTTCCTTTCCTAACTTGCATTCATCTGCATTGTGGTTCTCTCCACACTTAACGCAGCGTGACTGCATTTCGCAGTTTGCTGCGGCGTGGCCGAACCTTTGGCAGCGCATGCATTGAAGCATGTCGCCGCGCCTTTTTAATTTGTCCCAAGTTACAACCTGGTAGTTGAGGACGGATATACTCCTCAAACTATCCAGTTTGCTGCTGGGTGAGAGTTGAACAAGGAAGAAGGGAAGACCCCGCTTCTCCCGCCTAGCTCTAACTGTAGCGAATGGCTTGACCCCGATAAAGTCGAGATAGTCATTCGCTTTTTGGCGGGGTTCATTTAAGAGCACCTGTGGTTCCGTGCAGGAATCTATGCCCTTCAAAAGGACCGTTTGAAATTTTTCGGTTTTAGGGGTGAAACTAAAGAATTCAGTAGTAGTTTCTTTTAGCAACTCTTTAATTTTTTTTGTGCTGTTCCAGTGTGAAGCACTGGATAGCATGCCTATCGTTATGTAATCTTTTTATAGTAAAATTTTGACCTATGGTCAACTTACATAGATTTATGGTATCCTGTAACTCCATTTTATAAGTATTTATGGTTGGCACCTTTTCTTTTTTCGTAATCGGCGGCTGTGGCTGCTGCTGCTGAGACTGACTTTTCTGCTGCTGTTGATTCTGCTGCTTTTGAATCTGCTGCTGCTGTTTTTCTTGCGATTGTTTCTGGGCTTGTGTCTGCTGCTGTAGCTGTTGTTTTTGCCGTTGTTGTTTTGGCCGCTGCTGTGGCTGTTGTTTTTGTAATTGTTCTTTTTTCAGTTGTTGTTCTTGTTCGTCGAATTCTTTTAGTTGTTTCGGTCGGCGCGCTTCTTGGCTGGATATTTTTATTTGTCCAGGAATTCAAATGGCATCTTTGTTTTTCCTCAAACTTTAACAACTAAGCAATATGAAAATAAATACATTTGGTATTATCCATTTAATTTTAGTCGATAAAAAATGCCTTTTTAATCCAGTTTTATCATCACGTCGTTTTGTATTGTAACAAAATTTAGGTTGTCTTTGATGTGTAATATTTTTTTCAAAATTGTTTGTGTTGTTTCAAATTTCATATCAATAAAAAATTTAATCAGAAACTTCACTTTTGTCAATTAAGAAAAAAAAAAAGATTTGAAATTTTTTAGTCAATCAAAAAATATAATGTCGATTTCATATATATAGCCTTTCCAAAATAAATTCACGTTTTTACAAATCAAGTTCAACTTTTTGCAAATCAACTTCACGTTTTTGGAAATTAAATCGTTTTAAATAAATTAATATGAAAAAAATATCAAACCATGTGAATAACAACGTAAGAAAACAAACATTTTATTGCATGATATTCAAATAAAATAATTGCATATTAATATGGTATGGACATAAAAACAGAGAAATATTTTTTGAGAAAACAATGTAAAACAGATATGTATGTAGGTACAAATATGCAAACAAAAATATATTACCATATTAAAACGATGCTGCTGGTCATCACTGCAGTCCTGAGCCCAGCTGTTAGTAAGTCTTTTATCACAAATGTTATATTTTAAGATACTACACAAATTATAAGATACTGTTTGATGTAATTTAAAAGGCTATATGTATTTATTAAAAAGAACAGCCGACTTTTAATTGTACAGGCTAAACTTCCAATAAATTCACACACCTTTCTTTATTTTTATAAAAAAAAAAAAAACAATTAATACAAGCACTATACGAAAAAAAATAACTAAATGTTCACTCCACATAAAAAGATACCAAAGAAGGTATGTAAGTATGTATATGATTTTATAATATGTTCACAACACGTAAAATTAATAAAAGTCCATTTGCAAATCGAATTGCATTATAGGTGTTTTAATGATATCTACATTTTATCCACGAAATTTACACAATATTTCTACCTACAGCATAAACTGAAATTAACAAAATCACAAAACAATGATGTAGGCATGTAATCTGCCCATATTCAACTGGACATTTTTCACTATTTTATTATTATTAAGATCTTATTCACAGATATTATATCGAAACACCTTGAACTTGAACTTAAAAAATGTAAACAAAAATTGCCCAAAATAAATCAAAACAAAACAAAACCAACAAAACGAAACTAAATGTAAAATTCACACACACGCAATGAATATTTTTCTATTTACTTGCAATTTATCTGTTCTTTGTCCTTGATATAACAAAAAAAATTATATTTTTTATTCAATTCCCTTACTCTCTTTATTAGTATAGGCATTGAATAAAATGTAACTTGCTCTTTCTAAAATTCGATGGTTATACAAAATGTTGCGACAAATCTGGCAATGTTGCTAATTTTAATGTAGAAACTAGCGCCCTCATGAGTCGTTATCCAGCGTAAATAAAAGCTACCTCGTGATATTAATATAGATTATATATACAATGGAACCAATTACGATGAAATGTTTTCTACAGTTGTTAAGCAAACAGCATTAAGAATTTTGTGTTCAATTGCCGCAAAAGCGGGTATGCAGGTACAGTATTCGGAGGCTAAGACTGCTTTCTTAAATGGAAAATTAAATGAGAAAATTTGCCTGAAACAATCACCTGGGTACCAACAAGCAAATAAACTGGATTTTGTGTGTCATGTCAAGAGAAGCTCACATGGTCTGAAACAAGCCGCAAAAGTATGGAATGAAGCAATTCATCACGTCTTCCATTAAATGGATGGGAGCCACCTGAAATCCCCAAAAAACAAAATCTCCATCAGGCTAAACCCCAAAAAAAAAATTATATCCAATAAGACTAAATCCCCATGGGGAAAGAAGCCCTATGGACAGAATCCCCAATTTACTTTCTTTTTCGCAAAAATCTCCAAAACATCAAATTATCCCAATATATTTTGTTTTTGCTTAGGGCGATTCGGTTAATAAATTAGTTATTATTGATACATTTTTATTCAGTAAGTGCTGGTGGCAATGGCGCTGTGGATATAGGTTTGACTGCAAATATAGTCGTGCGGGTTATAGGGCAATTTTTTTCTGAACATCAAATTCGTTTCAAATTAAAACCAATTTTTTTTTTGGAAAACAGATTCGTATTGAATCTCTTTTTCGAGATGAATTCAAAACGGATCTGCACACACATCCTTACACACTACAATATTTGTCTTGAAGCTTTTCAAATGTTGGGTTATCAATACAGTTTTTATTTTGTGGCAGCGTATAGAAAAACTAAATTAATATGGTTGGGGTTGAAATTTTGTAGGGGAGATAGGTATTCTGTTTTCAAAATTCTGCATATCAAAGTTCGGTTTTTCAAAATTCTGACTGCTCAAAATTCTGCCTGACCAAAATTCTGTATTTCAAAATTCTGAGACCACGTGATGTAACTCTCAAAAATGTACGAAATTTCTTCCATTTTAAATAGTTTCTTCACTTATTTTCTCGATGTGAGAGCTACATACCAAGTTTTTTAAAATTTCTGTAAACATGTATCACGAGATTGGTGGAAGATTGCCAGAAAGATACGAGGCGACAGTTTCAACATGCCAACATTCTTATCAGCTACTGAATTCAGCATTTATTTTCAAAAGTTGCTGTCACTATTTCCAAACCATGTTGATATCAGTTCCTGTTCACCTCAAGTACTAACACCTCAGTTGGACCGCACAATAGAGCTTGAAGAAGTTTATTCTGCATTATCCTCATCAAAAGATCATAAAGCCCCAGGTATGGATGGAATTCCATTCGAATTTTTTTTAAATGCAAGCCCATCTCTAATTACTGAAATTCATAAACTATTTGTTAAAATATTTGAAACTGCAACTGTCCCAGGCTCATTTAAAAAATCAATTATATATCCCCTGTTCAAGAAAGGAGATGTAAACTTGGTATCTAATTATAGAGGACTGTCCTTCCTTGACACGCTTTATAAGCTATTTACCACTGTCAAGTAGACTAACGACTTGGTTAGAAGAAAACAAAATAATAAATGAATTTCAGGCTGCTTATAGATCTAACTATTCTACTGTTGATCAAGTTTATAACCTATCCTGCCTCGTACAACTTCAACTCAATCAAAAAAAGAAACTATATGCGTTTTGTATAGATCTTAAAGCTGCTTTTGATAACATTAACAGAAATGCATTATTTTACAAACTTTCTGCTTCAGGAATCTCTACAAAAATGATAACTATTATCAAAGCACTTTACATGAATACGTCTGCTGCGGTTTGGGATGGTCAATGCTTGTCAGATTTCTTCTGCACCGAAAAAGGAGTGAAACAAGGTTGTGTCTTGAGTGCACTGCTTTTCGTTCTGTATCTAAATGATCTGCACGTTAATCTACCCTTTGGGTTAACTATTAGTGGTCTCGGAATTAAGGCATATTATAAGTTTATAACCTATCCTGCCTCGTACAACTTCAACTCAATCAAAAAAAGAAACTATATGCGTTTTGTATAGATCTTAAAGCTGCTTTTGATAACATTACCAGAAATGCATTATTTTACAAGCTTTCTGCTTCAGGAATCTACAAAAATGATAACTATTATCAAAGCACTTTACATGAATACGTCTGCTGCGGTTTGGGATGGTCAATGCTTGTCAGATTTCTTCTGCACCGAAAAAGGAGTCAAACAAGGTTGTGTCTTGAGTGCACTGCTTTTCGTTCTGTAGCTAAATGATCTGCAGTTTATCTACCCTTTGGGTTAACTATTAATGGTCTCGGAATTAATGGCATATTATATGCCGACGACATTGTGTTCCCTTCCGATAATCCTTCCAAGCTACAAGAACTTATTGACAGCTTTAAATTATTTTGCATCAAGTGGAGTCTTAAAGTAAATCTTGGAAAATCTGAAATAGTAATTTTTCGAAACGGAGGACGTAGAGCTGCGTGTGAGAAATGGTTTTTCAACGGCACGGAGATTACTGTATCAAACCATTATAAATATCTGGGAGTTGTTTTCAACTACAATATGTCTTGGAACGAACATTTAAATAATAGACTTGCATCCTCAAAAAATTCCATAAACTCTACATGGTCCAAGCTGCTTAGAAATAAATCAGTTCAACACTCAACAAAATTTTAAATTCACGATGCTGCAACGAGATCTGTAATGTTGTACTGTGCTCAAGTTTGGGGATATAGAGAACACAAACAAGTTGAAACGTTGCAACGATTTTTCATTAAAAGATGTTTTCTCCTACCAGAAACAACACCAAACTATGCCTTACATATTGAAACTGGACTTCCTAAAGCTTTTTTAACGATCCTAGACTTGCATTTTTCTTTTATACGGAAAACACTGCATCTTCCAAACGGCAGGCTACCAAGAATCTTGTCAGGAGCTATAATTAGTAAGAAGATATTCTGGGCCAAGGAATGGCTGGATCTTTTTCATTTCACGTCAATGGACTTTTCTTTAACCACAAATTTAAATGAATGGCAAGAACTGCATAAGATCCTCTTGTCTAAGCTGAAGGAAAAACATTGGAATAGTTTTATCAGCAACGCCAATCAGTCCCAATTCCATGATGATTACAGTAATCTGCTTTACTCTGAAGTACCAAACTACTTTCATGACTCAAACCCTCGAGATGTGATTTCCCTTATTCTAAAAACTCGCTGTGGACTTCTAAGTCTAAATGGAAGATCCTTCCAAAGAGATACAAATGGTTTATTCACACTTTGCAATTTAGACGCTTCTGAAAATACCTATCACTTCGTTGGAATCTGCCCAATCTTCAAAATGTATAGAAGGATATTTCTTGGAAATGACGTACTTTCACGCACACAATTTTTAAACGTTTTAAATGGCAGCTGCTACTTTAATCTCTAATCTAATTTTTAAAAGCGTCACTGAAGTATCGCTATCTAATATTAAATGAATTTTAATAATAATTTTGTTGTTCAAATCACTAATTTGCTTATCGTCAAATTTAAAACCTGACAGGCAACTTTATGTTATTGTCATAATTAATTTTTATACCAGTATATAAATTGTTTTTGTTAAGCCTTTTAATGAAATAAAATTATATATCTATCTATCTATCTATTTACGTATTCATAGCCAGGGCTGCCAATGCAAATCGCCCAAAAAAACGAAGTAGATTTGAAAAGTAGTGTAAATTAATATAAAAAAAATGTTATATTCTACACGAAAACATTAAATTGGCCAGTTTTTAGATTAACAATAACTTTGAAAATTCACAGGTATATATTATCTAAGTTTATTTTAAAATAAATAGGCTCTTTCTGTTTCATACAATTTAATTAAATTGGATTCTCCAATATTAATGCAAACCTTTTTAATATCAATCCAATAATAATTTGGAAATTGTGATTTAAATTTAATCGGCCATTTAAGACGTATCCTTCCGAAACATATTTAAATTTACAAAAGGATTGTATTAATTGTTGACGAGATTCAAAATTGTTCAGCCCAGCCACAAACTCTCCGATAAGTAAAAGGGAAGAAGCGGTAGTTATATCAAGATTGTTTCTTTTTTTATTTTTACGATCTTAAAATCTAAAAAACGTCTTTGTAAGTTAAATTAAACCGTAGTTTTAGTTGAAACTAAATACATTTTAGTCTGAAATAAATCTACTTCCGTTTCCCTATTACGATTTAGCTCTTCCTCATACGAAGCAGACTTCAATCCAAAAAACATTTCTTGTAGATCTAAATAATTCGATTTTTTCTTTACTCCACGAACAGTATTAATGAGTCATCGAGTAGTTTGAATAAAACGATCATAAAGATCATGACCACACGTTTACGCAAGATATGTATCTGTGTCTTTTCCGACTGAAATGCCTTGTTAAAATTGTTTAAGATATCCAAAATATAGGGCAAAATTAAGAATGAAAATTTAATTTCTGCATTATTTAAATTGTTAAAAATTTTCTCGGGTTTTAAAATCGACTGTGATCGTTTTTAAACTATTAAATGACAATAATGGAGGAGCACCAACACTGCTCTATAATCCTATCAATAGTCATCTGTAGCTCCAACCACATAGTCTTACTGAGGCGTAAAATGTTATGTACCTCGAGGCTAAAAGCTTCTTGAAATTCACAAAATTCTGTTTGTCTTTTAGAGCTGTGCGCGAAATAAAAATAAATATCTTTTATAAATATTTCAATTTGATATTCAACTTTCCTTATTACGGCTGATGCACATAAATGCAGCGAATGACAGGCACCTAAATAAAATATGTCCCCTCATTACAGCAGCGTTGTCTGTGGCCAGCTCAATTAGATTTTTGAAAGGAATCTTGTTTCCCTTCAGAAAATTTACAATTTCATTAAATATACTTTCCGCGTTAGACTGCTTCAGTCTTATATAAGTCAAGAGTTCATCGCAAATAATTGAAAATTTTCTTGTTCGCAATATGGAACATGCTTCTTGTAGAGCAAATGAGCTGAAGTACAATGAATATATGCAATTGAACAGAAGTAAATATATTTGTTCTTATCCTTCATGATAAAAAGGAAATGTTAGGAAACCTGAAGATAAATTGTAGTAGATTTTTGCGATGAGTGTATTCGAATGGAGCAAATAACTTTTTCGATTTGCAAAAATGAATCAATACAACACATATTAAATGAAATTTTGATCGTTTTATAGAAATGAGTCAAACGAAGTAGAAATAAGTTACTACGTAGCAGACGCATATACAATAATAAATGAAGTAGATCTACTGCATATGAAGTACATTGGCAGCCTTAATTCATACCTATGTATTCAACTAAATAGGGCAAATTCCTAAACGCAAATCTTGCGCAAAATATGCTAAGCAAAGTATTCCTAAGCACAAACATAAAAATCCCTTCAAAGCAGACTGTCCCAAAACGCAGTTCATTCTAGTTTCTTTGGCAAAAACCAGTACATTTGTGCAAATTTCAACGTGATGTTGCGCACTTTACTTGCTTTTAAATTTATCAAAAAATCCGGTTTGGTCATTTATTAATGTGAAGGGGTTGTCTGTAGGCTATCCGAAGCAGACGACGTTTAGGGACATCGAACCTTCAAATAAATCTTCCACACTTATTTTATTTACTGATTTATTCCAATTCGTTTATACGTAATACCATCTATAATGTAGTTTTTGATGATTCATCAAATAGAATGATATCGGTAGATTACAACTATTCCTGGAGCCGATGGTATACATCTGTTTTTTTTTAAATTGTGCTAAATCATTATGACATGCTTTGTACTGTATATTTAATAAATTTCTGTCAGATGATAAACTTCCTAAATTAATATAAGTGGATGCAGTTTACAATGGGTTATCCATTTTGCGGTTTTAAAAGTAAACGTAAATAAAACACATAACATATTTTTTTTCACAATATTTCCTTTTTATTATAAAGTTTGAACGTTGACATTATGTGTGAAACACTACATCATTTAAATGAGCACCACGCGAATTGTTGCCGGCATCGATTCTTTTGAGGTAATTTTCGACCACTTTTTGACACATATTTGGCGGTATCTCAGCCATAACTTGACTAATGTTGGTTTTCAAGTCTTAAGAGTTAAAGGTTTATCTGCATAAACACGGTCTTTCGCGTAGCCCCACAAGTCCAGCGGTTTCAAATCGCATGATCTTGGTGGCCAGTTGATATCGCCACGACGAGAAATTACGCGGCCAGGAAATGTCTCTTGCAATAAAGCCGTAGTCGCTCGAGTTGTGTGGCATGTGGCACCGTCTTGTTGAAACCACATATTCTCCAAGTCGTATTCTTCAATAGTAGGCAAAAAAAAGGCGGGTATCATATTACCATAACGCTCCGAATTGACGATGACAGTCGTTCCATCGTCGTTTTCGAAGAAGTAAGATCCAATCACACCTCCGGACCAAAGAGCGCCCCAAACAGTGACTTTTTGTGGATGTAATGGCCTCTCTTTAATGACTTGATGATTCTTAGAACCCCAAATACGACAATTTTGTTTATTAACATACCCACCGAGTGAGAAATGTGCTTCGTCGCTGAAGAAAATTTTGTTCGAAAAATCGCCTTCCCCGACTGTTGTGTTACGAGCTGGTTTGACTTAAGGTCATTGCTGGCACAAAAAAAACCCTAGCTCAGCGACGGGTGTGGTTCTTGGACCAAGAGCTCATTACAAAAAAAAATGTTTTTACCAGCCTTATTGCATCTTGTTGGTATTGATGCGCAAGAAATCGCCTCTACCCTCCCTGCCTTGGTTGACTCCCTTTCCAGAGCAACCCCTTTCCAAGGCTTCTTTCTTCCTCAGTTCATCACCCCTCACATCCAGATCGCCCATCCTTCACATTAAAGTATTTACTCCCTCATTGTTTTTCCAAACTTACGTTTAACAGAATTTAAAAATCCAATGATTCATTTTATCAATCACCATTTAACTTTTATTATCATGTGTACTTAAAATCTGGTTGCTTAGGTATATATGTATGTAATTATAGGAAAATTATACCCACTCAACAAAAAATTTAAAAAAAATCAAAATTTATAAAAGACAATATTTATATATTAAAGCGGCAACCCGGTTTCTTTGAATTAAAATTTTATTAATCATTTATTCAATCGTCTTCGATTTATTGGTAATTTGGTGACGCGATTCACTCTTTTGTCTCACTTTATCTCTAAATTAATAATTGCTTTGGTCCCCCTTTAAATAACCCCCTTTTCACTTCGCGAATTCAATTAAATAATTAATAGGTATTGCACTTATTTTTCGAGTGTGCATATATACATATATATGTAAAAAAAATATTCAAATTTGCTTCAATATATATTCGTTTATAACCAAACTCACCTCCTAAAATCCAAATGTAGTGGCCACTACAGCTGGAGGATCTGGTTGATGAGACTAGGTACATATATTGTTTGTACGAAGCACTTTATTTTACTATTAATATGCTGTACCGAAAGATTATTTTTTTTTGTGCACGGAATGAAATCTATATTTTTAGGTACGTTTCGCGAATTAATATTTCTTAATTGAGACTTAATTCAAAAGGTAACCGCCACTATTATATTAAAATTACTAGCATTTAATTTTTATTCTTCTGAAGGAAGCTTTGCAAATTATTAAGTAAAAGAATTTTATTATTATTTTTTTTTTTTTTTTTTAAATAAAGAAATTTAAAAAAATATTGTTTCTGCTTTGGTGGGGGATTGAACCCGGGACACCTGGATTTCTGATATTTTTGGTATGGGTGGTTTTACCACCTGGGCTATGGTAGGTAAGTAACAGTTGCTGCCGAAACTTCCGCTTTGTTCTGATGAACGGTGTAGATACCCTATACAGTAAGCTGGCCGTCGTTGTGCCGCTTTAAACTGTCTTGGCCTTCTTTTTTTTTCTGGGCACCTGGTACTGTTGCACTTTATTTCTTTACTGTTGCTCCTGCCCAAAATTGGGTTTTAATTAAACTTTCCGGGAACCGGGATAAATTACTCGAGCAGCCGTAATGATTTACGACTGCCGACTTTTTCTAATAAAAAAAATGAAAATCTTATAGGACGGCTGATTTGGTGCAGTTTTTAAATAAACTTACCAAGTTATATATAGATATTTAAAGCCTTTGGGTATATGTACTCTTGTAGGTACTTTGTTAATTTGATTTAGCACAGAATTTGTTAATACAAAAAAAATAAAATTTTCTTTAATTCGTATGTCCGATCTGTTTAAGTACTCGCTATAGAATAGAATCCTACTTCTTTGTTCATCATACTTTTCCCTTCCAATTTGCAGCCACCAATCTACAGAAATATCTGCTAAACCCATCTTTCCAGGATCGTTGACCTGATCAGGCGTTAATCCCTCTCTTAATTGAGATTGAGTTTTCGAATTCTGTCAGACTCAACTTTTAAGCCTACTTCGCCCTGTCAGGAAATTTGCAAATCAGCAGGTATCTCTTTGAGTCGTAACCTTTGAACACACTCTTAATCCGGCACAAGAAAATACCAACTAAAAAGAAAGGTTTCGTATCTCTCTCTCTAACTTTTCATATTATGTATTCTTTTTATTATTTTATCCATACAAAGGTTACCCTTCTCTATCCTACACAAAAATCTAACAATCATATAATATGCCATGTCGCTGTCGCGCTGTTTATTTATATCGTTGCTGTCGATCGTCGGGATGGTTAGTTTGTTTATTATTTTGTTTTTAAATAATTCTGTAACAGTTGTTCAAGCACCCATTCGACGTATCTACGACGTTATGAATGGTCAGCTGGCTTCAGTTGCTGTGTGAGCTGGACTTTATATGGATGTAGGTGTAGATAGTAGATAGTCCTAATTCCTGAGAAAGACGAGGAATGGACACATTCGGGTCTTCGGCAACACTTTCACTTACAGCAGCGATATTTTCAGTGGTACGAGCGAAAGGATGATGCAAAGGCCTTACAATATATGTAACCAATCCAATCTATTCAAATTTCTTCACAACTTTGCCAATAGCTTGCGTAGTTGGACGATTATGTAAACCATAATCTCCTCTGTGGCAGAATCACCATATTTGTAGTGGGTTTTTACAATTTTTATACGTTGTGCGATAGATGAGCGATCTATTTTCGTAAATGTCAGACTTTCCTAGTGAGTGATATCATGGACACGTTTTTGAAAACGGCAGGCAGGCGCCTCCTAATGGGTCGAAGTGGTCGAAGTAGGACTGTGTCCGATCTGGACCGAAGCGATAGGGCGAAGCAAGAGAACCAGTTATGGTGGCATTTGGAACATCACAATGATATCTAAAGTCGATTAAGATAGTATGTCTTGGCCGACTTACATAGATTTAGCGTAATTAGGTAAGGGACAGTCAGGGTGTCACAAAAAAATTAAAAATAGGTATTTATGCGGCTGGTTATGTTTATATGTGTGCTTATATGTATATGTATGTATTTACGTATATGTATGGGCATGTATGACTGCATGTGTTTCTGTATGCATATTCATAATATGCACACAAAAAAATTTCAAACAGGAAAAACTGCTGCTGTGGCTGTTTTAAATAGTTTTATGTATTCTTAGGTATCTTAATTAGTTTAAGTTATTTTTAGTTGGTTTAAGTTATTTGTATCTAGTTTTAATTATCTTTTAGTCTGGCTTTAGGTAGTTTATAAGTAAAAAAATTGAATTGATATGAGACCGATTTTTTTTTTAAATAAGTTTTCTTTAAAAGACAAAAATAAAATGATTAGAATTAGTTAAAATAGTTTTAGGTCGAAATACATTAGTATTAAAAGATATAGTTTAGCTTAGAGCGCCCGTAAAGGGCCAGTAAATTAGTTGTAAGTATGGATAATTAGTTTTAAACATTTTTGTCTAGCGTTAAGATAGTTATAAGTTAATAATAAATAAAAATGTTTTCACAAAAAAAATAAATAAAATATTCTTATTATTATTTTTATAACTTTATTAAATTGTAAGTAAATTACAAATTTAATAATATATTAGGACTAAAATTAGCTGCCAGTGCTTACTACTAGATAGATTAAAAATTTAATGTAATGCTTATATTTTGATTTTTTAAGAGCTTAGTTTTTGAAAATTCAAAAAAACACAGAAACTTGTAAAAAGTGAATGAAATTTTTATTTGGATCGATAAATCTATTTCTGCCATTTACTTTTTAAAAATAATTTCACATAAATGTTGCCCGCGGCTACGCTTCAGGTGGTCCATTCTGAAGGTCCAATTTTGGCAAACTTTTTCACACATTTCGGCCGGAATCTCACCAATGACGCGTTCAATGTTGGCTTCCAAGGCAGCAATCGTGTTTGGCTTGTCCCCATAGACAATATACTTAACATAGCCCCACAAAAAATAGTCTAACGGGGTCAAATCACATGATCTTGGTGGCCAATTGACTGCGCCAAAACGTGAGATCAACTGCTTACCAAATTCGCCTCTCAATTGATGCATGGTTTCGCGTGCAGTGTGGCTTGTGGCACCGTCCTGTTGGAACCACATGTCGACCGAGTTCAATTCTTGCATTTTCGGCAAAAAAAATTCTGTTATCATCGAACGGTACCTTTCTCCATTGACCGTAACCCCGCGGCCTTCGTCGTCCTTGAAGAAGTACGGCCCAATGATGCCGCCTGCCCATAAACCGCACCAAACAGTGCATTTTTCAGGATGCATTGGTAGCTGCTGAATTGCATCTGGCTGCTCTTCACTCCAAATACGTCAATTCTGCTTATTCACGTATCCATTTAGCCAAAAATGAGCGGAAAAAAAACGGACGTAGCTTGCGAAACACATTTTTCACAGAGCACGAATTTTGATAATAAATTGCAATAATTTGCAAACGTTGTTCAGGCGTAAGTCTATTCATGATGAAATGGCAAACAATACTGAATCATAATGTCAAATGTTCGTGGAATTTGTCATGTGTGATCTGTCAAAAATATAAACGTCAAAAACCAAGTAGCAAAAAAATCACCCGTTACTACATATAAGTTAAGAACTAGATACAGTTTTCTAGGCTGAGAGCTGAAATAATATTAAATACAGTATTAATGTTATCGAGATTGACGTTGGATAGTAGGTGTGGGATTTTTTGTTCAGAGATGCTATTGGAAGGAAAGTGGGTATTTTCATCGCAAATGTGACATGCTGCAGGCGATTCCCTTTTGAATAAATGTTTGTGTGTGAGATATGTGTGGCCGAGTCCAAGTCTTTTGTAAATCCTCAGTTTCTTTTGAGAGACGTTATACGGGAATATTGGTTTAGTACCGTTAGGATTAATGGTTTTTGTAGGCGTGGGTGTAATTATCCCAGCATATTTTTCTTCTAAATTTCCAATTGTCGAGGATGAGATTTTGTATGTCCTTTTTATTGCATTGATAAACTATCAGCTGTTTCATTGCCACTGATTCCGGAGTGACCAGGAATCCAAACTATTTTTAAAGTTTCGTTGTTAGTTATTAGAAGGTTACGTATCTTTTCGGCAATACCAAATGCGTTGGATATGTTTTTAACCGCGGAGATCGTAGAAAGAGTGTCAGAGAATATGACGGTTTTTTAGCGTATTGGATTGCTTTAAGTACCGCGAAAGCTTCTGCGGTGAAGATTGAGGAGAAGTCTGGTAGTAAACCTTTGGAGACAACGAAACCATTATCGCCAACCACAGCAAATGACGTATGGCTTTCAGTCTTAGAAGCATCAGTGAAAAGTAAGTTCCAACCCAGGGATTTGTAGTTCTCTGCGATGTCCAGGAATAATGTTTTGTAAATGTTATTATTGGTTGCTGATTTGGAGTATTTCAATAGGCTTGTGTTGATAATATCGCTTGGAAGTTTCCAGGGGGGCTTCCTGCTTTGGTTAGTATTTTTTTTTCTTAAAATTAGGATATTTAATTCTTTGGCAGATGTAATAGCTTTGTATAAGGCTGATTGAAGTATCGGTGTTTGTTTCCAATACAAGATCTTCTTGGCTTCATTTTGGATAGAAGAACGAATTGGTGCGTTGACTTTGTAAATAATGCTTGAAATTAAGTACCCAATTCTATCGTTTACGTTTGGTAAGCCTGCCTCGGTAAGGATGTTTATAATAGGTGTTGATCGGATGGCTTTCAGACTCGTTCTGACTGCAACATGATACGTAGTTTTGATGAGCTGCTGAGAGGATTGGGAGCAATTACCGTAAATTGGGAGACTGCATTCAATTTTGGATAAAATAACAGAATTTACGATATTGATAAGTCTATTTACATTGGAATAACTGCTTTTAGATGATAAGTATTTGATTAAATTAACCCTGGCAGTAAGGCTTTTTCTGGTGTAGGTACATTGGTATTTAAAATTATATTTAGAGTCAAATATGACACCGAGAATTGTAATGAAATTTACATTATATATAAGATTATAATTTAAGTTTACATTAGTAGTTTTGTTACAATTATATTTCTTACAAACATGAAAAACTTCAGATTTTTGAGATGAGATTGTTGCCACAGAGTGTGCACACCAGTCCATCAGGGCTTGAGAAATGCCAGAAAAAGTATCACCTAATATATTAAGGCCTTTACATTTTGAAAAAATGAGGTCATCTGCATACAGAACATGACCCATGTTATTGAAATTGTCTATCATTTTGTTGATTTCATTAAAGGCTACCGTAAATAATACTACTGAAAACATCTGTTGGAAAGCAAAGATTTGACAACCGAATAATTTAGCGCCAATATTACAATTTAAAAGTTTTTTTCGGACAACGTGTGCCCCAATTCTGTCGAAGGCTTTATTGAAATCTAAACTCTGAATAGATACATGGTTTTTCGCAGAGAGAGTGGAGGCGATAAAATGGTCAAGATGTAGGAGTGCATCTAATGTAGATTTGCCTTTTTGGAATCCAACTTGTCGGTTGTCAATCTTGTTTTCTTTCTCAAGGAACTATGATATTCGATTGGCGATAATTTTTTCCATAACTTTGCTTGCACAAGGAAGGAGTGAGATCGGGTTTTAGCAGTGGGATGATGCTCGCCACTTTCCAGGCATGCAGAATTATTTCTGTATGAAAGATATTGTTGTATAACGCCAAGAGTCTTGTTTTTAAGGAAGAAGGGGAATTTTTAAGCATGTCATAAGAGATGCGGTCAAAACCTAGTATCTTACCTTTTACTGAATGCGCAAACAGTATATAAACTCTATTATATTTATAGGGGATTCAAAGAGCGGAAGGGCTGGGATCGAAAGGTGCGTTGGTGTCGTTAAGGATTTTAAATTTTTCATTTACAAATGCAGAGTTAAAATTCGAATCATCGGCAAGCTGCTCCCAATTTTGACCGAAATGGTCATTAATGTCTATTGGGCGGTTAATTGTTTTAGAACCAGTAACTATTGTGCTGATAGTGTTCGGCGTATAAGAACCTGTTAATAATTTGATATTAGCCCATATCTTTTGGGATGAGCAATTAGGGTTAATGGTAGCGGTAGATTTTTCAAAACACTTAATTTTTTCAGCTTTAACAGTTTTACGAAACTTAGCTTTCAGCTTCCGGTATAAGATAAGATTAAATTCAGTGGGCGATTTGTTAAAAGTATGCCAAGCCGTTTGCTTTAGATTGCGGAGTATATTAATTTCTTTGTTCCACCAGGGAACAGTTTTTGAATGATAATTGTCGCTAGTTTGCGGAATGGTTATATTTGCTGCAGCGCGTATGGATTTGTGATTAACTGATGCTTCCTTGTTGATGTTGGAAGTATCTTTTCTTGTGACTAATTGGCTTGAGACGGACGATTGGGAAAGGTCCCATTTTGCTCTATCTAACAGAAATTTTTTAGAGCTTTTTTGTTTTTGATTGAAAGAGTTGCATATGAGGGTTATAAGTGGGGAAATGAAGACTGCCAAACATATTGTCAGAAATGTTCCACAAACATAAGGGGTGAAGAGAGGTCGATGTGGGTAAATGTTTTATGTGTCGAAAAGTGGGTGGGTCGACTGTCATTATTAATCGCTAGCCCTGAGTAAGCGATGATATGATCCACAAGTTTGTCGCGTTTATTAAGTTTCTCTGAGCCCCAGGACGGACTCCATCATTTGAAGTCGCCTGTTAATATTACTGGGGTGTTTATTCCACATATAACATCTTCTAGGTCTTTACGTGTAGATATTTGTTCAGGATGTATGTAGAGGGAAATGACAGTGATTTTTATATTTCAATTGATAATGACACCTACTGCTGATATATCTGAATTTATTTTAATTTGTGTATGAGGGACAAATTTCTTGATTAATAGGCATACATCTTGCTTAGAGTTTGAGATGGAATCAAAATTATGACAATATGAGGAATATTTTTTGGGAGAGAATGTCTGGAATTTGAATTTGATATGTGTCTCTTGTAGGGAAATAATGTTTGGTTTTAAGTCATTTATTAATAATTGAAGTTCATGTAGATTATTGAAATAGCCTTTTAAGTTCCATTGTAGAACACTAAGAGGCTGGTGAGACATAGGGGAAGAATTATTATACGCGAGATGGTTATTATGTTCAAATGAATTACTTATGGTGGAAATTTTGGTAATGACTCCGCGACCCAGATGTTGAACCAAACACGCCCCGAGAAGAGCCCGTCTGTTTCAATCCCTGCGCCGCAGAGTCTTTAGTTTCGTTAATATTGCTCAAATTAGATTGAGTCATCATCATAGTTGTCGGGAATGTAATAGGTGTTTCTCGAGAACAGAGTATTTGAAATATTTGAGATTGGTGATGGATGAATCGGTTGTGTGTAATGTGGGTTTGTAGGTTGATTTCGTGTGGGTGTGTTAGGTGTTGTAGAAGATAGTAGTGGTAATTTTGTAGAGCGAGATGGGCTATGAGATTTGGAATAATGACCTTTTCGATTGGCAATTCGGAACTGTTCGGAGTGCATGTAAACCCTTCTAAAAGTGTTCTATTGATATCCAGAGTGACAGTTCTTCTCCTGAATAGAAGAGAAAACGATTCTGGATTTCATTTCGGAATCGAAATCTGAATTACTCACACATTCAAACACAACTAGTTTTCAAAAGTGTCATTTAATGTAAACAGCAATTATCAATTTTAAATTGATAATATTTTGACAAAGTTTGTTAATAAGAATTAAAAATTTTAATCAAATAATATTAATTATGCAATATCCAAAGTTCTAAAAAAATAAAAATGGATTTGAACATGTCCACAAACGAATTTTTATTGTGTTCTTGTTTCCTCCATGTTTTAATATTACAAATGTGAAAAAATAATTTTGGATAACTATGTAAGGGCATGTGAAATTACACACATACAGCGATACAAAACCTTCAGAATCAAATTGGATGAATTTGTTTGTTTTATTGGTGTTCTGGATTGGAGAGTTCTTCCGAATTGCCAATCGAAAAGCACGGTGGAGGTGGGAGGGGGAGATTTTGAATTTGATACATTGCTTTGAGTAATCGCATCGCAAATAGCTGGCGTGCGTCGTGGGCAAGTTTGTGATAGTGTATTGGCTTCTTGAATTGGAGATGTGGGGGGGAAATTGTTTAAAGTTGGTTGTATTTGTGAGCACTGTGTTATTGTTTTGGTTTGAGTGGTTAATGTTTGAGAGTATGCACGAGAAGGTAGAGGGGAAGTATGAACGGTTGATTCGTTTGGAAAAGAAGTGCCTTTTGCAACTGTAGAATATGTTGTCAAAATTGAAGACAACGGATTTTGTTCTTTGAATTTTGTTTGCGTCGGCCATGGTACATTTGTGTTTTCTTTTCATTTTAAGTACTTCTTTTTCATTAAGGTAACGTTGGCACGGGTACGGGTGCATTTTTCGGGATGGCGGGGGGCAAGTTACAGGTTTCACAAATAGGAGAACTGGAGCATCTTTTGGTGGTATATTTGGTATATACAGTTGATAGTTGCGACGACGCATGGAGGAAGGGAAATATTCTTCCACTTTAACATTGTGCCAGCCAATATTAACTGTGGTGGATGGACGAAAGCGTTCGAATGTAAAAAGCATGAGGGCCGTGTAACGGGGTTTGTTCTCATGAGTTGTTTTTTTTTGGAATTTGTAGATTTGAGTGACTCCTTGAGCACTCATTTCTTTTATTATTTCTTCTTCATGAACTTGTATTAGGCATGGGGCGTAAACAGTACCTTTGTATGTGCTAAGATTAGGGTGAAGACAGACAGAGATAGGGCATATATTTGCTAATTATTTTTGATCATGAATAGTCTAGCTAATATTGAGGATTTCACAAGTAGGAAGAGGCTACCATCACGTAGTTCCATTACACTTTCATACCCAGAGCTAATGCCATCGATAGCTATTTTAAGTAAAAATATACTTAAATAGGAAAGCGTTTTTTTCGTCACTAGCAGAGATTACTATGAATTTTTGGTCATTCGAAGCAGAACTTATTGGGAGTGATTTATTAATTTCACTGTTGCAGTTTTTTTTTGCTTTTTTTAAAGTGGGCTCAGATCGCAGATCCTTAGCGAACATGCTAAATCTGTTGCCCGGGAGCACAGGTGACCCACTGGCCATAATTAAATTATTTAACGCACTTCAGCAGAACAGTAAGGGAAGTATACCGGGAAAAAGAGATGATAAAAAAATAACGGTGAACGTATTTAACGTTTGATAGCGAAAAAACTAGATTGTGCAAACGGAGAGACAATTGATGTTGTCGGGTTGAGTGTCAGACGGTGACTGATATAAATAAAATAAAAACCTGCTAAGATATTCGAATCGCTTCAGGCGATACTTGCCTACGAATGTCACAAACGACTGCGTGGCCACCACCATATAACTTCATGTGTTTCCTTTTTTTCCCGTTCAGGATTTTGCCGCTTGCGTGGTCAGGGCCTTAGACATAGTCACCGATATCTTATTCAGTGTCGAAAAAACTGGTAATCAATTGCGTGGAAATTTTTGAATGTGCTTTGGCAAATGATCGGTTTGAGGAACCAATCAAAAGAAACATCATCTCTAATTTCTCCAGTCCTTTCAAAAAAAAAAATTTGTGAAAATAGGAACAAAGTACAGTGAAACCCGCTTAAGCGTAACAGAAAAACTCAGACATTTTTTTCTGTCAATGTTTTTCGGTAAGCCGGTTTTTTACTTAAGCGCGTTTCACTGTACAATATATAAAAATGCAGAGAGACCTGTTGGTTCGAATGTTGAGAATATCAATGGAACAACATATTGACATTGCGAATGTACTATGGTACCCTTGAACTCCTTGTCAATGATGATCATGATGACAAGGAGTTGTAATAATTTGATGGTCTTACTGACATTTAACAGTTAATATGGAAATAAATTTATTTATGTTTTAAATTAAAAATAAATTATGTTTTGTGAATAAATTTTAAGTTGATATTAATATTCTGACTTTACTAATAATAAATTGCCTAGAAAAAATAAAATAACCAAAATTTGGTTCTCTAACACCCGGTATTAATCATAATATCGGAAAATCATCCAATTTTTGTCATCGTCTGCCAGGCACTTTCCACGATGAATTTCGCCCGGGAACGCGAATATAGACTACTGAGAAGCAAACCTAAACAATGGCTTTTATCAGAATCTTTATCAAATGACGTAAGTAGGCCACATTTTTCGACTCATTGGGAGGCGTCTGCCGGCCATTTCCACCACCCAAAATGTGTTCTTCACGCCGACTATTTGAAACTGCATCTTTCTTGTAAGATCTATTCTGAAATATGTAGATGTCATTTGGAACCCTGGCATGACTACTTATGATGTATTCGAAAATGTTCAAAAACCAAATTTATATTTTATAAAATGAAGTAGCAAGGCTTTTATTCCTAGGAAGTAAATCTCTTGAATCAAGAAGAAATATTTATGGCACTCGTATAATGCATGTTATCATGTACGCTGCCCAGCGGCAATTTTAATTATATTCCAGTGTATGTTCTGATAAGAATCTTACGTTGCAGAAATTTGCTTTAAGAATATTTTTACAGAACATCTATGGTTATAATGAACCAGTTAGTAGATTAATTAGACAGTTTAATGAGGTTTTTCCATTCATTGATTTAAGCTACTTTAGAGATCTATTTAAGGCCAATCTAGTCTTATTATACACATTTTAATATTATCTAAATTAAAAAAATATTGCATTCTAACAAATATCATAATTATTAGATTAAATCTGTCAGCTTTTAGCCTCTACATAAATAAATATTTATTTCTCTCATTAAATTAAATATACCAACAATTAAAAATACGGTCTTATTCTTAAATTTGCTCAAAATATTCCTAGCAAACATAAAAATCCCTGCATACTGTCCCAAAACGTAGTACATTATTACATTTGCTTTCGCGATTTGTTGCGCATTTCACTCGCTTTTCAATTATAACCGCAAACGGGTTTGTATGTTTAAATAAAAATACATACATGTATATATGTTAGGGTGGTCCTTATTTTTCCACTTTTGAAGTATCCCCGGGGCACTTTCTCATTTTATTATATACCTCTAAATATGAAATCAGTTTTGTTTGTTATTTTTCCGTTAATTTTTATTAGTGGCTACCAACGGTCAAAATTTTTACAAAAAGCGTTACAGCTTAAATGATAGTTTCATTAATGTTTCATTTAGGTGTTTACATAACATTTTACGTTAGACAGAGATAGGGCATATATTTGTTAAATATTTTTTATCATGAATAGTCTAGCTATTTTTGAGGATTTCACAAGTAGGATGAATCTACCATCACGTAGTTCCGTTACACTTTCATACCCAGAGCTAATGCCATCGATAGCTTTTTTAAGTAAAAATATACTTATAGACTAAAGGGTTTTTTTTCGTCACTAGCAGAGATTACTATGAATTTTGGGTCATTCGAATCAGAACTTATTGGGAGTGATTTATTAATTTCACTGTTGGAGTTTTTTTTTGCTTTTTTTAAGTGGGCCGAGAGCACAGGTGGCGCAGTGGCCATAATTAAATTATTTAACGCACTAGTAAGGGAAGTATACCGGGAAAAAGAGATGACAAAAAAATACCGGTGACCGTATTTAACTGTTGATAGCGAAAAAACTAGATTGTGCAAACGGAGAGACAATTGATGTTGTCGGGTTGAGTGTCAGACGGTGACTGATATAAGTAATATAAAAACCTGCGAAGATATTAGGATCGCTTCAGGCGATACTTGCCTTCGAATGTCACAAACGACTGCGTGGCCACCACCATATAACTTCATGTGTTTCCTTTTTTTGCCGTTCAGGATTTTGCCGCTTGCCGCTCATTGCGTGGTCAGGCCCTTAGACATAGTCACCGATATCTTATTCAATGTCGAAAAAACTGGTAATCTATTGCGTGGACATTTTAGAATGTGTTTTGGCAAATAATCGGTTTGTGGAACCAATCAAAAGAAACATCATCTCCAATTTCTCCAGTGCTTTCGAAAAAAAAAATTAGTGAAAATAAGAAACAAAGTACAGTGAAACCCGCTTAAGCGTAACAACAAAAAGTCAGATAATTTTTTCTGTCAATGTTTTCAGGTAAGCGGGTTTTTCACTTAGGCGCGTTTCACTGTACAATATATAAAGATGCAGAGAGACCTGTTGGTTCGAATGTTGAGACTATCAATGGAACAACATATTGACATTGCGAATGTACTATGGAACCCTTGTCAATGATGATCATGATGACAAGGAGTTGTAATAATTTGATGGTCTTACTGATATTTAACAGTTAATATGGAAATACATTTTTTTGTTTATGTTTTAAATTAAAAATAAATTATGTTTTGTGAATAAATTTTAAGTTGATGTTTATATTCTTACTTTACTAAGAACAAACTGCTTAGAAAAAATAAAATAACCAAAATTTGGGTTTTCTAACACCCGGTATTAATCATAATATCGGAAAATCATCCAATTTTTGCCATCGTCTGCCAGGCACTTTCCACAATGAATTTCGTCCGGGCACGCGAATATAGACTACTGAGAAGCAAACCTAAACAATGGCTGGGAGGCTTCTGCCGGCCATTTTCACCACTCAAAATGTGTTCTTCACGCCGACTATTTTAAACTACATCTCTCTTGTAAGATCTATTCTGAAATATGTAGATGTCATTTGGAACCCTGGCATGACTACTTATGATGTATTCGAAAATGTTCAAAAACCAAATATATATTTTATAAAATGAAGTAGCAAGGTGTTTATTCCTAGGAAGTAAATCTCTTGAATCAAGAAGAAATATTTATGGCACTCGTATAATGCATGTTATCATGTACGCTGCCCAGCTGCAATTTTAATTATGATACTATTGGTTGTGTTCAAACTGAAACAAAGGATTTCAATTCAATCTTAATAATATAATTTATTACAACTAAGAAATGTATAACAGGCTAGTCTCTCAGCATAGGTTTTTTTTAGAGGGAAAAAAATTATATCTAATTGACAACCAACATTAAAACAGGTTTGCCAAAACACTGAAGAAAATCCATCATGACAATGTTACCAGATCACATCAGCTTCCCTTGCATTTTTTTTTGAATAAATCTATCTGGCTTAAAACGTACTCTATTAGAGCGCCGAGGCTCTGGTGTTTTACCTGATGGTTCCAAATCTTCTTCCATGTTTTGATTACTTCTTGAGCTTGCATTTCTAATAGGTGGTGAATCTAAATTGTTGTTCGGTGGTGAAAGAGAATGCCGTCCAGCTTCCGAGTCATCTAATTTTGTTGGTTGGATGTTCGGTGCTGCTTGATTGTACCCTACGCTACTGTGTGGGTCGCTACTTATAGGAACGGAAACGAAATGATGGATGTCCTTATTTTCAGCGGGAGCACGAAATTTCATTTGATTCTGGTGACGTCGGAGTGTAACTGAGTTAGTTCTTACAGAATACACCCTTCTTCCTAAGACTTTCTCTACCATTGCGGGTATCCACTTCTCTTGTCCTTGATACTGACGTACAAAAACATTTTGCCCAACGAGAAATCTGGTTTTGACTTCCTTTAGTTGTTTGGCTTCAGGTACCGTCGCAGAAAGGATTGTGCGGTGTTGTCTTCCATGGAGTTTTTCTGCAGGCGAAATCCCGATATCAGCTGGTGTAGATCGGTAGGTAGAAAGGAAAACAAAAAGAGCGTCATCTCGCTGTGGTGTGACGAGTAAAATTTTTCTAAGGGCGGTCTTAAATGTTCGCACCATCCTTTCAGCTGCGCAATTTGATTCGGGGTTGAAAGGTGCTGACGTCAAATGTTGAATCGAGTTGCTTCGGCAGAACTGTTGGAATTCGTTCGAAGTAAATTGAGGGCCATTATCTGACACCAATGTTTTGGGCAGATCCTCTACTGCGAATATTGATCGCAACGATTGGATGGTAGCTTCTGACGTGGTAGATGCCATCCGGACGACGAACAGGAATTTTAACTTCGAGTCAACTACGATAAGCACATCTGTTTCTGAAAAGCACCAGCGAAATCAATATGAATTCGTTCCCACACTTCTTCAGTTGATGGCGAGCTGGTATACTCCTACGGTGAAATGCCGGCATTGGTTTGACGTGCCAAACATCTCGAAACCGTTTTGCTTATGTCGTCAACCATGCTGGGCCACCAGCAATACCTGCGTGCCATTTGCTTCATACGGGTGAGTCCTCAGTGTCATTGGTGACGAAGTGTCAGCACTTTTGTTTGTAACTGGTTAGGTATCACTACCCTAGGGCTTCCGCTCTGGAAGATAAGAACATTATTAAAATTTTGAAAGAGAATTTCCTGCGGAAATAAAAAGGAAATGTTAGTTTTTTTAATGTTATTTGGCCATCCCTCCTGGATATAACGAATGACCTTAGTAAGAGTTTGATCGCTCTGCGTATACTTGGCTATAGTAGTAGCATGTATGGGAAAATCTTCAACCAATGAAATGCAAATCTCTTCCACTTGATGACCTGAATCTTCTGTGCCATCGAAAATCTTATCTGGTCCAGCCGGTAACCGCGATAAGCAGTCAGCATTCACATGTTGTTTGGTGGGGCGATAACTTATGGTATACGTATATCCCATCAAAATGAGAGCCCATCGCTGCAGTCGCTGAACCGTCAATTGTGGCAGTTTTTTAGATGGACTGAAAATCGTGACCAGCGGCTGGTGATCCGTAACCAATTCAAACTGCCGGCCATAAAGGTATTGGTGGATTTTTTTTACTCCGTAAATAATGGAGAGAGCTTCTTTTTCAATCTGGCTGTACTTTCGTTGGGCATCATCCAGTGTTTTCGATGCAAAAGCTATCGGCCTCTCTGTCTTGTCTGGATATACATGTGAAATTACAGCGCCTATGCCATGTGACGATGCATCCGTAGCTAAAGTGATTGGTAAGTCACCACGAAAGTGCACCAATCGTACATTCAGAATATCTTCTTTGAATTTATCGAATGCGCGCTGTTTGGTCTTTTCCCCAAACAAAAGGCTGATCTAAGGATCGCAGTTTGTTGAGTGGAGCGGCTACTTGGGCAAAGTTTTCAATGAACTGGTTGTAATAGTTCAGCTTGCCGATGAAAGCTCCAAATCTTTTAAGCCTCTTGGTTCGGGCAAGTTTCGAATTGCTGCAATCCGAGCTTCCGAGGGACGTATGCCTGTGGCATCAATAATGTGACCCAAATAGTCGATTTCTTTCTTTGCAAACTGACATTTTTGCAATCGACACCTCAATCCATGGCGTTCTAACCTAGCCAACAGTGTTTGGAGGTTATGTAGATGCTCTGCATGAGTTCGTCCCGAGATTATAATGTCATCCAAATATGTCGTGCAAAGGTCTATGTCGGACTTGAGTTGTTCAATATACATTTGAAAGATTCCTGTGGAGCTCGAGGTTCCAAAACGTAGCGTTGATACTGGAAAAGGCCAAATTCCATTTTTATGATGCAAAGATTCTTTGACTCTTCATCTAAAGGTATCTGCAGGTAGGCATCGGACAAGTCGACCTTCGTAAAATACTTCCCACCTTGCAGTTTGTGAAACAGTTCCTGTATTCTCGGGATAGGATGACGGTCAATTTCTAGTTGAGGATTAATTGTTACTCGAAAATCTCCACAGATGCGTAAACCGCCGGCCGTTGGATTTTTTTACTACAACAATAGGTGTAGCCCATTGACAAGTATCCACGGGTCGGAGAATGTTCAATTGCCGCAGCCGTTCAATCTACGATCGAACACCTTCTTTCAAACCAAAAGGAACCGGGCGATGCCAGAGGTACTTCGGCTGACTGTTTGGTTTTAGAGTCAAATGCGCGGCAAATAATTTACTGCATCCAAGTTCTGGACTGAAAACTCTTTTTTGTACCTCTCACAGACAGCCTTTGCCTCAGATGCCAGTATATCTTTCGATTCATTTGTTATTTGCAGAGTTGATTCTTCTTTTGAATAACTGATTGAAAACTTAAAAGCTTCGAACCAATCTAATTCCATTATATTCGTACCATGCCAGCTTTCGCTTATCAAGAGCGACAAATTACGATATTTGTTTTTCCATTGAACTGATACGTTCAAAACCCCCTTTATTGGTACTTTAATACCTCCATAAGCCTTCAATGCGCGGCTTGTAGGTTCGCAGTGAGGATTCCCAAGCGTCTGATACCGTTCGAGGCCTACCAGCGAGCAGGTTGCTCCGGTATCCAACTGGAATACCATTGGTTGCTGATTTACGTGAAGCGACACGAAAATTTGGCGGCCTTTTCTTTCGACCTCCCACTGTGCTGATGAAACTTCGTCGACTTCTAGTCGACTCTCAGTTGTCTTATTAATCGAATAGTTTGCTTCCGAATATTTGTTTGTGATGATTGTGATTTGCACGATTTTGTTTTGTGCACGCCTTCTAGAGCGCTGCCGTGGCTTCATACCAGAATCGGTTTCATTTTTTTGATCTGATAAACACACTGTGCTAATGTGCCCTCGCCGTTGACAATTACTGCATACCGAGTTCATGTGCTTGCACTGTTCTCGCTCGTGGTGAATCAAACACCCAGGGCAAGATTTTCTAGTAAGAAAGTGTTCATTCAACTTGCTTGTGCCTGGTCGATCACGTCTGTTGCTGAGATGGTTAACTTCGGAGGGTGGTGCTGTTGAAACAGTAGTCCCTTTTAAAATCTCTGCGGCTGATTGCGTTGACGCAAATGTTGTTACTAACTCCTCAATCTCTTCTAAAGTTGGATTTTTCTTTGCGTTGCTGCCATGCGGACTGATTCGTGAGGGGTGTAGTAAACGATCATGTCCCTGATCATGCAATCAGCGTATGATGCTCCGCAACCTTCCTTTGAGCAAACAAAATTACAGTCTCTGGAGAGGCCCCGTAAGTCCGCAATCCAGTCAGCATATGATTGACCAGATGACATCTTTTGTCTCAAAAATTTGCATCTCGATGCCAGTACATGCAATTTGGTTTGAAAATGGTGTGTCAATTTGGATGTGAGTTGGAGTGTATACTTACGTCATTGGTCTCGAACAGTTCTTGGAGTAACTCGTTAACGTAGTTACCGCCCGTTGACAAAAAATGTGCCTTTTTAGGCTATCGTCCTCAACGGTGTTCGCCTTAAACTGCTGCTGAAGCTGGAACAAATAGTTATCCCACGTTTCTTTTTCAATCGAAAAGGTCCTGAACTGTGGAATGGAGCTGGATGTTGAACATGAAGGCATTCTTAGAAGTTTTTCCATGCGCTCTTCATTCGATTTCATCATTTTTTCCATCCATTCATTTTGTTGTTTCAATAAACTCTCCAACATCAGTTTATCCATGGGTTCTTTGACTAATTCGGTAATACCTCGTCGCCAAGATGATACAATTGGTTGTGTTCAAAATGAAACAAAGGATTTCAATTCAATCTTAATAATATAATTTATTACAACTAAGAAATGTATAATAGGCTAGTCTCTCAGCATAGGTTTTTTTTTTTAGCGGGAAAAAAATTATGTCTGATTGACAACCAACAGTAAAACAGGTTTGCCAAAACACTGAAGAAAGTCCATCATGACAATGTTACCAGATCACATCAAATTATATTCCAGTGTATGTTCTGATAAGAATCTTACTTTGCAGAAATTTGCTTTAAGAATATTTTTACAGAACATCAATGGTTATAATGAACCAGTTAGTAGATCAATTAGACAGTTTAATGAGGTTTTTCCATTTATTGACTTAAGCTACTTTAGAGATCTATTTAAGGCCAATCTAGTCATATTATACACATTTTAATATTATCTAAATTAAAAAATATTACATTCTAATAAATATCATAATTATTAGATTAAATCTGCCAGCTTTTAGCATGTAGATAAATAAATATTTATTTCTCTCATTAAATTAAATATACCAACAATTAAAAATACGGTCTTATTCTTAAATTTGCTCAAAATATTCCTAGCCAACATAAAAATCCCTGCATACTGTCCCAAAACGTAGTACATTATTACATTTGCTTTCGGGACTTGTTGCGGATTTCACTCGCTTTCCAATTAAAACCGCAAACGGGTTTGTATGTATAAATAAAAATACATACATGTATATAGGGTGGTCCTTATTTTTCGACTTTTGAAATATCCGCGAGGCACTTTCTCATTTGATTATATATACCTCTAAATATGAAATCAGTTTTGTTTGTTATTTTTTCGTTAATTTTTAGAGGTGGCTACCAACGGCCAAAATTTTTACAAAAAGCGTTACAGCTTAAATGATAGTTTCATTAATGTTTCATTTAGGTGTTTACATAACATTTTATGTGTAAGGGAAACTGGCATAGACAATCGCTTCTTATCCCCCCTGCCCTCGACCTCTCTTCAGTACTCGACGTGTCGAGATTTAGCATATATATATATTTTTTTCGATTTGACGTTCATTGTATTTCCCATAAGAGAAAACCAAAAAAGTGTCTCATTAATATTGCTTTTTTGATTATTTTTTTTTATAAACAGGTAACAGGAAATATTTTGACAGTAATAGACTAATAAACAATGAAAGATTCTAAATCAAGCGTAAAATAAATCGAAATTGATAACTTGAATGCTTTACTTTTGAAATGGAAAATGGTTTAAAAAAACTACCCTTCATCGAGAAACAATAACAACATCATCGGCTACGAAAAAGCAAGACAAGGTCTTAGCCAGGATTATTAAAATTACGATTTTTTCCGTAAAGTATGCTTGTTTTTTAAATTAATCTTTTTTGAATAGTTGAACGTGTTAGAAAAATTAAAAGAAGCGAAAAAAGAACTTTCATTAAAAATGTCTTTATTTAATGAAGGTTAGGAAAAGAATGTGCTTTTCATTATTAGGTTATATAAAAGAAGAAAGAGTCAACTTGATTTAATGAAAACAGAGACAAATGCATGGTCAAATAGTGACGTTTGATGTTTATATGCTGCAACACTTCCTCCAATATTCTATTTTGTTGAGTGGTCAAACCCATCTTGTGACGAAGTGCTTCAAAGCGAATCCGTGGCAGTGGCTTTGTCAACAAATCTGCTACTTGGTCTTCTCCAGGAATGTGTTCTAGCTTTATAAATCCTTTCAGGAAACACTCTCGCACATAAAAATGCCTCACGTCGATGTGTTTTGTCCTTTTATGGTATTCGGGATTCTTACCTAGTTTCACAGCACTTGCGGAGTCGACAAACAGTTCAGGTTTAAAATTCGTTTGTAAAGCTAGTTCTTCCATCAGACGCTTAAGCCACATTGCCTCTTTTGCTCCTTCACTAGCAGCCATAATTTCAGATTCGGTGGTAGACAGTGCTACTGTTCGCTGTAGTTGACTGGTCCAACAGACTGCTCCACCAGAGAGAATAGCAACAACTCCTGTTGTCGATCGTCTTGTTTTGACATCACCGGCAAAATCGGCATCGCTGTATACTTTTAAATTCTTGGTGTCTTTTTGGTATTTAATACATGCGTTGCTGGTTCCACGTAGGTATCTAAAAATTCTCTTGACATCATTCCAGTCTTTCTTGGTAGGATTCTCTACTGAACGTGCTGCTGAACAAACGGCGTAGGCGATATCAGGTCGTGTTGCTGTTGCCAAGTATAACAAGCTTCCAATAGCTTCGCGGTATGGAACTGATTCCTTCATGCATTCGTTGTCTTCGGTTTCAATGTTAACCATAGGTGTTGTCACAGGATTGCATTTGTCCATATGAAATCGATCCAAGATTTTGTTCGTATACCTTTCTTGACTCAGACAGATCGAATCACCTTGAAGACTAATTTTCATACCTAGAAAATTATCTAGGAAGCCAGTTGTAATTTTAAATTCTGATTTTATTTGAGAAAGCAAATTTTGAATCAAATTTTTATCATTGCCAAAAACGAGTCCATCGTCAACATATATTACTACATACAGAATAATTCCATTGCGGTTGCAATAAAAGAGACAAGGATCAGCCTTACTGTTTTCCATTCCAGAATTCGTCATGAACTGCAAAAATCGTGTGTGCCAACAACGCGGGGCTTGCTTGAGTCCATACAAGCTTCCTTTCAAGAGACATACCCTGTCGGTGCCATCATGAAATCCTTCGGGTTGTTCGAGATAAACTTCCTCCTCTAGATTACCGTACAAGAAAGCCGTCTTAACGTCGAATTGCTGGATTTTCAAAACTTTCGATGCAGCTATGGCCAACAGCAAGCGAACAGTATCATAGCGCGCAACAGGACTGTACGTTTCATTGAAGTCGACGCCTTTCATTTGGGCATAGCCCTTCGCCACAAGACGAGCTTTAAAACGGGGACTGCTTCCATCGACAGAGTCTTTTATTCCAAATACCCAGCGGTTTTGAACAACTTTTGCATTTTGTGGTCGAGCGACAAGATCCCATGTGTGGTTTTCTTTTAAAGAATCCAGTTCATCATGCATGGCTAAAAGCCACTGCTCTTTTTCCGCCGACTGCAGGGCTTGTTGAAGAGTTGTTGGATTTTCTGTAGATTGGCCTAATTCGACAAGCATCGCATACTCGTTCATCCAGGCTGGTCTTTTCTTTTCTCGTGAACTGGTTTCATCGTCCTCCTCTTCGTCCAGACTTTCGTATTCTGCGCTGGTATTGTTGTCTTCAATCAATGATTCTGTTAATGTACTTTCGTCTCTCATTTCAGGCTTTTCTTCAACGATTGTTCTTGCTGATAATTTGTCATTTGCAATGTCATCAATAGTTTCATCACTATTAAGGGTTATGGAACACACAACTTCTGGTTTGAAGATCACGTCATGGCTGCAGACAACTTTTCTTAGTTTAGGTACCCAAACGCGATAGCCATCTTTGTCGTTGACATATCCAACCAAGTTTCCAAATACTGCCTTTTGGTCGAATTTTCTGCGACGTTCTTTGGGAATGTGCACATAACATCCAGTGCCAAAGATTCTCAGATGATCCAATTTGCCTAGGTCTTTGTTGTACCATAACTCATAGGGGACTTTGTTGTTGACTTCAGTTGGGCCAGTGCGGTTCAGAATGTACGCTGCCGTATTGCAAGCTTCGGCCCACAATGTTTTTGGCAATTTGCTTGAAAGCCTCATACATCTGGCTGCTTCGACTATCGTTCTATTTTCTCTCTCCGCTGCTCCGTTTTGTTGCGGTGTATACGGAGGTCCGATGCAGTGTATTATTCCTCGTTTCGCAAGCACTTCGGCGACATCTTTGTTGTTGAACTCTTTTCCACCATCGCATCTAAGCATCTTCACAGTATGTTCGTTGGTTTTAGCTTCGTTTAGGAACTGCTTAAAATCGTCTTTGAAACAGACATAGTATCGAGCACCTCCAACAGATGGTATTTCAACCGGACCGAGAACGTCAGCATGAATTATTTCGCCTACATTGGTTGGCCGATGACTTCGACTCGAATGACAGTCTGTGCATTTTGCCGACTGCACAACAATCACAAAACTGTTCATCGCTTTCAGCTACTTCGATATTCATTTTATTCAAAATGTTTTTAACATGCCTTTTGTTCTGATGAGCAAGACGATCATGATACAACTGCAATGTATCTGTTGCTTTCGATAAATAAACTTCGCCTGGTTTCGTAGGTCTTATTACTCGAATGTTCAATACATATAGCTTGTCTTGAAGATGTCCGGAGATAACTAACTCATTGCTTTGCGTTTCAGATATTTTGAGTGTTTGGCTGTCAATCGTTGTAAAAAAAACCTCTTTGCGCTGCTGCTTTGACAGAGAACAGATGTGCACTCGCATCGGGTACGTACCAAACTTCTTTCAGCGTTGCATCTTTCCATACACCTTCTGAGTATGATTGTATAGTTATGTCTCCTTGACCATAGGCTTTCATTGAGATACCTCGTTTTCCAAGACATACATCCTTAGGCACAGAAAATTTTGTGAAGGTTTCAAAATACAATTTACTTGGTGTCATGTGCTTGGACGCTCCGCTGTCGCAGTACCATTGGTCGAGTTTGGTGCAGGTAGTTGTTGCATTCAAAGAATGTGCCATCAAGCCAAAATTCTTCTTCGGATTAATATTTTCTTTTTCTCTTGGCTCTCGCCGATCTGACTTGTTTTGCGGACACTCAGCTGCCCAATGACCAAGCTGTTTGCATTTGTTGCACGGGAAATTTTTCTTTGCGCGTTCCATATGGTCATTCTTCTGCTTCTTTTTCTTAAAATTGCTTTTGGCTATAAAAGCTGTCATGTCACTCGATTCTTTGTCAATTCGATTTTCGCGTAGTTCGATAGAACATAATTTTTCGATAAGCAAATTCAGCTTTTGATTTTCTGATGAGATGGTATCCCAAAGATCACGGAAATTGTCATAGTCTTTTCCAAGAGTAGACATAATTCGTCCAATTAATATTCGTTCTGAAAGAGTATTTTCTTTATGATTAGAAAGCTCTGTATTCAGATCAACGAATAGTTTCTGCAACTTTGCTATGTGCATACTTATATCTTCTTTTTCATCTCGCTTTGCTTGGAAAAAACACTCGATTAGCAAAGTCAGTCTTTGAGTACTACTACGTTCAAAGCGAGCACATAATTTGTCCCAGATTTCTTTGGCATTTTCACATATGAGAACAAGTTCAGCTATTGGTCTACTTAGCGCAGATGCAATTAGACCGGCAGCTCGTGCATCGTTCTTCAACCAAAGAATACGCTTTTTCAAATCTGCTTCAGCTGCTCCAGCAGCTAGCTCTGGACAAGGTTCTTCACCGTTCACAATTTTTTGTAAGTCGTAAGCACGTAAAAGCATTTTTACTTGCCATTTCCATTTTGGCCAGTCACTTGGTCCTTCAAGGCAATCAACCGAAACTTTGCTTAGGGAATAAATAAGCTTTTCATACAAATTTTAAAAAAATCAAAGTATTGTGTGCGTACATACAATTTTTTTTAGTTTTTAAACTAAGAAAATAATTGTGTTTTGGTTTGCACTTGTAATAATTGTAATAATTTACCGAAAGCCTAAAGTTTTTTGATACTCCCTGAATTTTTTTTTTTTTGTAAATATATTATTTAAGTACGTAGGTTTTATATCAATAAAAGCAACACAATATGAAAACTCCATATCAAAGTTAAGCAACAAAATCGATGAACATTTTTATAGAATCCTCGTAAGAAGAGGTTATTATATAATTTGTATCTTTATATCAAATGTTTATATTTATTCTATAGGATGTGTTTTTGATTTTATAAAAAAAAGGATTATATTAATTTATTTCACGAATGCAAATGATTTTATCAATTTTCTGCTAATAAAAAATTAAGAAATACCTATAAGCCTTAAATTAACAAAAATAACTAC
Organism: Philhelius pedissequus; assembly: GCA_910595825.1. Taxonomy (NCBI): domain Eukaryota; kingdom Metazoa; phylum Arthropoda; class Insecta; order Diptera; family Syrphidae; genus Philhelius; species Philhelius pedissequus. Next base: position 146,016,830 of record OU343160.1, read on the forward strand.
ATCTATATTATTAACATATTTGCAAAGCTCATCTTCCTTATTTTTTATATTATATATATTATAACATAAGGCAACCTACAAATTCATTAAAACACCTATGTTACCTTAGTATCTTAAACCACCTTCCCATACTACGCACTTGATATCATTTTGACTAATGACATGAGCTTATTTTAAAAAACAACAACAATGCTGGCTTTTTTGTATTTTTTATCTACAAAATAAAGCAAATTTAAATAAAGTTTTGATACACAGTCCTCTTGATTTACAAACTCACATGTATTCTTATTATATTGCATTCATAATATGGGTACCCTTTGATATAAAATTAATTAGTAAAATGATGTTTTTCAGACCATTTTTTTCGTGTCCTCTTATGGGAAATACATTGAACGTCAAATCGAAAAAAAAAATTTATCTCCAATTGAAAGTTCACGCGCTGACTTCCAGGTGGTGTGGAAAGCAACTTACCAGGTGCCAATAACAATAAAAGAATCTAACAAAAAAATCAAACTTTGGTAGCGACCTCTAAATGTCATTTAAGTAATTAAAAAAAAAATACTGAAATACTTTGTAATGGTATATAATCAAATTACGTGGTGCCCCGCGAAATTAAAGAAAATAAATTGTTTCCTTAGGAATAAGGACCACCCTAATGTATGTATTTGAATATACATAAATGTTATAAATTCGTTTTACTTAAACGAAATCTAAAACCAATTATGATCGAATTCTAAAGGACTGATTAAAAGCTAGAAAATGCCCTAAATGTGTGAAATGTCTTACTTTAGGTTAAGCTAAACGGTAATTATAAGATTATAGAAGTTATTTAAGAAGTTATGCGTTAAAGTATTATAGTGGTTACTGTCATATTTTTTAATGCCATATTTTTAAATGCCATATTTTTAAATGCCATTTTTTTTTTTTCAAGACTGTCTTCCAAGTCACACCATTATCTGGAGAAGAATGGATAACCGTAATGAAATTCTCAATTCCTGTTGTTTTGCTGGATGAAACATTAAAATTCATTGCTAGGAAGATAGCTGACGGTGAGAATGCACTATATTCAGTGCACGGTATTGTTGCAATGTGGGGTTTATTCTTTGGCTTGTTATATATTCCTTGCTTGGAGATCTTTATCCGATAAAAGTTAAGATAATATAACACTAACGTAACAGAACATCTCAAAAAGAGAACAAATATTTGGATCTATAGTCTGAAATAGTGTTATTGTATTTTTAGTAGAACTATACATTTTATTTATAATAAACACCGGAAACAAAAATAAAACTGGAAACGAAATTTATTTGCATGTTAGACTAATAAGAACAATCAAAATATTAGCTGCAATGAGTTTACAATTGGGCTAATATTATGAAGGATAACAACATTGGAAAATAAAATTACACCTACACTCACTGACGTAATATCCGAACTACTTTTCAATGATACGAACAGTTAAAATTAACTTATCGCAGGTCTCCACTTAGTTTATTTATATGCATACATATATTTAATTTTACATTTGAATTATGGTAAAATTGAGAAAAGCAAACGTTATATTTAAAATTATTTAAAATGTATATATATTTTTTATTCGAGCAGTAATTTTTAATTGAACAATAAAACTCCAAATAAATACTTTAAACAAAAAAATATTTAAAAAATTGTTCATTGCAAAAATTTTTATATGAATGTAATTTTGTTAATAAAATCTTGTATGAATACTGAAAGGGAAATAAGGAAAAAGAACAAGATTCTAATTCGATTGAATTCCCAATCAGAATTGGTTTTTATTTAAATTATTTCTTCTATAGTACTTATAAATATGTAATCAAAATAATCGATGAAATAATGATAAACCGTATTTTAAAAAACAGAGTTATAATTAAAACAAATTAATAATAGGTCCGTACCCGTACTCCCTAAAACTGCGAAAATCTACGATTATCTACGAAAAACGGTCAAAAACTGTTCCCGTACTCCTAATTTTCGTAGTTTTTCACAGAAGAGAGCGCTCATGAGAGAGTAAAATATTTCCCTAGGCTGCGAATTTTAGTCCAAGAAATTTCTTTGAAGACTGTCAAATGAATGAAAAAAAAACAATATATAAGCTGTCAGTTGTCAAGTGTATCGTTATAAAAGTTGAAAATAATGGAATTTATAGTCTGGTCGGGCTTATCTGTGCAATAAATTGAAATTTGTGATATCAAATTGGTTATTTCAAGAAATAATTTAACGTAAATCTTTAATAAACATTTTCAAAAATACACTTTTACGTTGACAAAAAATGGCAAAAATTGTTGTTCAAAGCGTGCCCGTACTTTTGTGAAACTTTGTTGCGCTCTGAGAGATTTTTACCCCCACTCTTGCAAAAATGACAGTATTCACATTTTTGTGCACAAAGTACGGCAACACACTTAATAATAAAAATAATTTGGTCTTTACAGTACTCCCCCTCTAGTGTCAACGATATCTTCCTGCGATGTAGATACGACTGCCATATTTTGTTGTTTGGGATGAATTTAAGGAGGGTTCGGAGGTAAATCTGGTGATTTTTTTCTTTTTTTGGTGTTCTTGATTTTGTCCTTTGCAGAAAAGGTGGTTTGAGGCGGTCTATTGAGATATTCTTCGGATGACCTTTTATCTCCATTGCAAAATATTTATCTTTCTTTGATTTCACCTTATATAGGAAATCATAAGCCTGCTGACGTTTATTTGACTGCATTGATCCTAATAAAAAATATAGAATTTTACTGATGTTTGTGTACATTGTTTTGATTGATCCGTGACGAATGGACTGTATTGGTTGAAGATTCTGCATTTCGTCGCGAAAAGGCATGATTTGAAATAGCGTCTGTTGGTGTGAAAAAACTCCCTGTTGATGTGAAATTTGTGCCATAAACGAGTTCAGCTATGATAGGTTTATAGTCTTGCAAAGATGATCTCAGTAAAATAAGTAGGAGTTTGTCTACCCAATCCTGTGATTCATGGCACTTAATTGCTGTCATGTTTCTGCGAAGGTGTTCCTGTATTTACACTGAAAAGTGCGGATTCGAATTGTCTTCTGTGGTTAATTACAATTTCTTTGGGTATTCCAAAGCAGGAGATCCATCTAAAAAGAAAGGCTGCTGGAATGATGGCTGCCCACCTTGTTAAGCGATCTCTATATACTAGGACATATGTGTATCCATTGGAAAATGGTAGGTATCCAACGAGGTCTAAATGAACATGTTTTACATCTTCAGCAGGTAAAATATTGCTGGTTTGAGATTTGATTTGCTGATGAATCTTGGTCTTTAAGCAGTTGAGCCATGTCTATGACCATTTGCGAGAAATCAATTCGAAAATGATAACTTAAATTTGGTCAATCCGCCCAAATAAAGCGTTCCTTTAGCATCTGGTTTTCTTAAGGCAAGGATGTGACAAGTTGTATATCATCTCCAAACACTTGAAAAAAAAAATACTATTAAGTAATTGTTGTGTTTTCTGTGGAGTTGCCAATCTTAATGTTTTTGAACGGCGATACTATTTTTTGGGGGGTGATGTGGTGCTGATTTTGTCATTTTAATTCCATATTTCTTACCGAAGGGCGGATCATTATCCGAAACTATCTCCGTGCATAACACAAAAACTAAAAAAAACTTAACTTCTCAATTACTGCAAATAAAAATTTTTCTCTTTTGAGTAGTCTTGCAACTGTTGGCATGGTATGAACAATCTAACAAATTGTTCAGTTTTGTAATCTATTTGCGGTTAACAGGCATAAAATCTATACAGTTGATGCATTTTTGCTATGCCAACATGACTCACATAAATCAATTGGATAACTCTATGCTGCAAAACACTAGGAATGGCTGTCCTAGAAATTCTGTCGATATAAAAACACATTCATTCTTCAAGGTATATTTTCTTACAATTTTGTACCTTTAATATAATTTCCTGACACTTTTTACTTTCAAGGTTTCGTTTCCTATCTTTAAAAAAACAAATCAACTTTTTCAATTACTCGTCTAATTTCACTTCTTTTTTAATCTGGTCCTTTTCAAAAGGCATTTCAGAAGAGACTGAAACAAAGCTCACACAGTTCTCTTGAATGTCATTTTCTACAATGGGTAATAGTATAGGTGAGATCGTGTGTACACGAGCCAACGCCGAAGATTGTTTTATGAAAAATTCGATATTGATATATATATGTCATTTTTTGACGGATTGAATATTTCTGTAATCGTTTGGTAACAGTATATAAAATGAACTGGGGGTCAATTCCCGATCTGTGAAATTATGAAGTGATAAAAAAAATATCATTTCAGTTTTCACAGAGGTTTATCATTTTCCAACTTCACGCACACGCCTAATGCGATTCTAGAACTCATTGTGATAAAATTTGTACTAAAAAGTACTAAATGATAAATTCTCTCATTTCTGATTAGATTTTTTGTTGGGAAAGGTATATATTTCATTTCAGTTTCTAAATTTGCTTAAGAATAATGTCCGGAATAATAATTCGTTTAATAAATTAATAAAGGACGTCGTACTTAACAATTGTATGTTTTATATTATATTCAATAGTATCTCTGTTTTGAGTAAGATTTATTATTTTTTCATGTGAGGATATTGAGGCTTTCCCTTCGAGATGCGCAGAATCTATTCGAAGTTACAACTAGGAGCACTTAATTGAACTTTATAGATTCCCAAAACATTTATGCATAGATTTAATACGCGAATTGAGAGCATTCTTGAAAAACACTCAACTTATAAGTGCCATTTAAATATGGTTAAGTTCTCTGCATTTTCTTGCAATGGGTAGTTTCCAACGATCTGTCGCGGGAATGAGCACCATCGTCGCGTCGGCTGTTGTGAATCTGTTGATTTAACAATTTCGTTATTTACTCGAATACACACAAATATAACTTATAACCAAAATATATTTGTGTATAAATATAATTGTTGCTTACTTGTCATGTGCCAAATCCTGTTTTTCTTCTTAATATTCGATTAGAAACATTTTCTTCACAAAACAATTGACTGTGATAAAAAAATTATCATATGAAAAATGTTTGGCATTTAACTTCACTTTTTCACGAATCGAGAATCGAATTAGACGTGAAAGCGTGATAAAATTTATCACTTCACATCTTCACAGATCGGGAATTGACCCTCTGGTGCCCATATAAAAGGTAGTTTTTTAGACGTGTGTTTTTCAATCTGGCAATACTTTTTTCGGAGTTGGTCTCTTTGACAGCTGTCACTTAATTTATATTGAGTTTGGTTTGCTATTTCATAGTGAATAGACTTATGGCCTTTTCGATTGGCCGCCCGGAAAAGGGGTACGTGTTATATATAATACCCGGAAACAATTTGACTGATTCTGACTTGTATGTATCACTGTATTTGTGAAAATTAAATTTAAAAAAATCACATCGGCTAAAAAGTATTTCCAAAATACGTGATTTCAATTTAGATACACATTTTCTTGTATCAATAATAATTATAAGTTGCTTTTTTTATGTTATGTTACCAGAAAATTAGTTTAAATTCAATAAACACATCGAAATTACACAACATATCAACCCGATGATTGTGACATTTTAATTATGTGAGTGTATTAGTGATTTTGTTTTCGATTCTGAAATGAAATCCAGAATCAGAATCGTTTTCTGTTCTGTTTAGAGTAACAACTGCCATTTTGTGGGGGGTCAGAACGGTTGTGGACGGCCATTCGAAAAGGACATAACTTCTCAACAACGTTTGCAAATCGTGCAAATTTATTACCGAAACGAGATGGACGTGATAGATAAAATTCACTTTTGGTTAAATGGGTATGTTAATAAGCAAAATTGTCGTATTTGGAGGGATCATAATCCTCAAGCCATTGTTGAGAGCTTACGCAGATAAAGCGGATACGATTGACGCCTTGGCAGAGAATATTCGGCGCATTATTGCTAACATACTGCCCCAATTTCTGCAAAAAGTGGTCGAAAATTGGGTCTCGGCTGGAATTTATTCGAGGCGGTCGCGGCAGCCACTCACCCGAAGTCATTTTTAAAACATAATGGCAAACTCTTATCTATATAATACAACAAAGTTTTTGGCAATAACATTAAATTATATGCGTTTTATTTCCTCTTAAACACCACACGTCTAAAAAAATAACACCCTTTATATTTTTATGGAAATGTTATGGAGAGTGAGAGTGATAAGACCAAGATCAAGTTTGTAGAGAGCTCCGTATTTATATCGAAATTTGCATTAAAAACAAAAAAACAAATTACCAAAAGTACATTGATTTTAAGACAAACTCATTTCTCATCAAGGGTGAGTCAAATTTAACACAAAAAACTAGAGATTTTACTTGTATGGTAGAAACATATAAAATCAAAATGAATCGCACACCTCCAAGCAATAGAACAGGATACCGTCACAACAATTCTCTGGTAAACGGGGATTGGCAGAAACGTCTCCCGATTTCTCACCTCAAAAGCAGAACGGAACTACAGAAGGAACGGCGGTTGGCAATATGTCTGCAAATGACATGAAAATTCTTATTCGCGACTCTATGTCATCAACTTTGGAAGAGAAATTGGAGGATATGCCCACTAAATCGGACCTGGAGAGCATTGAATTACAATTGCACATACTGCACCAAAGGATGTATATCCTTACAAAACCAATTGCAAGCAGTGGAATCCCGCTGAATCTCACTTGAAAGACAAGTCGAGTGACTATCTATCAGGGCAAATGGAAAAAAATGAATTGTTCACCTACCGTTAGAAAGTTAAATTGCCGCCGATAAAGCCAAATCGCTCTGCTTAGACTTACTACATTCCCAAAATCCCGCAATTATATCTTCAGCTAGGGAGCTAAAACCCACGAGAGCCAATGCAGGAAATGTAATCTTGGAGTTCCAAAACAGAGAGTATGTTGGCCGCATCTTCGAGTCACGGGTATTGCTATGCATAGATTATCCGTTTGCAGCGCGTGAGAGAAGAAAACTGATAGTTAAAATGAAAAATGAAATTGCGTTAAAAAAAACCGAAATTAAAACTTCAATTGAGAGGAGAACAGTTAAAAATAAATGATAGATTTAATTAATTCCTAAATGAAAATAATAAACTGTCATGTAAAGAAGACGGAGTAATGGCGTTTATGGAGCAGCTGCTATATCATGACAGTAATAACTGCGGAATGTCAAATCGTGGTGGAAACACAAGTGAAGGCGAGTTCAGTGGCTCCAATCACAAATAAGCCATAATAAAGATTGGAAACCTTCGTACGTTTCACCCCCCAAAACCCATTTGTTTACATTGTTGTATTTGTAGCTTTGAAACTCTATCCATGAATAGATGGGAAATCGAAAAGCAAAACAAAAACAAATTACTAGGGCTGTGTTGTCTATGTGTCTATAGGAAGAGGAACAGAAAAGATTCTTGTGTGCGTTTCTATCAATGTGTCTATTGGAAGAGGAACAGAAATGTTACTTGTGTGCGTGTTTCAGCTTGTAGGGAAATGTCAAATGAAAGCAGAAGTTTCCGGTCTTTACATTATTAGTTTATGGCTCCAATATAATACCCCTTTCACACAAGGCAACTGAGTTGCCGGCAACTGGGAGCTTGTGGGTGAGAAGGGCAAGAAGTAAGGGGAATGAAAAAAATCTCCCCGGTCAATGATTTGAAGAGATTTTTTTGACGTTTGCTTTGAAATTTTCTTAGATTTCCATTTTGACGTCTGTCTTCGGAGACAGATCTATCAGTCAAACATATATTTTTTTAAAGAGAAATTGTTTCTTACAATAATATTATTACAACATTAAACCAAACCAAGTGAGCTACTTAAATAAATTCATTGTGAAAGAAAATTTTAAGTTTTAATTCTTGTAGGCAAGGTTTCCCGGCGGCTGTTCCTGTGATGATTGTGGCAATGCCATTGGCCGCATTTAATTCAATCCATCACGAGTTGGTACACATTTTATACATACAATTATGCGTCTAGACATGGAAAATCGACAACAAAAATGCACGGACAAACTAAGCTCTCAGCTTGTGGCTTCATCATCACATTTGGTTTATAATAAAGTTCCTGTATTAGCGAGCAGAATCAGCAGCAGGCAGCACCACAGGTATCAGTCATATCATCCTGCCAGTTGTTTATGCGTCCAACTGTCGCCGTCGATGGTGGCGATTGGAGCACCAACAGTTCCATTGCTCCTAACGCACAATCTCTATGCCAATACGACGACGACCACCACCACCGGCACACAACCGGACAGCATATACATAGCTCCGAACGGTGGAAACCTGCATTATGAGGATGGATCAATTTATCCACCAGTTATACCGCCTGTAATAACTTTTGGGCGATATTTTACCGCCCTGTGCCAATACAGTACCATATGAGAATACGAATATCAATTATTCAACAGCACAGTCCTCACCATCACAGCAATCATATTCAACCAGAAGAGCCAATCTTAGGACATACCACTCCTTGCAATGGTGACATATCTAATTTCAGCGAAATCCATAACATCTTCATCAGGCTGAATACGCCCGACACAAGTTCCGCACGTACCATGAATCAAACAAAACAAGATTACGACTCTTCTTTGTTTTTCTTATTTTTTGACGACACCAGAGGTCAAAAATCTGCAAATTGTTGCTGTTTGTGGATTAATGGATTTTGATCTCTGGTGATGTCAATAAAATAAGAAGTGTCGTTGTTTTCTTTGATTCATGGGTACGTCCAATAATGCAATATCTCCGAACGAAGTTTGTTTTTCGCTTCCAATGAAAATCAAAATAGTTTTTAATAGTACTCGTCTGTTTCTTTTGTCGGGCGCAGAGTTAATTCTTAGTATAATTGTTTTCAAACTAACTTCATAAAACTGCTGGTTATTCATGCTGTCCTCAACGCCAGATAAAACAATCAGCGTCCTCAACTAAATCGTGTTGTTGATTATTTCTGCTGCAAGAAAACTATAAACGGATTAAACATAAAAAACCAATAAACTTCGAAAAACAACCATGGATCCTTACTCACCGGAGCTTTTGTGGATGGTCATAATTACCTTTATATTGCATTAATTTTGAACGAGTGTTGGTTCAGGTGTTTTGAGCATTCGGCAGGCATGCGTATTGGCTACAATTTGTGAATTTTCAGGTGCTGTACTTATTGGTAATTTGTAAAATCACAATTTTTTATCTCAGATTAATCTTTATTTATTTGCTATTTACCTAAAGGATATAAGGTTTCCAACACAATGCGAAAAGGAATTCTTGATGTTGGTTTATATGAAGGTTCGGAAACTGCATTAATGTTGGGTTGTATGTCCGCTCTGGCGAGCAGTGCTGCATGGTTACTAGTAGCTGCGTTTCTCAAGCTACCTATTTCTGGGACCCACAGTATTGTTGGTTCAACTACCGGTTTTAGCTTGGTGGCGCGGGGAGCCCAAGGACTTAAGTGGTCAACGCTGTCAACAATTGTTGGTTCCTGGTTTATTTCGCAAGTTATGAGTGCCATTGTTAGCATTTCGCTGTTTATTCTTATAAGAAAGTTCATTTTACCCGCAAGTGATCCCCTCAAAGCAGGACTAGCTTCTTTGACAGTGTTCTACAGAGTTACTATTTTCATAAACTTCATCAGCATTCTATTAGATGGTCCCAAACGTAATTGAAGTACATATAAACACAAACATAAATATCGAAATATGAATCGAATTACTGTTTGCAGTTTTATATATGGACAACACTGGTATCATTGGTTTCAAGCATAGCGGGCTTACTATTGAAATTGGAGCTGCCATAACAGTACTTCTGGCTAGTAAAATTGGTTTACCAATTTCGACAACACATTGCAAAGTGGGTTCTGTGTTCTTCGTTGGATATGTTAGTTCTAAGGGCAACGGAAATGGCGATAAGAGCAACAGTAAACCAAGCTTTACATCTCCAAATTTAGAGAACGGCACATCGTCTACTACCTTAACACCAAAATCTAAAGGCAGCGTTGATTGGCATTTCTTTCGAAAGCTTCTTTTTTGTGCAATCAATTGCGACAAATAAAAAAAGTAAGCTAGTATTTAAAAAAATTTATATTTTATATAATAATTAATGTGTGGAAGCGATATAAAAATATTAATATTAATAATAATAAAATAATTAATATTAATAAAATTAATATTAAATTTATATAGCAGAAAATCTTAATAAAACTTTGTTTTGATTTAAAGTAGTTTTGTTCCATTTATTTATGACTCATTAGCGATCTTAAGCGTAGGAATTAATTCCAAAACTACCCTCTTCATTGGGATTGTTCAAACGCTTCCGAGTTTAATTTATTTTGCTTACTAAATGCGGCAAGCAGTTTCAATTTCAAGAATTATTTCAAAAAATGTTCATCTAAAAGCAATTTTGATAGTTTATATATTTATTTTTATTACTTTTAGATGAACATTTTTTGAAATAATTCTTAAAATTGAACTGCTTGTGGCAATTAGTTAGGAAGCATAAGTTGAAACTCAGAACCGTTTGAACTATCCCAATGAAGCAAGTACTTTTTGGAATTACAGAGTGGTTTATCTGCCAACTTCATTGAATTTCTTTCAATTTTAAAAATTTCACACCGACGATTTTTATGTATAGGTATTCCATTTTTGAACTGCTTACTAGGCTAAAAGAATACAAATTAATATTTAAAATAAACTTAACATTTAAATAGTCTTGTTTCAATTTGTTCCACATAGCCCTACAAACTTGAGGGACCATAGCGCAAATCTTTGAAGTGGAAATCCTCGATTGGTAGTTGATACTTGTATAACTTTCCCCAGTAGCAAGAAATCTAAGAGTAACTGACAGTTGCTCTGCATGAGTGATTGAATCTCTCATCATAGTATTGTTACGTTCTAGATCATTTTTTACTAGGGAAAGAATTTGGCTGAACTTGCTCTCATCCATCCTCAAGTAGTTGCAATAAGACGATTGGTCGTTTATTGCAAGTTCTTGATTTAAGAACGATGAGATCCTTTGCTGTATTGTTCGTTTCTCGATGGCTTAATCCACATTCTTTTTTTTTGTCTTGGTTTTCTTGGGGAACACATAATAAAGATTCGGTGCATTCCAATATGCCCAATATAATCATCCCATCATCAATATCATGTGTTGGGTCCAAAATTTGGATGGCAAGAGAAACACTCCAACAAATCTGCACACAAATCAATTTTCTCCTGGTTCATTATTTTTCCGTGACCTTTTAATATATTAATTTAGCAAACCATTATTAACAACCACAATAAAAAAGACAACATTTACCTATATAACCGCACCTGGTTTCTTTATTTTGTATTTATTTTTCTAAAAATAAGCTGCAGTTAATTTTCCAACCGCGAAGCAAATTGTTTGTTTACAAAAAGCGAATGCCAAATCAAAAGCAATTCAAAGAACGAGCAACTCAGTTTCCTAATCAATATCTTCGTGTGAAAGCTACAAGGCAATTAAAGGAAAACGTCAAAAAAATCTCCAGCAACTGGCTTCCCTGTGTGAAAGGGGACTAACAAGACCAAATGGACGCATTCAGCAGTTTTAATTGTAATGCCGCCAGCCATGTTAATAAAAAAAGTATATCGAATCCTTTCATTTATAATTTAAGTATTTTGTCATATAATGTTGCAGGTTTAGCTAATAAATTTTTGCTTAACGATTTTTTTCACATTTATAAATAATTATGATGTATTTATGTTGTATGAAACATTCGTAGAAAAAAATATGGAACGGTTTGATCATTTTTTTAAAAATCACGAACTCATTTGGATTTTAGACGAGGCAGGACCAGTGGTCGATGCGTGTATGGGATAAAAAAGGGTATTATAAAGGACAAAGGATGTGGCTTTGTAAAGTCTTTCGAATGAGACCTTATTGAAATAAGTACCGAATGAGGGAAATTGCTGTGGTTCCAGTGTACATCAACTGCAATAAATGGAGGGAGGAATATACGAACCTACATGACTTTCTACTAGAGTTAAACAAAGAAAATACAATGCTTATAGGAGATTTCAAAGGAAGAATTGGAGACACACATACGTTGAACGTGGAACCGGAGATCTTACCTGAGTCAATAGCAGAATTTAGAGTCGCAGCAGACAAAACCATTGATGGAAATGGGAAAAAGCTCTTAGAAATGTGGGAAACCTTTGGACTTTTCCTGCTTAACGGGCGGTCTTAAAGTGATGAAGAAGGAATCCTGACGTTTATGAGGGGCACGGCATGTTCAACGATTGATTATTGCCTCACTAAAGGAATGTGCCTCCAATTTGTTCAAGACTTCGAAGTAAAGGAGTTAATGCACTCAGATCATTTACCAATATCAGTAACGTTAAACTTGGGCATACAAAGGGGAACCTCTACTGAGGCAAAAAGTTGCTTTCAAAACTGCAGTGGAAAGAAGAGCACTTGGCAAGGTATTCAGCAAATCTTATTCTCCAGCTCGACCGGATTGAACCCAACAGCATTGAAACAGAAAGCTGTGTAGATATGCTAACAACCTGCATTTATAACGCTGCTAAACCTCTGCAATCAAGGAGACAGCACAAGGGAAAGCAACCTTGGTATGCCTGGGAATGTGAAGTAGCCAGGAAAAAATCGTTATCCTTTCTGCGAATACTAAGGAAAGCAGACTCCAACTATGCAAAGCAAATGTACCAACAGATGAACAAAATATACAAACTTATCTGCATGAATAAAAGGAAAACTCATGTGCAAGAACTAGCTTCGACGCTCAGTAGTGCAAGGGACAGTAGCACATTTTGGAAGATCGCTAAAAGTATGAATCCCCGACCATTGGGCGTGGCATTAAAGTTGAAACACCCGTTTTAGCTGAACACTTTGAAAAGCTACTAAATATGACACTTACCGGAAACTTACAGTTCGCAATGCCCTTACTGGATGTTGAAGCTCTTGATCGATCAATTACATATCTGGATATAATCAGAGTCATAAATCGCTGTAGTTCAAACAAAGCCCCATGTGAAGATCGCATTTCTTATGAATTTTTCAAAAATGCGACGCCCCAATTCATCATCGAACTCGCAAAAGCCTTTATTTTATTTTCAATACTGCCGAAATTCCATCAAGTTTTAAGAAAAATATCTATTTCCAATTCTGAAGAAAGGTGACCCAACGAAGCCAAGCAATTATAGGGGAATCTCCTTTCTTAACACTATTACAAAAATATTTACGGGTGTGATGTTGGAAATGCTTACTGAATGGGTACAGCAAAACAATCTGATGAGCGAATACCAAGCTGGGTTCCGCAAAGAATATTCTACGGTTGAGCCCTCTATTATTCTCATTATATCTGGGTGATCTTGGAGAATTACTGTCGGGAGGAATAACATTTGCTGTAATGAAGAATAACTTCTCTACGCGGACAATGTTGTAATATTGGCCGATAATCCAAACCGGATGCAATTTATGATAAATAAGCTGACCGAATACTGCACTTTATAGAATCTAAATCTCAACACCAGTAAATCTAAAATCATGGTTTTCCGAAATGGATCGGGAAGATACGCAAGAAATGAAAAATGGTCCTGGCTCAACGAAGAACTGGAGAAGGTCAAAGAATATAAATACCTTGGTGTACTCATCACGCCACAGCTCTCATTTAAGAAACACTTTCAAAACAAATTGATAGAAACTAAATGCGCAATAAATTGCAGGTGGGGTGGAGCCCTCAGCAAAAACAGCGTTCATCCGAGCGCTAAGTCCAACATATTTGAAGTAGTGGTGAGATCAATTATGTGTTATGCGGCTCCGGTTTGGAGTCTATACCAATTTGAAGAAGTGGAGAAGCTACTTAGATACTTCATCAAACGAATATTTAGACTATCATATAACACTCCAAATTACATGCTGGACCTTGAGACTGGCCTACCGCCGGCCGTTACACATATATACAATGAGACTACACTTCATACATCCGGAAAGTCATGATGCAACCTACTTATCGTCTAACATACATAATCGCCAAACACCTTCAAAACAGGAATACGCAGCTCTTCAATGAATGGTCAAGACTAGGGAGGGAGCATAATATAAGAATAATGGATGAAAATGTTACAGTTTTAAGAAGGACACACTTGGAAATACTGGTGAAAACTGGAGTTTCGGCATGAAACAACTTTCGTATGCAAAGTCAAATGCGCCAAACAAGGAATATTTATAAAATACTCAGACATGATATCGGACCCGAAAACTATTTTCACGACGACTACAGCCTTGACATGATATCTCTTATCCTTAAAGCAAAATGTGAGCTTTACCGCTCATCTGCTTGCCACATAGGACGGATATAAACCCAGCATGCACCTTGTGCAACTTAAAAACAAATGAAGATACTCAGCACTTTATCGGAGTATGTCATATTTTCAAACCGATACGAGTATCAATCGAATACTGAATGGAGAAAACTGGAACTGCATATACTCATACATAAAAACCGCCTTAAGTTATCGTCAACAAATATTAAATGAAGCCTTTTAAATAATAATACATACTAATGAAATTTATATTCTAATTTTAATGTGATTAGTGGTTATCCAAACTTTTTACTAGGAAAACATTCTCTTTCTCGGCTGACGGCAAAAGCCAATGCTTAATTGTGAACAATGTAAAATAAATTAAACTTAAACTTAAGGAATCAATAAAATCACACAATACTACTACTACTGGAAATGTTCTTAAGCAAACATAATGGCAACAGTTTCGCTGTGAAGCGGACTAGTTTTTTTTGAGTTGGGGTGAATGAAGCAAATCGAATGGGGTTTTCAACTCCATTCACCAAGTGACTCATTATCGCTCCAATTCCATACGGGCTAGCATATTAGCAATCAAAATTGGTTTCCTAGGAACGTATAATTCTAGACACACAATTTTCTTTTAACAATTCCTTGCTTCTTTAAAAGATATCTGCTTTTAAGACGTTTCTTCGAATTGTTGACTCTATCTCAAGAGATCATACAGACTTTTTAAGTGAGAGGAGGCATTTGATAGCAATAGTGAAAGTAGTTTAACAACCCTAATATGCTTTTAACTCCGTAGTATTTTTTTTTTTGGGGAGCATTCCGATGGCATTTTATGTGGTAAAGGGCGAATAGTAAAAAAAAATCGGCCGTGAACGGAAGAAACTGCACTATTTACCTCAGCTAGTTTGTACTGAAATGGTTTTTTTTTGTTTTTTATATATTAACTATATGCCTGTAAGACCTAAGGTTTTTTAATGCAACCTGTATTGCACGGCACTAGTTTGGCACTGTGGATTTGAGAACCAGGTATTGACTGTCCCATTTTAACTCATGGGCGGCATCCAATTAAAATTGGAGGTATAGAAAAGAATGCGCCTAGCGTGGGGATCGAACCCACACGTCTAAGTTAGCAATCAAGCACTTCATCCACTGCGCTATTGCCACCCACAACTTTTTCATGTTAAGATTCGATGTGACTACTACACCAAGATACTTATACTCCCGAACTATTGTAACGTTTTCTACCTTGTAGGAACACGTTACAAAAGTATCTATCACGACCATCTCTGAAATTCATGACCTTAGACTTATAAAGACTGTAAGGTTCCAGCGATCGCAATAACTCTGAAGCCTATTCATCATAGCTGCATTCTGGTTACAGAAAACATTCTGGTTCAACAAAACAATACATCTGCCAAAATTAGCCCAGGTTTACTTAAACTTCCAAGCTCTAATAAAAATAAAATAAACAGCAGTTTACGTACAATGTTTTTAATAACGTTACAATTTTATTCGCGATTCCACTCATATAGAACTTTTTAAAAATTGCTTCACGTGAGATGATGAGTCAA
Organism: Philhelius pedissequus; assembly: GCA_910595825.1. Taxonomy (NCBI): domain Eukaryota; kingdom Metazoa; phylum Arthropoda; class Insecta; order Diptera; family Syrphidae; genus Philhelius; species Philhelius pedissequus. The sequence continues at coordinate 146,032,694 of OU343160.1, forward strand.
AAGCAGCACGGAAATCAACGATGAAAGCACAAAGTTTCTTATTTATCCTTTTGTAGCTCTCTGGAATGTTCATCAAAGTAAATATTTGATCAAGTGTCGAAGAACAACTTTTATAATACTACCAAGATTTAAGTCCTTGCAATCCGAGTGTTCATTTTTGTTCCATTTCACCCGACAGTGGAACTCTTTGCTCATACAACAAAGGAAAATCATTCATTCAATTCAATTCATTAAATTTTTATTCCAATTTGCACTTAAATGTTAATATTGTTCATAAAACCATAGAATTTGTAGAAATACTTACATTTTTCTTTAAAATAACTGTTACGACACATTTCTTTCAGTGTCCGACACAAATAGTTTGTCGTAGAAAAAGTCTGTTTCATTTCATTCCATTCGAATTCAGTGATACCTATTTCTACGAACTTCGAAAATCGTAAGCGAATTTTTCACTCCAAATCCACTACGATGGAACTTGTGATAGATTTATCGGGAACGTAGAATATTTTCGACTAAGTTGCAATTTGTGATAGGGCTGCTTTAGAACTTTTGTTGAGCAGTATGGTTATAAAAGATACATCTTATGAGATTCATTTACGCTCTAATTGACTGAGCATGCACTTTCCAGTTGAAGTTTAAGTAGAATAGGACTCCTGAGTACTTAAAAGAATTAACACGCTCAATTTTAAATCAGTTAGGAGAGCACTGACTCTGTATGAAAGAATTGGTACTGCCACATACATGCAAAGACAAAGCAAATTTTTGACAATCATACGAGTGAAAAAACAACTCATATTCCGTGGAAATATTACCTGATAGCTTAAAACACAAAATTTAATTTTTTTTCACTAATAAAATCAGTATGATGTGCGAACTAAGCTCTCAGCAAGTGCAAATCCATATCAATACATTTGCGAATATGACAATTAAGTATATTTTGAAAGCTATGTCATCTGCAAAGGCTCTTCGATTTCCGAAAAAATTCTGGTGGAATAGTGAGTTGATGTAAATTTAAAAAAAGTATTGGTCCCAGAACTGAACCCTGAGTAACACCATTTTTTAACTTGAGCGTATTACTAAAAATCCCATTCACTAACACCTTGTGTTCCCTTCCAGTCAAATACGATTTCAACCTTTTATAAACTAACCCCCTAAAACCAGCGTTATGAAGCTTGCTTAAGAGAATATCATGGTTGACCATGTCAAATGCCCTTGTCATGTCAATAAACAATGCCATCGTTGATTTACTATCATTAATACCCTTATATAGATTACAACAAACTTTTAAAATTGCATCCTCCGTGGATCTTGCTGATCTGAAAAAAGAAAAAATTCGTCTTTTCAAGAAATAACATCATTCCTGATTTAATAAGTTTTCAAACAGTTTCGAAAACGTAGGAAGCAGCGAGATAGGCCTGTAATCAGCTATGTTTTTAGGATTGCCTTTTTTGTAGAGCTGTGTCTATCGTTCATTTTTAAAGATTCAATCGTTCAAATGTCGTTCATTTCAAAGATTCGGTCTTTTCAATCGTTAATTTTTTCAATCAATCATTTAAGTTACGAGTTGCGACCCATATGGAAACATTTTTGAATTGAAACAATCACATGGTTGTGTGTGTGTGAAGCCAATCAATCTTTTACTTTCATTCAACATTTATACATATGTATGTGCATATGTAATGTGGTTGAGAAGAATGTATGTGAAATTTAACTGATGCTTTTAAAAAAATCAAGAACAAAATTGGTAAAAACACCCCCATTTTTGTATAGGTATTTCTTTAGTTTCGAGTAAACAAACCATTAACCCATAAACATTATAAGAAAATAAAGAGAATATTTCATACATACATATTTCATTTCCATTCAGTTTCGTTCGGTCTTTAGAACGATAGAGTGTAGTGAAAAGTGAAACCAATCAATGCAATTTATTTTGATTGTAAATAAGTGGAATGAACGAAATATGATTGCCTTGCGTTCAATCATTTGATTGAAATTGTAGTATAGTGTAGAACGATTGGTATTGAAATAGATTGATTCGATTTACTTACTCTGATTGCAATCAATCAATCTTTTTAATAAACGGGTCATAAAGACTGAATCAATCACGATTGACACATCTCTACTTTTTTGAAAAGGCATAACTTCAGCCATTTCCAATGAATTAGGGAACCTTAGGAATTTGACACTTAAATTGAATATATAACTTAAGGTGTCCACAATTGCCCAAGATATATTTTTTTACATTACAGAAGATATACTATCACTGGTAGAAGAATATTTACTTTGTAAACTTTGAATACATTTATGGATTTCACTACACGAGATCTCTTTAAAGCAAAAACTATTACCTTTACTTTTATCTCTTATTAAACAATCTTCAGTACTGCAGTTACAGCTATCGTGCTCTGGCACAGGGTTTCAGTGTTAACAAAATATTAATTGAAACTACATGCTATTAAAAGCGAATCAGACGTAGTAATATCATTGCATAGAATATTTGAAATTTCATTAGACTTACGTTTGTTTCCCTAAAATACTATTAACAACTTTCCATTCATTTTTTGTATTGCCTCTGAAATGATTTAAGCGGTTCTTGTAATATGAGTCCCGTGATTCAGCACTTAATTTTTTTACTCGTATGCAAAGCTTAGAATAGTATTTTGAAACTATTTTATGTGCTTCTTTTCAATAAATCAGATCTTGTAGCAATGAAAGGGTATGTTTGCATTGCGTTTCCTTGCAAAATATTACATTTTGAAATATCAATGCAGTCAAATAAGCTAAAAAAAAGGGTTTAACTTGTATATGAGAGATAATAAGCTGGAAACTCGCATACACCTTCATTTTGGCGTTCTAAAAATTGCAAGCAAAGTCACAAAATCACGTGTCTGTAACGTAAGTTATTCATGCGTTCAACCGCTTTTGAGATAGAAGGCGGTAAGAGCGAAGCGCTCAGTGAAACATACTGTAATGCAAGGTTAACCGTAAACCACGTTGAATAATACCATGTATAAAGTTAATCTGCCATATCGAGGTAACCGTCGTCGGAGCGGGATCCTCTCCGATTTACTACAAATCGGAGACAATTTGCTTCGAGGTAATTCTCCGATCGGCTGATCGGAAATTCTGTCCGACGAAATTCAACGCATGCCATTTGTATGCGATGAAGTACTTTTAATAGTTTTATTTATGACAGATAGAAACAAAATATTCTCCGAAGTCCTCCGACAAGTTCTCGTTGCGGAGTGTTTTCTTTTTAAAGAAATTGTTTATTAAAATGTAAGTAATGAAGTAATAAACCTTATGTGCGTTAACTCGTGGGCTTTTTGTTTTTAGGCAGAACGAATAAACAAGTTCACATCAATATGAGCGGATGATAAATCTGCCCAGCGAATATCCCGATATTGCATTATCTAAAAGGACACCAGAAGTTGTGGCTGTGTTTTAGTTTTGAATACATCATATATTTTTTAATGGTTTGGAGTGACACCATCAGACGGACAATTTGTTTTGTATTTGTGTTGAATCTGCTCAAAAACAAAAGCAAAAGCATTTTTATTTAGGCGAAAGTTTTTCTTCAATCTTGAAGGGAATTATAGAATTAAGGCTGCGTCAGGTAGTATGTATATTGTTTTCGTTCTTGCAATGTTTTTTTATTTTCTAAATAAATAATATTGAATTTTAAGTTTTTTTTCTTCAAATTATTCTTTTGTTGACAGTTCAAACGGAAACAAAACAAGTGTTTGGACATAGGGAGGGGACTTCATTCGATAGTTTTGATTTTAAAATCGGTGCATCTAATTACATTTCTTAAAAACTCTGGCGAATTATAATTGAAAAAAATACTTTCTATAAACAATAAATTACATTCTCTCGCCAATTTTTTATGGTTAAAATTTCTGTATCACTCTCATTATTTCAGGGTCAAATGCACTCTCTTCCCATGGGTCGCTTTACCATGAAAAAGCATTGAGGCAAGCTTGCCCATTACACCGGCCACAAGCTAAAGTACATTGCAACCACGATTGTCTGCACCCACAGAGTGGGCTCTTACAACTACAAAATATAGTTTTAAGAAGGAATTCATCTAGAGCTGATTGTAATATTGTTGTCATTGGCTCCAGGAATTCATTTTGAAACACCCAACCCCATTCCTGGGGTTCTAAAGCGGTCCCTAGACGCTCAATATTATTGCGCAATATTTGAAATTGCACAATAATATTGTTCGTCTGTTGATAATATTGCAAGGTTGTACAATATATTGTGTAAAATCAAAACGCTTTTAATATTTATTGCGCAACCTAAAAATATTGTATAAGTACAGTATTTGCTTAGTTTTTTTAAATTTTCGTGAAGTGGAATTATTGGATTATTGGAAAAATATTGCACCGTCTATAGCTAATAGTATATAATGTTCTGCAATATTTTGCTATTTGATTTGATTTTATGGGCTGCTGCACTTGTCGGTTTGTGAAGCTTTGTAGATTTAACGAACTGAGTATATCGAAGATGATCGATATTGTCCTAAGATTAGGGGAATTGTATATCTCTAACAAGATGCGTACTCCATTTTCGTATAATTGTTGAAGAAAAACTTCAGCAAGTTGGTCGAAATTTAAAAGTTTTTCTTGTAATTTTATGACAGTTTTTTTTTCCTTTTTTGAACAGCGCAGAAGCTGTATCACAGCCACTAAACGCATCTAAAAACAATTTTTTTTTTGAAAAAGGGGATATTTGTCTAAGCTTTTTGAAGAATAGATTTGTGTTTCGACATTGCCTTCTCCATTTTTTTAAAGAAAATTTCGTGATGTACTTGAGTGCGTCCAATTAGTATAACGAGTAAATATATGTATGTCTTCTCCTATAATTAGGGGAGTCCCCTCATGTTTGGATTCTTCGATTGCTGTTTCTATGATAAGAACATCGGCATCATCTCTTGCTTGTTTTGTTGTGATATTTACACTTTCTAACTTTGCAATGAGCATATTAATAAATTTCTTTTTATTACATCGATCAGACAAAAACTTTTCTGGGCTGATTGGCACAATCACCTTCAGAAGATTTCGAAAAAGCAGCAGTTCTTAGTAACTCTTCCGTTCCTTTTATGTTTTTAGTGTAGTCCGAGTATCAGTCAAATACAACAACAATTTTCGAACCATAACGTGTTTGTATATACTTTACGTATTTATGTAAAACAACGGATGAAGTATCGTCCTTAATCCATACGACACTGCAGAAGAAATCCACAATCGATGATATACGTCACATTATTTTCATCAAGTGCGATATCGACTGTTGTCGTTTTATCATATGATTTGGCTTTCGTGGTTTTTCTCATGCCGTTATGATCAAATAATGTTCACGGATTCGGACTCAATCCATATCGCAGGAATTCTTCAAGATTACTTTCAAACTTTTTTGTTACAGTTATGTTTGTTTTTAATTTAACGTTATCTGCGTTGAATTTTATCTCATTAATTATATATATATATATATATAGAATGTTATTAAATACGATATATTAACTAATATTTATTACAAATTATACATTGTTAATTTTGTTTGAATGATTTAATAACTTTATACATGGTATTATTCACCGTGGTTAACGGTTGACCTTGCATTACAGTATGAGTCGCTGAGCTCTGCGCTGTCTATCTCAAAAGCGGTTGAACGCATGACAAAATGTTTAAGGCAAAATCTGTCGAAAATTTAATGCTCTACAATTTTTACTTAGATGTTAACATCGTTGGAGCTATAGAAACCGAGATAATTGCGAAAAACGATATTTGTGACCTTTGACACTGAATAACTTAAGTTACAGACGCGCGATCTTATGTGACTTTCCTAACAGCTTTTAGAACGCCAATATGAAGGTGTGTACGAGTTTCCAGCTTATTATCTCTCGTATACAGGTTGGACCCTAATTTGACTGGACTATATTCAAAATATATTTCTTGTCAAATATCGCCGAAAAGCACTAAATCTTCACTCTTTTTTGGTATAACCAAATTAAGATTTTTTTAGAAGAAATCTTAATCTTCACAATCGAATTCGACAGTTTATGCTTTGCACATGTTATAAGTGCTCTATCAATAACATACACTTACGTGTCGCTAATGAGTGCTTATTTATTACTAAATAAAGGATATGCACTGACTTGCTCTTTAAATGATTGTTGCTATTCCAATTTCAGAGCTTTAGTAGGGGGCGCTATTCAAGTTTTAGTTAGCTATTTTGTTAGGCATTTTGACAGCAGCTGACACAAAGCCACTCAAACATTTTTTATTTAAGTATCTTTGATCTAGCAGTTTCGCACGAATAAGCTAACTTTAACTTTTACTTAAATTGGAAGAAGCCCCCTACCTATGCTATTATTATGATTTATAAGGCAACAACAATTAATAAAACGTATTTTTGGCCCAGTTTGTTGCGTTAGACATTTTTTATTTCCTGTACGTATAAATAGGTGTGAAAATTTTTTTTAAGAAAGAACACATAACCAAAAAACGGATTGGAAAGCTTATTACACTCTCCAATCCAAATGAGACCATCAATAGCACCCTACAAGCAAGAGACTCCGTTTTGGATCCGAAACCACTTCATAAACAGATCCAACAACGGATCCGAAACGATTCCAAATCGGATCAAATTAGTATGGAAAATACTTCGCCATACTCAGCGAAAACAGAACCTAAATGGAATACAACAAAAATGAACTAATCTAATACGAAATAAGGTCTTTTACAAATATTAAACACTTCTTTGTTTATTTTATAATAATCCCATTTTTCCATTTAAAAGTATTATTTTATAAATTCTTTACACTTATTATTATGTATTTTGGTTTTCCTTGCAGACAAAAATTTCTGTGTTGCTTGTTTACTCTGCAAAATTGAAATAACAGAGTTTCTCTCCATTTGTCTTCATTTCTAGTCTACAAAAAAATAACTCCCAGTGCCCTCTCTAATATCGACTACCTTACCAACTCTCTGTATTTATCTGTCCATAAAAAATATCGATTCTCGTTCCTTTTTTTACATTCGTACACATAAAATTTATTAAAGTGTGTGAGACACTCAGTTCTTTTGGATTCCAAAGTGATTCCTTAGTGAACCAAGAAATTCGGGTATGTGATTTTGCTTGAAGGGCATATAATTACTAGTGTCATTATCATTATCTTTTAAAAGATCATTGTTAATGTCAGCCAAAACAATACAATTTTTAACTTTGATAACATTCAAAACATTTACAAAACTCCTCAATAAAAACTTTTGCTAAAATTGTGCAAGCGATAAATGCAAAAGTAGTGTGTACCAATTATTTTTACACGCAAAGTTAATACGTATGATGTCAGCACTAATAAAATCAATTATCGAGCGATCACACACAACACCACTTTTTATGTAAACTGCTATGCCATCAGCAAAATAGAACTCATTACATTTAGCATAGTGTGTAGATTTCAATATTATAAAGATCCATTTCAACAAGTCAAAGGCAACTTTTCAAGAAGGCAATATGAACTAAGAAATTGATAAAAAATTTTCGTAAGCTGCGAATATTTTGGTGTATACAAAATGGTTCTTCTACATTAAGAACATTTATTTCATTATCAAAAACACTTAACTTATTGTGGCAGGGTGGATTGTTTACATGGAGGTTTGAAATATATGAAGTACACATTACAATTTACAAAGGTCTGAAGAACTAGCTATGTTAATACAATTATCCCCTCTTTTTGTAAACAATCCCGTTCCTTGTCCACAGAAATGTATAGCTGTTAGATATTTTACTTACGGCTGCTGCTATAAAAAGTTGGCGTGTATTGTACTACAGACTCGTTGGTATACATATTCTCTTTTAAGCCATATATGCTAATTACCGATTCAGTTTAGGTTTCTTCTCGTGACTAGCCTTCATTATTTTCTCTTTTATCATGCGAGAGCCAAATTTAACGTGCAGTATTTTTTTTAGTGTTATTTGCCACGGACGCGCCCGCTACCGTTGGATTACTGGAAGAACCTTCATCTGGAGCTTTGCCTAGCTTGATAGATCTTATGTGACGTTTCAGTGACGTATACTTTCAGACCTTCGCGAATGATTTTGAGAGCGAGTTCAGTACATGGGCATTTTGCTTTATCACATGGAACGTTGACGATTTCAATACAATTAGCTAGTAGTTGTTCTAGTATCTAGATCGTTGACCTTATGTTCCAGTCTTATTATTTTTTCTTCACACTCTGTTTTTGGTCGAGAGTGCTTCAATCTGACTTTTTTGGACGTTTTCAATGGTAACTACTTTCGCATAAACTATCTCCAAAGTAATTTTTGTTGCTTACTTTTATGCTGAGCTGGATGTTGTTTGTAGAGTCGATAAGAGGTTGGTGGTGGGGGGGGGGGGCGAAGGAGGTGGTGGTGGAAGAAATGCTAAGCTTGTGGACTTTCGGTCTCCAGTTGCACTTGAGAGTGAAATTCGGCTCTTAGAAATGCATTGATATTGCCAAGCTTTTTTTTCATGGAGTCTAGATCAGGAGCTTGTAAGTTGACGCAGTTAGCATGAAAATACTTATTGCAATCACCTCATCCTACTTTTAATTCCGTTCTATCGACTAAGCTGACAAGCTGTACAAGAATTTTTATTGTTTGGCATTTTAGAATATTAATTTTTTGTTAAATGGTTTTACGTGTTGAAAAGAAGAGTGACTCAGAAAAATGCTCTTGACACGAATGTACCCCACGACGCACGTCACGCTGAGAACTCTAAGCGCAAATGGCTTTAAAACAAGTCAGTTAAACACTTGGATAGAAATAAATAACCCTATTCAATAATTATAACATTATATTAATATTTTAAATTCAATTTAAATAATAAAAACACAAAAATGTTATGTACTTCACTTTCAAATAACCAGACACTTTATATAAAAATGTGTTATATCATATTTTATTAAATTGCATTATTTAAATTAAGCCAATAACAAATACAAGATTTATCAGCCTTATCAAAGGTCTAGGGTTGCTTAAACATCGATAGTATCGATTGTTTCAAAAAAAAAACTATAGATAGTATCAATACTCGTTTTTAAATAAAAACCTGGGCTTTTCAAAACCACAAGACCAAACAAAAAAAAACTATTTTAAAGTATACACCTTTTTTAATTAAAAAAAAGACTGAAATAAACATATGCGTTTTTCAGCGCACTTTCTTTATAACGTTAAGGCCGTGTGTCAATTGGGTAAAAAGGGGGTTAAATTTGGTAACATGGTTAAATTTTGACAATACTGTGGTGAATACAAATGTCCAAATTTAACCTGGTGTGGAATAGGCTAAGGTTATTTGTGATTGTCACATTTACGACAATCACATGTGATCAAATTATAGTTTTCGTCTATGTAATGTGATCACCAAAAATTACCCTAAACCTGCCAACAATATGAGAGGCCAGTGCTAAGAGTTGACATTAATCCATATGTTTGATTTTGTTTGTCTGCAAACTGTTTTAAATGTGTTTTCATCTAATGTTGATTGCCCAAAAGTTATTAACCTTTTAATATTAAAAAAAATGTTATTAACTCGAAATCCAAAAAAAAAAAATAAAAATTAAAACCTAGTCATTGAGTTCGCGAGATTAACAGCCCGATTCTCCCCCTTGCGACAAATCACAAGTCACAAGCCCTTGTGACTATTCCTTGTGAGGATTATTGTGACTCGATAACATTTATCGAATTCTCCCCCAATCGTCACAAGAAAACTCACAACGAAAGTAACCACTTTGAAGAAGCTTTGACTACTATCGCAGGCAACGACCTTTATATGCACTTGAAAAAAACTGGACATAAGTTTCATAAGGTAAGTGCAAACGTCACGCTAGCAGATGTTGTTGATGCACAAAAAGATATGTGCCAGAAAGACGAAATGCAATAACTCTTATAGGCATCGATTTTCTGGAAAGAGCTGGAATTGTTTTCAGTTTAACACAAGGTACATGGTTCCTTGTTGACAACCCAAATGTTACGTTTGAATACTACGATCACGTCGAAAGCGAAATACGAACACAAAGAAGCGATACCTCGACACCAGTCTCTTTGTTGAATATGGTTGACAACAGAATTTAACCTATTTCCCCTCTTGGCAACACGATACACCAAATATTGGACATGTCAATAGATGAAATGCCTGATGAAGTCCCGACATTGACGACTGCAGAAAGATCTTCTAAAGATGAATTGTGTAATCTATTCCGTAATGCGCTTCTTCTGCAAATACAAAGTCCATAGAATGACTCACATTTTGAAAATGTATTTTTGAACACCAGACGATCAGACTCGGAAAGGAGATTGGAAACCCTTTTCAAGACACAACACGGGATACATCTCAACACCATTGAACTTCCGTTGAAGAAGAACGTCACCTGTTACAGGAACACCGCATAATGCTTGATTCAATCGTAAAAGTGCATGAGAAAATATTATTTTATTCTAAATGCCAATTAATAACAAACTTAATTAAAAGTTTAAATAAATATGTGTGTGAAAAACAATGGTATTACCTAATTACATGTACTTCGGTTTTGGTAGATCGTTGAATGTATTGTATTATATGTAAGTACACATGCATATGATTTCTATTTTCGGAAAACTAGAAAACAAATCAATTTTATATGAAAATGACAACAAAATAGGTGTCACAAGAATAAGTCACAAAAATATGATTATCACATGTGACAATCACCTTACGCAGACAAAATCTCCCTGCTCAGGAGTTCGTTAAAATTTTAACCAGTGGATAGATTTTGTCATTTGTACAACTTGTGTTGTAGTAAAATGAAATAAAAGGAAAGGAAAATATCAATTAGGAAAATAAGCAACCATATAATAAATAAGAATTTGAAACGAGTAGATTTTTCAGCTGGAATCAGAAATGATTGATGCACATTGATTGTAGATACTTGTAGCATTCTATAAAGGTATACTCGTTTCCAATCAAGCTAGTAGTTTAGAAGTGGCCAGCCAAAAGAAGTTTCATTTTTCGCATCTTAAAAAAAAAAGTGAAAATATCCGAAAAATGAAACTTCTATTGGCTGGCCACATCTTCAACTCGTAAAGAGTCAAATGAATTTTGTCATTGTCATTTGAATCATATCATTGATAATTTGTTGAATCACACTTTTCTTTGCCACCACTGATATCCCCTTGCTCTAGGTCACGCTCAATTTCATGATCATCTTCGATTGTAATTTGCTGATTATGAAGACGTTGCATTAACTGATCACGGTTATCCACAAAAGCCACCAATTCTTCCAGCAATAGTCTTTCCTTTTGCACGTTTTGATTCAGATTTGCGCTAATCTTCTACTGATTGAGCTGCTCGCAATTCTTGATTGAGCTGCTCGTAATTCTTGATTGAGAAGAGCATATTTAAGTTCTAAATCGTTTTCTTGTCTTAGAATATTAAGTTGCATCTGCCGCCTGAGTAAGGAATTTTTCTTATTTGCTAAAGTAAACCACTACGATAATAGCTGTTCTTCTGTATTTGGATTACCGCCCATGACTGCAGTTTCTTCTCCAAATTGCTGGGTTTTTGATCGATCGCTTCTTTTTCGCGTTGGAGCGCTTCCAATTCCGATCGATATAAGAGAGCTTATCAACAACAAAATAGGCGTCCCAAGAAGGATTGAATAGAACGATTGCAACGTTCAATTGCATTGGAATTGGGAATTTAATTAGAATTCCGACCGACTAACGTTCGGAGTTAGCTCAAAAAACATGGAATTTGAATACCCAAAAACAATCGAAACAAAAGCGAAATATTTGCCGACTTTTCTTAGATGTTCGTGTTAATTTTACAAACCAAACTAGAAGAAGAAAATGATAGGTTGTTCAAAAGAAGAAGAAAAAAAAACGAGACCTCAATGCGTTATCCTTGAGATGAGTGAAGCGACGAAAAACGGACGAGAGCAGAATACAGCGACGACGAAAATGCGAACAATACAATGTTGCAAAATTTCTTTACGCGATTCTCCGTCTCTTCACCTCCTCTCAGGTTGTTCTTTAATACACAATCTTTAAATAATAATTTTTATATAATATTTTGGCTGTATATAGCTTTTTTTAAGCCACATGAAAACAAAGAACTTATTGAAAATGGATACGTCTAATGAAACATTTTAAAATGAAAAATTCTCTCGGAAAAGTGCAATTTCAATTCATTTTATTACGGCCCTAACAAATTTCAACATCGACTTAACTAAATCTGCAAAATAAAAATGGGTATATGGAAAGAAGCACACTCTTCACATATCTTATCGGCGAACAAGATTTAGTTCAATTTAATGATGCCAGATACATGTGTCCGTATAGCGGACCTTTATTTGAAGTGTTTATCATCACCAACTATAGACTTTTCGTTCGTTCTCTGCCACAAAGGAAAACAGACCAAATAATTGTGGTAGATGTGCCATAAAGGACAATCGCCCTTATTGCGATAGTCGTTCAACGCCATACTAAAACACGACACAAGAATTTGCCATTGCGTATGGCGTTGAACACCAACTGGCGTTTATGTTTATGTAAAATTTATTCATTTAGTGACGTTTGTCGTAATTTCGTATTGTAACAGAACAACATTCAACATTCCTTCATAATGTATTGGCATCATCACATGTATTTTTAAATTCAAAGAGTAACGTTCATTTCATTTCATTTCTTTGCATTTATTCTTATAGTTCACATTCATTATTCAACCTACCTATCACATTCAAATTATAACCGTTTTATTTTTCGTTTGAAAATTTATATTCATTTCATTTCTGTTATAAGATTGACATGTGCTTATAACGTTGAATTCCATGTTGATCATCAGAAATAGTAATTTTAAAGTTTATAGTGTAATAAATACATTAACACTGGAGCTTTGACTACTATCGCAGGCAACTACCTTTATATGCACTTGAAAAAAACTTGACATACGTTTCATAAAGTAAGTGCAAACGTCACGCTAGCAGATGGTGTTGATGAACAAAAAGATATGTGGTGAACAACATGTCGTATAATAATTGGGAATCGATCCAAAACAATATATATGAGTGTATTGCCAGAAAGACGAAATGCAATAACTCTTATAGGCATCGATTTTCGGGAAAGAGCTGGAATTGTTTTGAGTTTAGCACAACGTACATGGTTCTTTGTTGACAACCCAAATGTAACGTTTAAATACTACGATCACGTCGAAAGCGAAATCCGTATACAAAGAAGCGATACCTCTACACCTGTCTCCTTGTTGAATATGGTTGACAACAGAATTGAACCTATTTCCCCTCTTGGCAACACGCCACAACAAATATTGGACATGTCGATAGATGAAATGCCTGATGAAGTCCCGTCATTGATGACTGCAGAAAGATCTTCTAAAAATGAGTTGTATAATCTTTTCCGTAATGCGCTTCCTCTGCAGGTACAAAGTCCAAAGAATGACTCACATTTTGAAAATGTATTTTTGAACACCAGACGATCAGACTCGGAAAGTGTATTGGAAACTCTTTTCAAGCCACCACACAGTATAGATCTCAACACCATTGAACTTCGCGTTGAAGAATAACGTCGCCTGTAACAGGAACACCGCACAATGCTTGCTTCAATCTAAAAAGTGCATGAGAAAATATTCGCCTGGGAAAATGGAATGAATGCTAAAGGAGTGGAACACTACATCAACACCGGATCTCATCCACCAAACGCGTCAACCCCGTACAGACTCTCACCAACTAGGAAAGACCAGTTGAAAGCAGAAGTACAAAAGATGCTGCTTCAAGGAATAATCGAACCATGCGAGTCTCCGTGGGCTTCACCAGTAGTTATGGTACCCAAGAAGACAGGAGACATAAGGGTCTGCGTCGATTATCGTCAACTTAATGCCATTACAACACCAGATCGATACCCCTTGCCTAGAATCGATGACTTGCTACATGACGCCAAAACAACATCATACATGAGTACGCTTGATTTACAATCAGGATATTGGCAAATTTCTGTCGCTGAAGCAGACAAAAAAAACAGCATTCATAACGCCGTTCGGGACATTTCGATTCAACCGAATGAGTTTCGGACTTCGTAATGCACCTGCTACGTTTCAACGCCTATTGGATCGAATTAAGGCTGGACTAGGTGAAATGAACATTTTTGCATATCTGGATGACATTATCCTTTGTTCGCCAACTTTTAGTGACCATATGAATGATCTTCAAAAATTATTCCGCAGACTTGAAGAATATGGCCTCAAAGTCCAAAGAGAGAAAAGCCGATTCTGCTGCGAAGAAATAAAATACTTAGCACATTTGCTCACAAGGAATGGTATCAAACTGATCCCGAAAAAACGTCAGCAATAGTCAGGATGTATCCACCAAAAAATGCGAAAGAAATGGTGACATTTTTACAGACTTGCTCTTGGTATCGGAGATTTATACCAAAATTCTTTGATGTCGGCAAACCCTTGAGTAATTTGCTGAAGAAAAATGTTCCACACACATGGACAAATGAACAACAACAAGCTTTCGATACTCAAGAAGTTGTTAGTCACAGCACCTATTTTGCAGCAAGCGATGAGAAAAAGCCATTTTTATTAAAAACCGATGCTAGTAATTATGCCATCGGAGCAGTTTTGGTCCAGGGGCAAGGAGCCGAAGAACACCCCATTGAATACGCCAGTCGATTGTTGACATCAGCCGAGAGAAATTATGCCACAACAGAACGAGAAGCATTGGCAATAGTGTGTGCAGTCAAAAAATTCCGAGGCTATTTTGAAGGCTCTGAAATCACACTGCTGACCGATCATCAACATCTCAAATGGCTACCAATGTCGCTTAAGTCGCCAACTGGTAGACTCGCACGAGGGGCTATGCAATTACAATTCTATGACTTTAACATAAATTATATTTATAAAAGGGAAAACGAACGTCCATCACAATCATGCGAAATATGTTACACGCAAATAGATGTTTCTACACATCACCTTTCGGAAATAAGAAAGGGTCCACTTGGCGACCCGAAGCTAAAAAACATCATCGATGTCTTTGAAGACAGCAGCAGTGTGGAAGCAGCTCAATATGCTACTCAAGGTTACACCATGAACAATGGCATATCATACAAATGCGTCGAAGACAATGAAGAAGCAGCACTGGTCATTCCGGACTGCGAAAAAGAAACAATTTTACTCGCTATCCACAAAGCGCCAACAGCTGGACATTATGGAATCGAGAAAACTAAAGCAAGAGTCCTACCTCACTTTTATTGGGAAGGTATCAACACATACATCACGGATTTTGTCAAGAAATACACCGAATGTCAAAAATATAAACCTTCTAATCAGAAACCTGTTGGTTTGTTACAATCAACACCACGAAATCAGCGTTTCGAAGTGATCTCACTGGACTTATTTGGACATCTACCACCTAGTGAGGAATATCGTTGAATTTTTGTAGTGGAACATACAACAATTAGATGGGTAGAACTATTCCCACTTAAAGAAGCCACCACTAAACGTTGTGCAACCACACTACTCAATGAAATTTTTCTTCGTTATGGCATAGCACGACGAATAGTTAGTGATAATGGCCCTCAATTCATCTCAACAATTATGCAACATCTTACTTCCTGTCTTGGCATCGAAAAAAGATTGACTCCTGTGTATCATCCGCAGCTAAATGTTGTGGAACGAAAAAACCGTGACTTAAAAACACAGCTGGCAATACTTGTTGGCAAAGAACATACCTAATGGAGTACAAGGTTACCATCTATCCGTTTTTCAATGAACACCGTCGTATGCCAAACAACAGGACAAACTGCAGCTTATCTTACTTTTGGAAGAGAATTAAGGACACCAATACATGTCACACATGATTTTAGCTCAATAATCGATAATGAAAACTTCGTTCCAGAAATCACCCCATACTTGAAACAATTGGCTAATGTTTTGGAAGACTACCGTCAACTTGAGAAACAGAACAAGGAACGCCAATTAACATATGCAAATGCTAAGCGAAACCCACCACCGGCGAACACTTTAGGCGATGCAGTATTAGTAAGAACTCACGTCCTCAGGAGCGCTAGTAAAGGCGTTACATCTAAATTTATACCGAAAAGAGATGGATCATATATAATCCTTCAGAAAATTGGAGATACATCATTTAAAATCGCACATCCAGACCAGTTAGATATACCATTGGACACATACCATGTGTCAGCATTAATGCCTTACAACTCTGACGCTGATGTTATCAAAACGACACCCCAGTATCCAATCAGAAAAAGAGAATGTCCAAAACGATCCTTAGACCCAATTCCTCAATCATCTGTCAACTCGCCGAGACGTATTCGTAGCCAGAGGGGGAGAGTGTAACAGAACAACATTCAACATTCCTTCATAATGCATTGGCATCATTACATGTTTTTTTGAATTCAAAGAGTAACGTTTATTTCATTTCATTTCCTTGCATTTATTCTTATAGTTATCATTCATTATTAAACCTACCTATCAGATTCAAATTATAACCGTTTTATTTTTCATTTGAACATTTATATTCATTTCATTTATGTTATAAGATTCACATGTGTTTATAACAAAATCATTTATGAGTATTAGGTTGAATTTCCATGTTGATCATCAGAAATAGTAATTTGTGTTACGTAATTTTAAAGTTTATAGTGTAATAAATATTTGGTAAAAAGTCGACCATTCATTTTTTTATTTTGGAGTTGGACAGTTTATGTTTACAGCTTGTGTTGAATCAGGAGTTCCTCCCGGTAACCACACATTTTCAGTAGCAGATACATATAGCAATATTCACTATAGTTTGGTTCGTTAGCAGATCCTCCAGACAACCATTAACTACATTATCGGTTTAGTTGTTAGTTAGGAGTTCCTCCAGACGACAACTTCGGCGTAATCCAGATATCACACATCGAAATTTATTATAGTATTCCGTTAGTAATTTTTTTATTATTATTATTATTATTATAACAATTTACAAGTAGGTAACAATGTGTCAGCTTGGTGTGTCCGATTCGTAGTCTTAAAAAGTTTGTGATGGATGTTGTTGTTGTGTTTAATGGGTAAATAGCAGGATCTGGTTTTGGGTTTATATAGGAGTAGTTGTGGATATATTGTTTCCACTGTTCTTCTTTATATTGTGTCCAGTATGAATTGATCAGTTTAAGGAGATCTTTTTCTAAGGGCTGGTAATTTGGAGTGTTTGTGTTGGTGTCCGTGGATACAGAGTTGGCTTCCCGATCTGCAATTTGATTTAGGAGATAAAAGCCATGGAGGGTATTCGTATTCAGAACTGGATTTAGACCGATGGATTTGGCAAATTTCAAGACGTTGTAAAGAGCGGATAGAACTTTAGGAGTTTTTTTCTGTTTAAGATTTTGGCTGCATCAGCGTGTATTGTAGATCTGAAAGAATCAAATATTTTTGGTAGAAGTCGCGATGTTAGCTGGTTTTTTCTGTCTTCGATGGATGAAAAGCCTCCTTCAGCAAGTAGGTTCTTCATTGGACTAGTTTTAAATACTTTAAGACTGCATCTTATTGCAGAGTGGTATTTGATGGAGAATTTTAAGTGTCGATTTTGAGCAATTACCGTATATGGCAAGGCCATAATCTATGTTTGACAAAATAATTGCTTTTGTTAAATTAATAAAAGTGTTTATATGTATACGACTATTCTTAGTTGCTAGATATTTTATAATATTGAGTCTGGTAGCGAGTAAAGTCTTAAAATTAAGCTTATTGTCAAATACAATTCCTAAAATACTTAAATTATTAAGAAAAGGTATTACAATATTACTTAGTTTGATAACGGGCTTAGGGCCAGTTCGTTCAAGGATTATGACTAAAATTTTAATCAAGGAATCCATGATATGGGTAGTTAATTGATGATATCACTAATCAGCCGAATATGTTTGATTAGCACCATTTAATCCTGGAATTACCGGAATTCAGTTTCTTCATGCTTGATTAACGCACTCGCAGGATATACCCTAGACCCTAGACACATAGATAACACAGCCGTAGTAAATTGTTCTTGTTCTTATTTCGATTTCACATCTATTCATGGATATAGTCATTGGACCTACACACACGGGATGAACAATTTTTGGACTAAAACCGGTTTTCGTCCTTAGTCCAAGCACACATGAGATGATTTCAGCTGAGCGAAGAATTGTATACATGAACCTCTGTTTATATGTGTTAGTATGTCTATCGTATTTAACTGCTCAAACTGTTGTGTATGTATTAGTTTTAGTCTTCGTTCATCCACGAAACTTAGGGTTGAAATTTCTGTCTGTTCCATACTGCACACTTCGCTTCCCTTTTCCACAAAACTGTTCTTAGTCCGGAGGAAATAGTCTCGTGTGTGCAGGCCCATTGTATATAGATATGTATTAATAGTACTATCATGATGACGTAATTCATCCAGCCTGCAATAATGTCCACTACTCATCATGGGTTCCACTACCAAATCGGAGGTTAGGTAGTGTTGGTGTGCAAAGAAAAGCCAATATGAAGAAGAATAGCGTGATTATAGATTGATGAGAGAACTATATACAAAATTTATTAAAGTTAGAGGAAAGGAAAACAATGTATTTCATAGGTTTTTGTTTTTTTTATGAGGGTTTTTTTGCTGAGTAGGAGTTGGTTGCATGTTTGTGTTTTTTTTATTCTACGGGCAAATAGAATGAAAATTGTTTGATGGCTGTAGGGAGTATTTAAATATTCAGGTATATACTTGTGTGCAACGGTCACTACTCAATCAAATAAAGTTTTTTACCAAATGAACAAACATGATAATAATTTAACAGTTATAATTTGAGGTTTCTGTTAATCGTTGTGCAAAAAAAATTATTCTTGTGACACAATTTTTTAAATTTTATATTAATAATGTTTTTGGTTTTGAAAAAAAAATAATTTTTTAGAAAGTTCAAATTTGATAAGTAATTGCGTAAACAATCTAATTGAGGAATTTTCAAATAAAAATTGTTTATTAATAGATATTAAATATGTTTTTAAATCGTTTTTTACTTAATTTTTTAGATGAGTATTTAACAATATATATACATTTGGCAATATTATTTTATAAAAATCGTCAAAATATTTAATTTTGCAAAATATTGTGTTTTTTTTTCAAAATCCAAAAAACTATTAGGGATTATAAAAGGTGATTTTTTAAGAGCTTGGTTTTTGAAAATTCAAAAAAAAACAGAAACTTGTAAAAAGTGAATGAAATTTTTATTTGGATCGATAAATCAATTTCTGCCATTTACTTTTTAAAAATAATTTCACTTAAATGTTGCCCGCGGCAACGCTTCACGTGGTCCATTCTGAAGGTCCAATTTTGGCAAACTTTTTCACACAATTCGGCCGGAATCTCACCAATGACGCGTTCAATGTTGGCTTCCAAGGCAGCAATCGTGTTTGGCTTGTCCCCATAGACAATAGACTTAACATAGCCCCACAAAAAATAGTCTAACGGGGACAAATCACATGATCTTGGTGGCCAATTGACTGCTCCAAAACGTGAGATCAACTGCTCACCAAATTCGCCTCTCAATTGATGCATGGTTTCGCGTGCAGTGTGGCATGTGGCACCGTCCTGTTGGAACCACATGTCGACCGAGTTCAATTCTTGCATTTTCGGCAAAAAAAAATCTGTTATCATCTAACGGTACCTTTCTCCATTGACCGTAACCCTGCGGCCTTCATCGTCCTTCAAGAAGTACGGCCCAATGATGCCGCCTGCCCATAAACCGCACCAAACAGTGCATTTTTCGGCATGCATTGGTAGCTGCTGAATTGCCTCTGGCTGCTCTTCACTCCAAATACGGCAATTCTGCTTATTCACGTATCCATTTAGCCAAAAATGAGCCTCGTCGCTGAAACGGACGTAGCTTGCGAAACACATTTTTCACAGAGCACGAATTTTGATAATAAATTTCAATAATTTGCAAACGTTGTTCAGGCGTAAGTCTATTCATGATGAAATGGCAAACAATACTGAATCGAAATGTCAAATGTTCGTGGAATTTGTCATGTGTGATCTGTCAAAAATATAAACGTCAAAAACCAAGTAGCAAAAAAATCACCCGTTACTTATGAAATTTTAATTTGAAAAAAAATCAGTGCCTAGTTTTTGAAAAATCGATTTTTCAAAAAAAATGTATTTATTTTTTTTTTTAAATCAAAAAAACATTTTTTTTGAAAATTTGAATATGCAATTTTATTTACACTTAGGAAGCGTTTGCATAAAAAAAATTTCAATCGGTTCATCGAATAGTAAAAAAGTCCAAAATATTAAAAGTGCGGTTCTATGAGAAGTACCATTAACAAAGTAGGTACGCTAAACGCCATGTCAGAAACAGCTTATTCGGTTTTCTCCCTTACCCTCTATATTGTTATCAGAACTAAGAAGATTCGACCATCTCCCTTGGTTTTTTCCTTTCTGCCTCTACCTTTTCTTCTTCCTAATCAACAAATCAATTAGGCCTATTCTGCCACATCTGTTATTCTGCTACGAATTTTCTGTTATGATGCATAACAGATCTCCACCATAAAAGATATTTTATAATTGGTATTCCGGAGTTCGATCTTTTATAAAAGTCTGTTATGGAACTTCGAAAAAGATACATTTATACGAACAGACCTAAAATCTGCTATCAAATTATCAGATGTAGTAAATAAAAATTCTCGGCAGTTGGCACTGACGAATAACAATAAATTAACCTGTGGAGTGATCGTATTTTGTTTCGCGAAGATAAATTTTTGTTTTCTGTAATTTTTCCATAACAGTTCCTGAATTTAATATATCCATTATAAAAAGTTGTACAAAACGCACATCGGCAAGATAAGTGACTAATTTCTTATGTTTCATCCATCAAATGTGTTCTGTGCTTTAGTGTATTGAAATAATTTAATTTTCAAATTATTTACATATTTGAGTTTGTTATTATGCATTTTAATTATTTTTTGTTATATCTGTCTCCTTTTAAGACCAATTCATTCACGAAATAAAAGTTTTTACTACATATTTTTAAATCTTTTATGATAAAAGTAACCAAAATGTGTCTTTTATTCTGTTATGATTCATAAAAGATTCCATAACAGATTGTGGCATGCTGAATACCAAAAATGCAGTTCGTAAAAGATTTGTTGAGAATTTCGAAGTTTTGACAGCTCATTAGAAGATTTATTAACAGATTTCATAGCAGATTAAGCATGCAGAATACCAAAATTATAATTCATAAAAGATTTTTTGACAGTTTAAACTTTTGTATGAAAATTCATAACAGAATAGCAGAATAACAGAATAAAAGATCTACCCAAATATCTAGAAAAGAGAAACTAGCGCCCCCATCGACGGAACTACTAGCTAAAAAATCCTGTCTCATAGTAGTACTATAGGCTTCATATACAAAGATATAATGTAAAATATACAAATACAACAATGTAAACAAAAGGCGTTTGGTGCATGAATCAAATAAAACTAGATGACGACACTTCCTTATTTTATTGACGCAAGATGACATTTGAAAAACAGCTGTAATGCAAGAAAAAAACTAACATCACCGTTTGCCTCATCCATCCTTCTATAAATCATCGGATTGATTTGTTTTGTGTAATTTCGATGTATTAATCTGGCAAAATGACATAAAAGGCAGCAAGTTTTAAGAAAATGTGAATCAAGAAATTGGAAAATTGAAATAAGTATTTTGGAAATTGTTTTTAGCCGTTGTGATTTTCTTTTAATTTAATTTTCACAAATACAGTGATACATACAATTCCGAACCAGTGGATTCCTCAATGAGAAGCTTTCGCACTATTTAACCTTTGAAAACCTACCCCATTCGTGCTCTCCACTTCTCGGTCACTGGTCACATGGTATTAGTGGGCGAGTTGCCTTTTCGGGCGGGACGCTCAGTTCGTATGTCATTAGTAATTTAGGTTCTGAGCAAGAGTGGACGACGATCAAGATCCTCGTGAAGCTATATTGTATGCCAAGGATGCAGCAGAGAATCTGTATTGGGTTGCTCCCGTATACAACAAAATCCAGCCGAAAACAATTTTCTCCGAGAAGCCTTCATCTTGTTGTTCATTTAATTCGTGTTTATTGAATGAATAACTACTTCATCAAATGCTTTGTTTTAATTATAATTTACAGTCAAGTTTTAATATACATATAATAAAAATAAACACAAAAATGAAAATCGCTGTAGAAGGTTTTGCTCATGGCGAGCTGGAAAAAATCTACGACACCAAAAGGCAGAAAATGTTAAAATTATTGATTTGTTGTTGTGTTGTGGTGATTTCTAATCCACCAGAAACCTAGAAGATCTCGAGACCATGGCTGTGCCCAAGAAATATATATGACATTGTGCAAATCTTACAAGTAAGTTTACTAGAAAACGAATTTTATTTATAGAAATTGAAAAGAAAAAATTTATTTGTCACCAAAGGTACTACAGCGGTGAAAAATAGCGCCAATTTTGACCATATTCATTGGTGGCACCCACGAAGAATCTAACTATCTGCAAGAACTACCCTACGGCTCCAAACATCTATTTGGGTTACGCTGGTGTAGTCAAGGTCAATAGCATCCGAATTGCTGGTCTATCCGGATTTTAAAAAAAGCCATGACTTCTTTAAAAGTTACCATGAATTCTCACCGTACTTCGAAGCCAACAAGAAGAGTTTTTATTTATTGTCCATTGTTTTGTATGCTTAAAAACCTTGGAAAAGCTTCAAATGAAACATGCGCATAGAGTCATCAACTTTGGCATAGTACCTACTACCTACTTACATATTTACATATCTAAATTACATCTATGTATGTACTTACATATATCACTCCTAGCTCACATAATTAAAATCCATAACCTAGATTTAAATATACATTTGTAGGTACCTATGTAACTATTCCTTGAATTATTATGATTATTTTGTATTATGATCTTCCTGCAGATAGTGTTTTATACCTACTTATGATAAAGGAAATGAAGTATGTAAACGTTGGCAACGTTGAACCACACCGGGCATCCATAGGCAATCATCGGCCTGATGAGGGCCATGTAGCAAATCTGCTGTCAAGACGACTGCTATAGAACAATCGTTTTGTCAGGGCAAAGGCTCCCCTAGCCTTGGCCAGAGCAGCACCTATATGTCTGTCGAAATACAAGTACTGGTCCAACCAGATGCCAAGGTACCTTACTACACTTTTACTCGCCAGTGGATGTCCATGTGGCTCTACGATCACCAGCTTGCGCCAGTTCTTTCTCGTATCCCTTGAGGCGCTGGACAACGGAGTCCTAAACAGAATAGTTTCTGATTTCTGGAAGTTGATTTTCAACTTCCAGTCATCACAATATCGCTGAATCTTGTCGAAGTCACTCTGCAAGAGATTTTTGATGACCTCAATTGTATGAGCTGTTCTGTACGCAATTAGATCGTCGGCGTACGCAATTGCCTGAGTTAGACTACCTATCAGATCGCTGGTGTAAATGCTGAATAGAATCGGCGAGTTAACCGCTCCCTGCTGAAGGCCATTATTAATATTAAAAATTGCGGTAGAAGTTACATTGCCACTCTTGACCACAAACTTTCTACCATTTAGCATGTCATAAAGCATATACAATAGAGGTTTACTTATACCTAGTCTGGTTAGCTTTAGATAGAGGCCTTCTAACTATACGGTGTCGAAGGCCTTCTCCAAATCAACTAGACAGGCACCCGTACACTGCTTTTTAGTTTTGTTCCATTGGATATCAGAAACTAGTTTAGACGCGGCATGAATTGTGTCATTTCCCGCCTTAAAACCGAACTGATTATCCGGGATGATATTTTTATCCTCCGCCCAGTTGAACAGGGCTCTATTAATAACCTTTTCAAATACTTTGCCGATACTCGGAAGAAGACTTATCGATCGGATATTCGCCGGATTGGAGTTGTCCTTTCCCTTTCTTGGGAGAGGGTGCACCACAGCTGTCTGCCAACGCCCTGGATAATATGCATTATTCAGCGCGTTGTTAAACAGTGTGGTATAAATGTCAACTGCCTCTTGAGGCAAATGTCGTAGTACAACGTTGGATATACCATCGACTCCTGCTGACTTCTTTTTCTTTAATGAATCGAAGATGAGCTGGAGTTCATTCTTCGAAATTAACAATGGACTGGGCCCATTTCGGTCGGCGATTATGGCGTTTGCAAAATCTTCATCATTAAACCCGATAAATCCAAGGTTCTCAGATCGCCATTCGGGTTTATCGTTCCGGAGCCATAAGTGATGAAGCAGAGCTCTGTTCTCCAGGTCATGATTTGGGCGAATGCTAGCATTCACCTTGTACACTTGCTGGAAAGCAGCCCCCACAGCCTCCACTCTCTCCTGCGGATCTTCGACTATATAGAGGTGATCGCCCAATACGGCATCCTCTGGGTCTATGCCTGCTGTCAGAAGTACGTCTCTGTTCTCTGTTGTCCTCTGGAGCTTAAGACACGGAAGATCGTTTTGATCCTTTCTTCTAAAAATCTTATTAATTTTTGGGAACATACTTGGGTCGCTAGAGTTAAGGGCACGAATTTAATTGTCCCAGCACAAATTAATAGCCAACCTATAATTTTCTTTGATCAATTGGTTGATGTTCCTGATGGACGACTTCAGTGTCCTAATCTCCATATCTCGTGTATCAGTAAACCGTCTGGACAAGCGTTTTAGTCTTGTTAGAAGTCCACTTTTTTGTCTGTGAAGTGCGTCAATTGTCGCGTTACGGTACATGTCAGTTGCCTTACGTTTATTTGTATTTCGGTATTGTTCTGTTCATTGTTCGTAGAATCGTTTCGTCAATTTGTTCTAAGTATCTGTCGATTTCAGTATTTGTTAGGTTCCTGTCATTTGGTGGGGATATACCATTTGACCGTAAATCGCTCAATAAGACGTTGGAGAAGCGTGGCCACCGCACCTTACTGTAATTGTAAGTATGCACAGGCACATACTCCTCCAACTCCATAAGCTAGTTCGGAAGTTGTATAACGGCAGCGAATCCGCAGTGGTCACTGTCGAACTCGATCGTTCGTAAACAATTTCTTGGTCGTTGACCCACAGTGTCAGTAATTGTTGGTCTTGCGTCTTTCAGCAATAGATCCAGATAGGCACCGCTTTTTGGAAACGATGGCCTCTCTGTGGCTAGAAGATCGGGGCGATACTCAAGGTTGTATCGACCCATCCAATTATACAAATGGTTACCTCGAGGATTTTGTATTTTATTTCCGCAATCTATGTGTTTAGCGTTTAAATCACCGGCTAATATGTAAAAGTTTTCTTCCGAACTCAATCTTACGCATTCAAAAAGCTTTTCAAGCTCTGTTATAAACTGTGTGGGCTGAGGTGTTTCCGGTGCATAGGCAGCGATCACATACATTCGCTTCCCCTGTTGGAGATGAATGCATATGATGCATGCCTCTAACGTCTGAAATGTTCGCGCATTACTATTATATATTACCTTATGACTAATGCCTTTACGTATAAAGATTGCGACGCCTCCTCCTTGAGTGGAGTTCGGTCGGCCTTTTCTTACGAAATTGTAGTTGTTATAAGTCAATTTATGTTTCTGGTTAAGCTTAGTTTCGCTAGCCATAAACACATCTGAACTTATGTCTTTAAGCAATTGGAATAAATTCGCTCTACGTTCGGTCCTAATCAGTGAATTTAGATTCACAGCTAGGATCTTAAAGGGCCTCTCCGGCAGCGCGCCCTCAACCTCTAAGTTGCGTTAAGCTCGGCAAAACAGAGTAGAGATAATCCACCCTAGTCGCCTGCTCCCTGATCTGGTTTTGGAGGCCAGTCAACTGGCCCTGGATGGCCAGCAGAATGCCCATAATATCCGCCTGTACCGCCGGCGACTTAGGCACGGGGGCCTGTTGGGCTACCTTTGTTGTAGGCTGTACCGTGCTTCCCCTTCCTGACGCCCTTTTGGCGTAAGAAATTTGGGGGTTGACGGGCGTTGTTGTAGGAGGGCGCAGTGTTGGACGCTGTTCTACCACTGTTTGCTTTGCTGCTTTATTGTTCTTTATAAGCTGAAACGTCGGGCATCCCCGATAATTAGCAGGGTGTCCGCCGCCTCGGCAGAGTACACATTTAAGCTGGGTCCTATCTTCGACCCGTTCCTTTCCTAATTTGCATTCATCTGCATTGTGGTTCTCTCCACACTTAACGCAGCGTGACTGCATTTTGCAGTTTACTGCGGCGTGGCCGAACCTTTGGCAGCGCATGCATTGAACCATGTCGCCGCGCCTTTTTAATTTGTCCCAAGTTACAACCTGGTAGTTAAGGACGGATATACTCCTCAAACTATCCAGTTTACTGCTGGGTGAGAGTTGAACAAGGAAGAAGGGAAGACTCCGCTTCTCCCGCCTAGCTCTAACTGTAGCGAACGGCTTGACCCCGATAAAGTCGAGATCGTCATTCGCTTTTTGGCGGAGTTCACTTAAGAGCACATGTGGTTCCGTGCAGGAATCTATGCCCTTCAAAAGGACCGCTTGAAATTTTTCGGTCTTAGGGGTGAAACTAAAGAATTCAGTAGTAGTTTCTTTTAGCAACGCTTTAATTTTTTTGGGCTGTTCCAGTGTGAAGCAATGGATAGCATGCCTATCGTTATTTAGTCTTTTTACAGTAAAATTTTGACCTATGGCCAACTTACACAGATTTATGGTATCCTGTAACTCCATTTTATAAGTATTTAAGGGTGGCACCTTTTCTTTTTTCGTAATCGGCAGGTGTGGCTGCTGCTGTTGATACTGGCTTTTCTGCTGCTGTTGATTCTGCTGCTTTTGATTCTGCTGCTGCTGTATTTGTTGCGGTTGTTTCTGGGCTTGTGTCTGCTGTTGTTGCTGTTGTTTTTGCCGATGTTGTTTTGGCTGCTGCTGTGGCTGTTGTTTTTGTAATTGTTCTATTTGCTATTGTTGTTCTTGTTCTTTGAATTCTCTTAGTTGTTTCGCTCGGCGGGCTTCTTGGTTGGCCTTAAATTTGCTTTTCAACTTTTGGATTTCTGCCTCCATTGTTTCAATTTGAGCGATCATTCTTTGTTCCTCGTCCTCCTCAGATGACGCCTCTGATGTGGAGAGGTTCACGAAGGCAGTACTATAGCCCGTCGTGAAGTGCCCTTCTCCTTCCTCAGACATATATTCAATACCCTCTTCGGGTGAAATGTCTAGCTGGGTTTGTCTTGCTGCCTCTGACGTCTCGTCTATATCGGACGTATTCACCCCAGCTGGCAGCTTTGCTGAGGTAGCCGTGGATCTCCTCTTTACCAAATTTGGTGCGCACTTGATCCTCTTTCTGCCCTTCTGGTTAGCATCGGATGATGTTGCCGTTGTTGTTATTGCTGTTGATGTTGTTGCTGCAGAATCACTGCTTGTAAGTGGAACATCTTTCGATGTTCCCTCAGCTGATGCCATCGCTGGCCTCACTGGCCCTAGGACATCTTTCGATGCCCCGGTGCTTAAACTCCTCCTTTGATTGTTTTCCCAACCAATAAAGTTTTCCACTTCACGGTTGTGGAAAAAAACTTGCAAAGTTCTGATGCCCGGCTGGGAATCGAACTGGCGACCCTCGGATTCTCGGTCGGCTACTCTACCACTGTGCTACTGCACCACTTCATAAATGTTGGTTTAATGTTAAACTTAAACTCACACACAAAATTTAATTTGGATAAAAACTGGGAAGCCGAAAACGTGTTAAAACCTCCACAGTACGAGATCGACTGACGACTTTGAATACGGTGCTCCTCCGCGGCGTGCATGATTTTTTGTTCAAGTTCTTCCTGGTTATTTTCCAATTGTTGCTGCAAAATTTGCTTTTTCAAATCGGTTATATCCGAATCTTTAATTTTTTTTTTTTTTTTTATTTTTTGACCTAGAAGTATGCAGACACTGTTGTCGCTTGGTGCGCAACATTTCTGGGTTATAACCTTGCCAATTTAGGTGTTCTTCTGCCGGATTTTCGGTGTTAAGAGATTCAATTTAAAACAATTCCGTGTTTTCATCGGCCAAATAGTTCTCATCTTCAAAACCCTAAATTTCTCCTTGCTCAAAGGGCTCTTCATCATCATCATGTCTAGAAAAAAAAAATACAAACGTAGGTATATCAAAATTAAAATCTACAATAAGCTACAAAAATCGCAACAATATTCACCTGGATGACAACCCATCCGCACTAACGCCCATGACGTCGCTTAGTGCATTTAAACTTTAGCTGTCCTCTTTTGGGGGTGGTGGACCACCCCCTGTTAGGAATTTTTCCTTCCGAAGGTCAGCCTTGGATGTTCGTAGGTTTCTTTTTATATTATTATACTTGTCTCTTAGGACTTTTCCTGTTCTTGGTCGAATAAAAAAAGGATGAATTTTAAACCTTTTTTAAATTTGATTGATAACTGGAATGTCTCTGAGCTCTAATTCAAGTTAACTTAACCATATTTAATAAAAAGAAATTTGTATTTCCAAAATTTTCAATATAAAAAGTACATTTCATCAGTTTCTTGAAAACTGAAAAATCATGAAAATTACTTTTATATGGAAAATTTTCAAAATATTTGTTTGAATTGAAAATATTTTTTAGAATAACCTAAGTTATCTAAATAAGAATTCAGACTCAACCAAACCTAACTAACTTGAAAACTTACTTCTCCTTCCGATGTGGCATTGAAAATTTGCGACAAGGACTGCCTCACAAGCTGCGTCCATTTGCTTGGACGTGATTGCGTCGGTTTTTTTTATTATGAAATATATTTTTTTTCTCCAAGGCCAATCGACTCAACTTCGCTTCTGTGGTCTTAGAAAAAATCGATGTCCGTTTTGGTTTCGTCTGCCTTGACATATTCCTGAAAAGAAAAGTTATATACAAATTCATAAGTAATAAGAATTTATTTACCTTGTTAATTGCTAACGGTGTTTCAAATAATCCAAACAAAAAAACAAAATGGCACCAAAAATTAAAAAAACTTAATTCTTGATTAAGTTTTGGCAACCGAACTGACAGAAAGACTGGAAAAAGGAACGATATGTTGAAAAACCATGATTTGTTAATCAGGCTAAAAAAAAAGTGAACAAATAGTCTTTGATTATCAGGGATATTTAACTGAGGATTATGAAGAATCCGTGATTATCAAATTGCAGATTTTGTTTTTTTTTGATTATTTGAAACAGCGCTAGCAATTAACAATGTAAATAAATTCTTATTTGCAACCATTAAATTTTATCTTTTTATATTAATTTATTGATGAATTTGTATATATGTAACTCTTTTGTTGTCAGTAATATGTGAAAGCAGACGAAACCAAAACGGTCATCGAATTTTTCCAATACTGAAGAAGAGAAGTTGATTCGATTGGCCTTGGAGCAAAAAAAATATATTTGAGAATAAAAATAAAGACGCGATCACGTCCAAACAAAAGGGCGCAGCTTGGGAGGCCTTGTTGCAAATCTTCAATGCCACATCAGAAGGAGGAGTAAGTTTTAAAGTTAGTTAGGTTTGGTTGAGCCTGAATTCTTATTTAAATAACCTAGCTTATTCAAAAAAACATTTTCAATTCAAACAAATATTTCGAAAAATTTCCATATAAAAGTAATTTTCATGCTTTTTCAGTTTTCAAGAAACTGATGAAATTTAGTTTTTATATTGATTTTTTTCCAAATACATATTTCTTTTGATTAAATATGATCAAATTAAATTAAATTAGAGCTCAGAGACATGCCAGTTATCAATCAAATTTAAAAAAGTTAAAATTCATCCTTTTTTATTCAGCCAAGAACAGGAAAAACCCT
The DNA here is from genome assembly GCA_910595825.1 of Philhelius pedissequus. Taxonomy (NCBI): domain Eukaryota; kingdom Metazoa; phylum Arthropoda; class Insecta; order Diptera; family Syrphidae; genus Philhelius; species Philhelius pedissequus. The sequence goes on from OU343160.1 coordinate 146,062,551, forward strand.
TAGAGACAAGTATAATAATATCAAAAGAAACCTACGAAAATCCAAGGCTGACCTTCGAAAGGAAATATTTCTAATAGGGCGTGGTCCACCACCACCAAAATAAAAAGAGGACAATCCAATTGTAAATGCACTAAGCGACGTTATGCGCCTTAGTGCGGATGGGTTGGCAGCCATTTATACATTTGTATTTTTTTTCTAGACATGATAATGATAAAGAGCTCTTTGAGCAACGAGAAATTAGGGGTTTTGAAGATGAGAACTATTTGGCCGATAAAAACACGGATTTTTTTTTTATTGAATCTCTTAACACCGAAAAACCAACATAAAAACACCTAAATTGGCAAGGTTATAACCCCGAACTGTTGCGGACCAAGCGACACCAGTGCCTGAACACTTCTAGGTCGAAAAATAAAAAAAAAAAAAAAAAAATTGAAGATTCGGACATAACCGATTTAAAAAAGCACATTTTGCAGCAACAATTGGAAAATAACCAGGAGGAACATGAACAAAAAATCATGCACGCCGCGGAGGAGCACCGCATTCAAAGTAAAATTTTAGAAGCAGAGCTAAAGCTCAAGGAAAAAAAATTTAAATTCTAATACCTATATTAATTTATTTATTTCGTATACGAGTATCTATTATCCAGCCAGATTTTTTTTTGTTCGCGAATAAATGTCGGGTGGTTTTGTCGAAATTGTGTTTGAAATTAATTGCGAATAAAAAAAAGAGTATATGTTAAATTCAATGTAAATGTGTTGTGTGTATTTTTCCAATTATATTTATACAGTACTACACGGATATAAGAAAGTCTGAAAATCCCAGACATTTCTTTCTTATATTGGAGTTTTTTTTATATCCAAACAACGGATATAAGAAAGAAAATTTCTTATATAAGAAACACGGATATAAGAAAGAAAATTTTTTATAAAAAACAATGGGCAAAGGAAAATATTTTGTACCTGTATACATGCAAAACGAAGTAGGCCATACAAACTTTGTATGTATAATGTATGTATGTTCATATATGTACATATATATGTATATCAATAAAAACTCCATCTATAATATTTTAGGACAGAAGGCTTCAATGCAACAAAGTACCAAAACTAAACTTTTCTTCAACAGGTAACAAAAGTAAATAAATAAGTCTTCCCTTCAAAAAAATAAAATTAAGAAAAATATTGTGAGTCTATGCAAGTAAGGTTAATACATATAAAAATGTACAGGAACTATTTTGTAGTAATCTTTAAAAAATAATCGTCGATTTTTTTTTGGATAAACTGCTTGTCAACATTTTTGAAAAGAAGTTCTTCTTCAATAGTCTCTAAATTGTGTTCTTCGTTATCATTGATAAACCGCTTCAACACAAAGTAGGCTTCAACGGCTTCGGTTCTTGTTGGTGGTTGTTGTAAGAGATCTGACAATTCTTCTCTTTCAACTACTTCTGATTTGTCGCCTTCATCCTCCATCATTTGCATTTCATTTAAAATTTGTATTTCGTTTAATTCTCCAAAACATTTCTCATTTTCCAAGGTTTCAAAGTAACGGAAATATTCATTTAATTTTTTTTTCAAATTCAAATCTTTATTATAATAACTTACACAGTAAGATACAATATCTTATTCAATAATGAAAGCTTCAAAGAAATTTCAATAATATAATATTAATGTTACACATTTTTACAAATTCAAAAGAAATTCAGATAAAAATAAATTTAATCACTTATTCAAATAATTTAAACTATTTTTGCAAATCAAAATTATATAATAATATGTTGAAATATCTGAAAAATAATAGCAAAATATTAGGTACATATACATATAATAAATGAAAGGGATAAATATAAGTATGGGTGGATACTAAAGGTGACAAAAGAAAAAAAATCATCATCATCGTCGAGGGTCTTCTAGGAATATTTTCAGTTTAGCCTTGAACAGTTTTCTGCAACTTATTAATTTTATTGCTAGGTGAAGGGAATTCCAAAGCCGAATAGAATAAATAAAAAATTGTCGTTCAGAGACCAAAAAGGTGTAGCGCGAATTGGTACAATATCCGGAGGTCTAGCTGAACGCGTAAAGCTGATACTGTTGTAAAGGTTGGTAGGTTGACGCATTTGAAGCACATTATGAAGTAGGGTGAGCGTTTTTAGTTTGAAAAGATCTTCAAGGCTGGTATTATAGATTGATTTGGAAAAAGAGGAAACGTGTTCATAAATTTTCTTCATCAAAACAGATTATTTCAGCATCCGACTTAGTTTGTGAAAATCCGGCTTTCTTGAAACAATTTTTAATTGCTTGTGGTGTAACTAGCCACTACTAACAGTAATTTCGTTTAAAAAGGTTTCGAAGCAATTGGCTTCAATGGCAAGAACTTGTTTTCGCACCAAATTCTTTCTGTAATGAGCTTTAAATGATTGTATTATTCCTATAAAAACAAATACAAACTTCGTTTATAAATAGTTTAACAAGAAATTAAATGTATATGGCTGTATAATAATAGTAGTGTTGGCGGGAAGAAAGATTATTTCAATATGGTTGATAATTATTGAGCTTGTGACATGACGCATTGTCCACCAGCAGCAATATTTTCTTATTTTTGTTGTCATTTTATCATCCATCTCCTTGATGATTTCACTCCAAAGCGTGCATGTCATCCAAGCCTTTTTCTTCCATTTATACGGGATTGGAATTTACTTTCCTCGATAGGCACGAGGCTGTTTAACTTTGCCAACTGAAAGTATGAATTTTTCTGAACCAGTTGCGTTACATAACATAAGCAATGTAATCCTGTCTTTGGGAATTTTTTGGCCACTAACGGTTTGGGTCTTACAATAATGCAAGGTGCTGTATGCTGCACAATGAACAGCTTTCCGATTCATTCCAGGTGCGTCAAGGAGTAAGACAAGGAGATGTGTTGTCACCAATTTTGTTTTTATTGGCAATGGATGATGTACTGACTGCTTGACTGACTGACAGTTGGTACAAACGAGGGGAATGGCATCCAATGGAGTCCATTCGAAAAACTTAGTCATTTGGACTACGCTGACGATATATGTTTCATGTCAAACAGTGTAGGCGTCTTGGACCAAATGTGCCAATTGCTGCAAGCGAACCGTGAGATGGCTGGCTTAAATATCAACGCCAAAAAGACAAAAATGCTGCAGACCGGTCGCAACTCTCAACAGGAGATTATTCTGAGACAGGAAACTATTGCGAAGGTTTTCCAGTTCAACTACCTAGGTAGTATTGTATCAATTGATGGTGGAACGCAATCTGATGTTGTCAGCAGGATAAACAAAGCTCGTAGTACTTTTGGAATGCGTTCTCCCGTGTGGCACTCCAGCATAATAACGCTACGCACAAAGCTAAAACTCTTCGAGTCCAACGTGAAATCCGTCCTCCTGTACGCCTGTGAAACCTGGAAATGCTCCGCCGACATCTGGAGCAGGCTACAGGCTTTTATCAATCGCTGTCTTCGATACATTCTCAAGATTCGATGGCACAAATCATAAGAAATGTTGAGCTGTGGGATTGGACTCACCAGAGAAGGGTGCATCTTGACATCATACAACGAAAATGGCAATGGATTGGCCATATTCTGAGGAAACCAAATGAGAACATAGCAAAGCAGTACCTCGGGTGGAATCCTCAGGGTGTACGGAGAGTTGGTAGACCAAGAACAACATGGAGATCAACTGTACTTAATGAAGCTCAGTCCTTTAACTTCCATTCTTCGGATCAGCTAAGGCACCATGCTGTGAACCGAGATAAATGGAGGGAATCTGTTGCTGCCCTATGCTCCAGAAGGAGTTAAAGTGTTGCTGTGAAGGCTGCAGTGACTGGAACACATATATATTACGGTTTGGTTTCCTGAAACATATGTTGCACAAGGCAGTGCTTTATACATTAAACCAGTCTCGTCAGCATTGTATACATCTTCAAGTGAATATTTTTTTAAGAGATTGGGAATGACAAGTTCATTTAAATTTTGTGCTGCATTCTCATCAGCAGAACAAGACTCACTGTGTAGCTTCTTAAAACGAATGTTACCGTTCTTTTTCCATCGATGAAGCCAACCTTGATTCATTCGCTTCAAAATATGGGATTTGCAATTCATTCGCAAATTATTGAGCTTTCTCTAGCAATATAGGTCCGGTAAGCTTCGCACTTTTCTCTGTCATTTGTTCGAACAATTTTGTCATAGTTTTGTTAAGAAGTTCGTGTTTTGGTTTTCTGTGTCTTTTTTTGTCCAAATTCTTACACGTAAATTTTGTTTTTTTCACTTTCATCGGCGTTCTTAACAATTTTACACAAAGAGCTTTCAGAAATTTGGAATTCAGTTGACACTTCTTTCCTGCTCTTTCCCGATTTTATTTCTTCCACAATTTTTATTTTAGTTTTCAGATAAACAGTGTTTCTTTTTTTGTGCATTTTGAATTATTGTAAAATCAAAATAAAGTTGAGCAATTAAAGATACAACACAACAAGCCGAAAGAAGTCAGACGCACATGTCAGAATATTTGCGGCCTTTCCAATTTTCGGCTGTCATTCCATTGGAAAGTGGGAAGCTGTAAAAAAAGGCGTTAACACAAGGATTCAAAAGTTTTGTGCACATGGTTGTCTGACAAAGAAAATTTCTTATAAGTGTACTTTTTTACTTTGGTGTATAAGAAAGACTTTCTTATAACAGTGGTTTTCTTATATGCGAGTTTCTTATATACGATTAATTTCGAAAGAAATATAAAGAAAAGGCACGCTGTTTCTCATTGCGTTTCTTGTGAGCGAGTTTTTCTTATATAAGTGTTTCCTTTATCCGTAGAATACTGTACAAATGCTACCAGTGGTGATGTTTACTGCTTGCAGGTCAAAATCCAAAAGGGTCGATTAACTCACAAAAATTCTTGTTCACAAGATAAAAAAATAAGCACAGAAGAAAGTATCAAAAATTGAGTGAAACTAAGTTAACTGTGCTGACGGCTTATTATTTAAGTAGGCAAACAAAATATAACTGCATGAGCATAGATTTAAGTGTTAACAGCAAAAATTAATAGGGTATTATTTTCAATGTTTACAAAATATTTTATGAAGTTAAATTTGATCAAATGAAAAATAATTTTTAATACAATTTTAAGTGAAATTAATTTGCGAATGAATGATCTGAAGTTTGAATTTAAATTTAGGTTAATTAATCCTGAACATTCCGGCCCCCCTGGAACGAGTTTCAGGACATGGGTACTCTTGCCAGCTTGGTGATTTGGCAGATAAATGTTCCGCCAGCCGCCCTACCAGTTGCAACTCGTACTCGACCATCAGAACCTTGAGTTGTAGCTTCGATCTTGCCAAGAAGCCATTGTGTGGCTGGAAGATTTGGCTCTTTTATAATAACCAGGTCCCCTGGGCTTAGGTTTGATGTAGATCGCTTCCACCTTGGACGTTCTTAAAGGGTGGTGATGTACTCCATATGCCAACGTTTTCAAAATCCTTGGACCATATTTTGGGGGGGGGGGGTGATTCGGGTGACTGGTGTGTTAAGGGTAGTTGGCTCTGCAGTAAATGGTGCACCTGTAATGAAATGTGCTGGGGTTAGAGGGTTTAAATCATAATCTAATATAACACATAGAGGACGAGAATTTAGAACAGCTTCGATTTGAGAAAGAACTGTGTATAGTTCTTCGAAAATAAGAATGGTTGATCCTTTTACACGTCTTAATCTTGACGGACTTGACACAAGTCTCACACAAGCTCCTGAAAACTCGATGTTAAAATGTCCAAGCAAAATCACAACCTGGATGTGAAAACGAACGCTTTGTGAGATCCTTTGCGATGGTAAGTCACCCATTGGATGCGTAGTGGTATCCTTTCGTAGCTTGTAACATCTATTGCAATGGAAAACAATCTTACGAATGATGTCGCGGGAGCCCACGATCCAAAACTGTTTTTACAAAGGCGAAGATCGCGGAGACTCCTGGGTGAAGGTTACCTTTGTGAATATCGTCTATGTTAAGAGAAGAACAATTGTTATTAAGGAGAACATAGGGATGCTATATGTTAAATGATATGGTAGCATTTTTTATCCTGCTCTTAAAAGACCTTTGTTATTTAAAAAGGGAGAGTATTTTAGAAGTTTTTACTTTAGGGGTAAATGATTTTTGTTTATTAGGGCGCAAATATCTTCACTGAATGAGTTTTGTTGCACTGATTTTATTATAGTTGTTTTCGCGACGATGATTTCTTTTAGGGTTAAGTATGAAGAACGACGTTAAGTTTTTTTTTAGATTTTTCACTTAGGTAATTGAAGATGAAACGTATGACGTAGACGAGTATCCCTTGCATACGAAACCACGATGATGTTTTGTTGATTATATGATCGATGACATCAAATTTGTTGGATGATGTAAGAAGAACTTGAGGTGGACATAGTCTTTTTTCGAGTAAAAGTTCGTTCTCTTCCGGCTTAAAGGTCCCGAGTTTAGGTTTTGGCCATTCACTTTCCTCCAGTGATAACCATGGTGGACCAGTTTGCGAAAGATGATGATTTGGAAGATTTGACGGAAAAATACAGCGCGACGCACAATCAGCTGGATTTGACTTGGATCGAATATGGTTCCAGCAATTCCTTGGACCGATTTCCAATATAGCAGATGTTCTGTTGGCGACGAACCTAGTCCAGCGACGAGGAGGTGAAGAAAGCCAGTGTAAAACTATTTCAGAATCACACCACGTTACGGTTCTGGAAAATTTATACGAAAACGACGATTTTATGAGATTGAACATCCGAGTTAGCAGCAAAGCCCCACAGAGCTCCAAGCGAGGAATTAAGACGGGTTTTCATGGAGCAACTATCTGTCTTACAACGAGTATATAAAACAGCACCCCACGCGAGTGACGATGCATCGCAGAATCCATGAAGCTCAACGTCATCGAATGACGATGCAAAAAAGTTTCTGGGGATACGAATTTGTTCGAAAAACGAAAGTTCTTTTCTGTACTTTGCCCATCTTTCAGCTAATTGAGAAGGCAACGGGTCGTCCCATCTAAGATTTAAGTTTGATGACCAGAAGTCCTGAAATAGGATTTTGAAGAGAACGACGGATGGTGCAAGTAGTCCTAGTGGGTCGAATATTCGCGAAACTTCTGACATTTGGCTGCATTTGGATAGTCTGATTTGTAATCGTCCGCAAGTTGTTTCAGAATTCGAACGGACAGAAATGGAGCGGATGCTGTACCGTACGTTACAGTACGTAAACGATAATGATCGATTTCCTTCGAAGGGGATTCACGCCAAACAATACGCTGATAGTCAGCGTGTGAATCCTCAACCCAAATTTGGCGAAACATCTTAAACACATCCGCAGTGAACACGAAGGGATGTTGACGAAAACGCAAGCACACATATCAAATCGCGTTGAAGAGGAGGGCCTATCAATAGCGTACTGTTCAAAGAATTTCCTGTTGAGTCATTAGCTGAACCATCAAACACGACACGTAATTTTATGGACGAGCTGTCCGGCTTCAAGAGTGCGTGATGAGGAAGCTAAAAACCTTTGCTATCAAAAGTGGCAATTTCTTCACGAGGAATCTGAGTCATATGACCTAAGTCAATATATTCTCGCATGAACTTAGAATATAATTCTCGCAAATTGGAATTTTGATTAAAACGACGTTCCATTGTATAGAGATGCAAAACAGCAATAGGCAGGGTATTTTCGAAAGATGTATTTGTTGTTTTGAATGGAAGGACATACTTCCCATCAGGAGGCCGAAAAATGTTTGGCGAAAATGTTCTTCAGCCTGGTCGACCACAGATGTTTGATTTGCTGGAGCAATTTCCTCGCGTTCCCAAAATCGTTGTAATAAAGAATCAATGACGACTAAGGAATGAAAAGACGTAAAATAATTCGACTCTTCTGATTCAAAGAATTGTCCCGTTATGATCCAACGGAACGAAGTACTTTGAGCGATTGGGCACCCATCAGGACTGAGAATATGCCCATTCTTTACAATGCTCCAAAGCTTATCAGCTCCAAGAAGAACATCAATGGGAGCAGCGATATTGAAATTTGGATCAGCAAGTTCGAGGTTTGTGATATGAGACCAAGAAGACAGCCTGGTCGACCACAGATGTTTGATTTGCTGGAGCAATTTCCTCGAGTTCCCAAAATCGTTGTAATAACGAATCTATGTCTACTAAAGAATGAGAAGACGTAAAATAATTCGACTCTTCTGGTTCAAAGAATTGTCCCGTTATGATCCAACCGAACGAAGTACTTTGAGCGATTGTTCACCCATCAGGACTGCGAATTTGCCCACTCTTTAGAATGCACCAAAGCTTATCAGTTCCAAGAAGAACATCAATGCGAGCAGCGATATTGAAATTTGGATCAGCGAGTTCAAGGTTTGAGATATGAGATCAAGAAGATACGTTTATCGATTTTGATGGTAAATTCGAAGATAATTTATCCATTATAAATGCATCAACGAATAAATGCGAAGTGTTGAAACGAGAACGAAGGTGTAACGATATACGCCCTTTTGTATAGGCTATTTCAGTGACTGATAAACCGAGAAAATGGATTCTTAGATGAGTTCTATGATACCCGAGTCTTTGAGCGAAAGAATTAACAACAAATGTAGATTTTGATCCGGAATCTAGAAGCACGACAGTCAATTAGATTTCCCTGAATATCTTGAATTTTAGCCAACAGAGTTGGTAAAAGCGTTTTCTTTCGACAGCTAAATTCAAGCGAATGGTTACTTATGATCTGACTCAGAGCAGTAGATGTAGTTGTAGCTGTAGATGTTGGTAACGGAGGTTGAGATTGAAGCGAATAATTCGAGGAAAAAGATTGAGATTTTTTATATGCATCTTCGGAATGTATAAGCGAATGATGGCGCAATTTGCACACCCGACAACGAAACAAGGAATGGCATTTATGCGACGAATGGCCAGCACGAAGGCAGTTAAAAGAAAGTGAATTTGTTTTTGCACAAAACTTGGACGAGAATCAATGTCTAAGGCGACGAATTTGGTACACTGCGGAAGGATATAATCCTCTTTACACATTGGACATTTTGGATCTGAAGGCCCAGCTAAATGAGCCCGAATGGTAGTTGGTTGCTTTGTCCGCGTTGTGACCGAACGACTATTTATAGACTGACATGCCTCAAGAGTATCACATCGCCCTTCTAAAGAATGCTGCTATGATGCAGTCTTCACGAGACCCGATATGTTCTGCCCAAGCTTGTTTTGAATCAGGAGCAAGTTTGTTCAATAATAAATAAATGAGCCATGGGTCGCGACTCGATTTGCCCAATGCTCTAAGCCCACGTACAACTTCATCGGCACCATCAGAAAATTTTCTTACCGTTTGAACATTGCAAACATTTATGGTAGGAATGGATAAAAAGGTTTCAAAAAATGATTGAGCGATCAGTTGTCTACGATCGTAACGTTTTTTTAACCGATCCCATGCTTCAGCGTAATTAACATCGGATATGGTAATGTGTTTAATGAGATAAGCTGCATCACCGCTTAAATAAGATTTTAAATAATGAAATTTATGCGTTGAACTAAAATTCGTCTTAGTGTCAAGTGAACCGAGAAATACATCTCGAAAGGATGGCCAATCCTTATAGTTTCCTTCGAACGGTGGCAAAACGATATTTGGAAGTTTGGTTGTATTCGAATTATTCGTCGAAAACGAAGACGAATTACTTAATTTTTCCAAAAAAAAAACGATTGCTGGTCAACTAACCGATCTATAGCTGACGTATTTAACGCCGGTTCATAGGAATTTAACCTTTCACGAATGGCTAACTGTTTGGGCATTGTAGCAAAATATTTTGTTTCGTATGTCGAAAATTCATTTTCAATTTCATCGACTTCATCTTCTTGAGATTGTTCGAGAATCTCGTTATGAAGAGCAGAAAATTCAAGTCTATTTACACGAATCTCCAGCATTTCTAGAGAAGTGGATTCATCGATTGCTTCCACAAATGCTGCCGCCCGCGTTAATGGCCCCATTGGGTTACCACATTTGATTTTCAAAGCATTCGCCATATCGAAAAAGCACAAATAATTTTGTATAAATGAAAAAAAGGTATATGTTTCTTGCAGAAAAAATTATGAACTTAATCAGTCTGATTAATTATGTTTTAATCAAATTGTATTTTTAATATGATTAAACGATTTGATTAACTGTACGAGATCAATAAAAAAAAGTCGTACGATTTCACTGTTCACATATGCGAATCATGAGGAGCTTCGAAAGTTATATAAAGATACCTTAAAATCAATATATATTCCGGCTCGAAGGACCAAATTAATGTTTGCGAATAAATGTTATTAGTGGACTGTATTTTTTTAATTGTGTTTGAAATTATTTGCCGAATAAAAAAAAGAGTATATGTTAAATTCAGTGTAAATGTGTTATGTGTATATTTGCCAATTATATTTATAAAAATGTTACGAATGGTGATGTTAACTGCTTGTAGGTCAAAATCCAAAAGGGTCGATTAACTCACAAAAATTCTTCTTCACAAGTTAAATAAGAAAGTAACAAAAATTGAGTGACACTAAGTTAACTAAGCTAACAACTTGTTATTGCATTAATAGATTTAAGTAGGCAAACAAAATATAACTGCATGAGCATAGATTTGAGTTTTACCAGCAAAAAAGTAATAGGGTATAATTTTCAATGTTTGGCAAGCTTACAAAATATTTTATGAAGCTAAATTTGATCAAATGAAGAATAATTTTTAATACAATTTTAAATGAAATTAATTTGTGAATGAATGATTTGAAATTTGAATTTAAATTTAGGTTGATTAATACTGAACATTTTTTTATGTTTATATAGTTTTTTTTCTTTATTGTTTGAAAAAATGATCTACGTTTTATAAAAAAAAAGAATTTAAAATAAATAATAAATCAAATTTTAATTCTTTTATTTGCAATCTACACAATCGAAACGCCATTCTTCTACTATGAAACTGTAATCTCTATAATACACTGGATATCTCTGTAAATAGTTTTTTTTCAATTTAAAAATGGCAAGGTGCATTTTTACCTACCTACTTTGCCGTCTATCCACGCAAAACAACAAAAGTAAGGTGACATAAGTTTTTGTTTTGTGTACAAAAACAAATCAAAACTATAAACAAATTAAAAACAGCACACATTGTCAAGTTATTGTGATCAAGTTAGAACAACGGTTGCCGCTGTCAATAAAAAAACCTAACAAGTTTTCCGAAAAAACCTTCCAACTCAGTTTGATATCACCGCGGCTTATCTTTCGGTGAAGATCTTTATGGAAATCCCAGATATGACGCCCGACGTCTAGTTTATCCTAAGGAACGAAAAGGATGTTGAAATTAAGAAGAAAACCGAGAAGATGATATCTAAAATTCAACAAGCCAACAAGCTTTGTTTATTGAAGAAGGCACTCTATGGTCTGCGTCAGGCGGGACACTGCTGGTATGAGCGACTTAATAAAGAACTGCAACATTTTGGCTTACACCCAACCAAGTCCGACACTTGTGTATACGTTCGTGGCTCAGGGGGAGATATGCTGATTGTCCTTGTCTACGTGGATGATATCCTTGTCATTTCTCGGAACCCAAATGATGTCAAACTTATAAACGAAAGTTTATTAACAACTTTTGTACTTAAGGATCTTGGCGAGGTTCCATGTTGCCTAGGTTTGGTATTCATAAAAAGGGCTGACGGATGTTCTATACATCAACGAGGATACATTGCCTATGTGCTGTAGCGTTTCGGAATGAAATATAGTAAGCCGGTATCCACTCCGATGTGCGTCGGAGCTCCGAACATTTGTAAAAAGGAAGCAGACATCAATCATCAGAAGAAGACACCATATCGTGAACTTGTAGGATCACTCATATACCTGGCAATGGGTCTTCGTCCTGACATCGCTTATGCTGTTAGCTGGTTAAGTCAGTTCAACGACACCCATATGCAGGAGCACTGGATTGCTGCTAAACGATTCTTACGCTACCTGCAGGGCACCAAAGGTATAGGTCTGAATTATGCACCTTCGGAGGCATGGTATGGTAGATACATATTGGGGGACAAATGACAGACGTTCTTATACCGGATATGCTTTCATCCTTTCTGGGGGAGCTATAACATGGGAGTCGCGCAAGCAGTGAACTGTGGCACTTTCTTCCACATAAGCGGAATACATGAGCTTCACAGAATCAGTGAAAGAAGGTATTTATTTGCAGAGATTCATTAGATAACTCGGATTCGAATCGCTCGTGAAAGATGTGTCGGTACTGTGTGACAACATGGGAGCTCATAAACTTGCTTCAAATCCCATATTCCATTCCCGCACCAAACATATGACACCACTTTGTTCGGGAACCATTACCCTACAACAACATTCATCTTAGTTATTTGCGGACTGATGACATGGGAGCGGATATTTTAATGAAACGTCTACCCAGTCCTAAACACTGGAAGTGTCTTACGATCCTTGGCGTGCGGCCTTTGATCACATAACGAGGGGGACTATTGTAGCTTACACTTCATCGTTACGTATCAGCCTATAGAGCAATATGCCAGCCGACTGAACAACACAAATACTTTTCATCGCATCTGACAGATACAGTCGTTGCACATTCATTTTACAGGATCTTTTTACTGGCGTCGCACACAAGGTTGTCTTTTCCAAATTGGAACGAGTTATTCTTTTACTAATAAATATTCAATTGCATGAAATATATAAAGTAGATTTTATTCTTTTTCGGTTCATCCACTGGCACGGGATAATCATTCCTAATATTATTTATGTCTCTTATAATTCGCATTATCTTATTTTATTTCGCTGTCATATTTATGAGTAGTTTACTCAATCGCATGTTGTCAAAAATTCTTCTTCACAAGTTAAAGAAGAAAGTAACAAAAATTGAGTGACACTAAGTTAACTAAGCTAACAACTTGTTATTGCATTAATAGATTTAAGTAGGCAAACAAAATATAACTGCATGAGCATAGATTTGAGTTTTACCAGCAAAAAAGTAATAGGGTATAATTTTCAATGTTTGGCAAGCTTACAAAATATTTTATGAAGTTAAATTTGATCAAATGAAGAATAATTTTTAATACAATTTTAAATGAAATTAATTTGTGAATGAATTGAATGAATGATTTGAAATTTGAATTTAAATTTAGGTTGATTAATACTGAACATTTTTTTATGTTTATATAGTTTTTTTTCTTTATTGTTTGAAAAAATGATCTACGTTTTATAAAAAAAAGAATTTAAAATAAATAATAAATCAAATTTTAATTCTTTTATTTGCAATCTACACAATCGAAACGCCATTCTTCTACTATGAAACTGTAATCTCTATAATACACTGGATATCTCTGTAAATAGTTTTTTTTTAATTTAAAAATGGCAAGGTGCATTTTTACCTACCTACTTTGCCGTCTATCCACGCAAAACAACAAAAGTAAGGTGACATAAGTTTTTGTTTTGTGTACAAAAACAAATCAAAACTATAAACAAATTAAAAACAGCACACATTGTCAAGTTATTGTGATCAAGTTAGAACAACGGTTGCCGCTGTCAATAAAAAAACCTAACAAGTTTTCCGAAAAAACCTTCCAACTCAGTTTGATATCACCGCGGCTTATCTTTCGGTGAAGATCTTTATGGAAATCCCAGATATGACGCCCGACGTCTAGTTTATCCTAAGGAACGAAAAGGATGTTGAAATTAAGAAGAAAACCGAGAAGATGATATCTAAAATTCAACAAGCCAACAAGCTTTGTTTATTGAAGAAGGCACTCTATGGTCTGCGTCAGGCGGGACACTGCTGGTATGAGCGACTTAATAAAGAACTGCAACATTTTGGCTTACACCCAACCAAGTCCGACACTTGTGTATACGTTCGTGGCTCAGGGGGAGATATGCTGATTGTCCTTGTCTACGTGGATGATATCCTTGTCATTTCTCGGAACCCAAATGATGTCAAACTTATAAACGAAAGTTTATTAACAACTTTTGTACTTAAGGATCTTGGCGAGGTTCCATGTTGCCTAGGTTTGGTATTCATAAAAAGGGCTGACGGATGTTCTATACATCAACGAGGATACATTGCCGATGTGCTGTAGCGTTTCGGAATGAAATATAGTAAGCCGGTATCCACTCCGATGTGCGTCGGAGCTCCGAACATTTGTAAAAAGGAAGCAGACATCAATCATCAGAAGAAGACACCATATCGTGAACTTGTAGGATCACTCATATACCTGGCAATGGGTCTTCGTCCTGACATCGCTTATGCTGTTAGCTGGTTAAGTCAGTTCAACGACACCCATATGCAGGAGCACTGGATTGCTGCTAAACGATTCTTACGCTACCTGCAGGGCACCAAAGGTATAGGTCTGAATTATGCACCTTCGGAGGCATGGTATGGTAGATACATATTGGGGGACAAATGACAGACGTTCTTATACCGGATATGCTTTCATCCTTTCTGGGGGAGCTATAAAATGGGAGTCGCGCAAGCAGTGAACTGTGGCACTTTCTTCCACATAAGCGGAATACATGAGCTTCACAGAATCAGTGAAAGAAGGTATTTATTTGCAGAGATTCATTAGATAACTCGGATTCGAATCGCTCGTGAAAGATGTGTCGGTACTGTGTGACAACATGGGAGCTCATAAACTTGCTTCAAATCCCATATTCCATTCCCGCACCAAACATATGACACCACTTTGTTCGGGAACCATTACCCTACAACAACATTCATCTTAGTTATTTGCGGACTGATGACATGGGAGCGGATATTTTAATGAAACGTCTACCCAGTCCTAAACACTGGAAGTGTCTTACGATCCTTGGCGTGCGGCCTTTGATCACATAACGAGGGGGACTATTGTAGCTTACACTTCATCGTTACGTATCAGCCTATAGAGCAATATGCCAGCCGACTGAACAACACAAATACTTTTCATCGCATCTGACAGATACAGTCGTTGCACATTCATTTTACAGGATCTTTTTACTGGCGTCGCACACAAGGTTGTCTTTTCCAAATTGGAACGAGTTATTCTTTTACTAATAAATATTCAATTGCATGAAATATATAAAGTAGATTTTATTCTTTTTCGGTTCATCCACTGGCACGGGATAATCATTCCTAATATTATTTATGTCTCTTATAATTCGCATTATCTTATTTTATTTCGCTGTCATATTTATGAGTAGTTTACTCAATCACATGTTGTCAGTAGCCCTGTTCTTTTGGTAAATCTATCGGCAGCAAAGCAGGATTTCCCAAAAGAACGATCCGCAGCAGTCTGATTTTTTGTATCTTTATGTTGGTATTACTGAACTTGTGCAGCTAAATGCAAAAAATCTACAATTGATTTGTTTTATTTCTTAATACTTAAGGTAGTTAAGAATACTAAAACCTGAATTAAAATATGCAAATAAAATACTTATAAAACAGTAAGAAAGCAGTAAGAAATAATAAAAAGTTGAATTGTCCAAAAATGTTTATTTCAAAACTATTTTATGTGCTTGACGTTTCTTTTCAATAAATCAGATCTTGTGGCAATGAAAGAGTATGTTTGCATTGTTTCCTTGAAAAAATGATCGCATACATTATTTAACTATTAAGTATTTTTAAACTTCGTTTACATGCGGCTCAAAAGTAGAGGTTAATTAAAAATAAGTAATATGACATATGGACAGAAATCCCCTTTTTGAATCTCATAATTTAGGTAAATAGTCGTGTTTTGGTAAAAATTATTAACGTCGCAACAAATAAACAGAAAAAAGACGATTATATCTATTTTTATAGTCACTGGTTGGTCAACGTTCAACCCGACTCCGAATTCAAAATGACGTAAGATCGTCAAAATCTGTTTTGGCACGAATTTTGGGATCAAGTTAATTATCTACGACATCCATTAATAAAATTTGCCAAATTTCGCCGAAAAGCTCTAAATCATCACTCTTTTCCGCAGGTGATATTAAATCTGATAATTTCCAATTATCAGACCAAATTAAGATTTTTTAGAAGAAATCTTTTTAATCTTCACAGTCGAGTTCGACAGTTTATGTCTTGCACGTGTTATAAGCGCTTTATCGATAATATACACTTACGTGCTGCTAATGATTTCTTATTTATTACTAAATAAAGGATATGCACTGACTTGCTCTTTAAATGCTTGTTGCTATTCCAATTTCAGAGCTTTAGTAGAGGGCGCTGCTCAAGTCTTATTTATTTTTTATGCAATTTGACGGCAGCTGAAACAAAGCCGCTCAAACATCTTTTATTTAAATATCTTTGATCTGGCAGTTTCGCACGAATAAGCTTACTTTAACTTTTACTTAAATTGGAAAAACACCCCGTACCTATGCCTATTAATATGATTTATAAAGTAACAAAAAATTAATAAAACGTATTTTTGGCCCAGTTTCTTGCATTAGACATTTTTATTTCCTGTACGTAAATAGGTGTGAAACAATTTTTCTAAGATAAGAACACATGGCGTAAGCGTTGAAGTTATTGACACTCGTAAGGATTTTTTCAGTTGACATAGCTGGCAAATATATTCGATATGGATATTTGAAACTCTGAGTACATTTCTGAATACATTATTCAATTGATTTCTATTAAAAGCGAGTAAGAGTTTCCTGATATTGTTAAATTTTGATATTTCCAAAACCCTATTAAAATATATAGTAATTGGCACTCATTTACACCTATTGACTCCACATAATTCTATAGTAATGGACACTTATGTACAACTATTGACACCACATATTTGTACAATTGTTGACATATCTTTGAATAGACAGTAAACAATGAAAATACCGATCGTTTTTTTTAGGTTGGCTTAAATTATTTTTTTAAACTTGTATGTTGCTTTATTATTAAATTTTTAAGAACAAAAAATATAAAACTTAAAAAAATAATAATAACACTTATATTCATTTGTGTAGGCTGCCAACACGCTTTTGGTTTATGGTCACAATAAAAAATTAATTGCAACCTAATTAAAAACTCTGGTAGCATCGATAAAAGGGCCAACATATTCTGCTCCTCAAGATATTTTTTTATTAAAATAAACCACAATTATTTGATGTCTGGTAATGCAACGGTTGCACTGACTTATTGAAGGCTATCGGCTCAAAAACGCCTTAAACCAGGTCTAAATTCTGCTTTGCTGCCGATGTTATTTTGCCAAAAGAACAGCCCTAGTGTTATGCCTGAACAGCATGTAATGAGTAAGCCAGCAACTCATTTTTATGACAATTTTTAGAAATGGTTTTTAATGGAATATAAGAAGACATAGACAACGGCAGGGATCGAACCTACGACCACGAGGTTGACAGGCTCGGAATTTTCTATTCAAAAGGAAAGATTTGATGTAGTTAAACATCTTTGGACCTATTCTCCATTTTTTGAATTTATTTAGAACTATATGGATACCTATCCGGTCAAAAGCCTTTTCGAAGTCAATTGAAACAATTGAAACGCGATTCTCACAGGAAAGATCAGTGGAAAAGTATTCATCTATGTGAAGCAAAGAGTCTATAGTGCTCCGACCTTGTTTGAAAGCAACTTGATGAAAGTTGATAAGTTTATTACTTTCAATGAAATAAGGCAGCCTTTTCGAAATAATTTTTTCCATCAATTTGCTTGTGCACGGTAGAAAAGAAATAGGTCTGTAACCGTTGGTTTCTGTAGTACTCGTACTTTGATTGGGTTTCGGAATTGGAATCATTGTTGAAGTTTTCCATGCTTGTGGAATTATGCCTTGGTCAAAAATATTGTTAAAAAGTGAGATTATGCGTTGTTTTGCTATTGGTGGTAGATTAGTAAGCATTGGGTAAGATATACGGTCGTATGCAGGCGTCTTGCCTTTGACTGAATTGAGAACACATTCAAATTCTAGTCTGTTAATTCGAGATTCAAATAATCTGGCAGAATTAGTACGAGTGAAAAGAAGACTATCGCTAAGGCTTTTGAATTTGGAAAGGTGGTAGAAAAAATGGAATCCTTTGAATAGGAAGCCCAGGTCTTAGCGAAATGTTCTGAAATTTCATAAAAGTTGGTTAGGGTTCCAGGTTCTGATACAATAGCTTGTATACCATATGGGGAATAACTACTGGTTAGAGTTTTAATATCAGACCAGATTTTTTTAGTGCTGGTGTTTGGATTGATATTCGGGGTAAAGTCTTGGAAACTTACGGCATTGGCAATTTTTGCCTTCTGTCTAAAGGAAGCGTCAGCTTTTTTGTACCGAATGAGGTTGGTGTCATAGGGGTATTTTTTAAATGATTTCCAGTAATTTTGTGTGGTTTGCCGTAAGAAATTGATCTCAGAGTCCACCAAGCAACTTTCTTTTTTTGGGCTATGTATTTTGTTTGGGGAATGGAAATATTTGCAGTAGATAGAATGCACTTCTTTATGGTTGCCGCTTCTTGATTCACGTTAGTAGATTGTGGATTGCAGTACAAGAAATTGCTTGTTTTTTAGAATAGGCTCCAATCACCGTGATCGGGTTTGAATTTCGGGTTCGGTTTTGCAGATTTGGAGTTAACGCCAAATTGCATGGAGGTAAGTATTGGGAAGTGGTCGCTTCCGTGAAGATATTCATTCCTCTTCGATGAGCAAGTGGGTAATAAATCTGAAGACATTAGTGAGAGGTCGACATGTGTCAAAGTCTTATGAGTCGAAAAATGTGTTGGACAACCATCGTTAATAAGTGAGAGATTATTATTAGTAAAGAAGTTTTCAACTTCCTTGCCTCTTACGTTGCCCACAGGAGAACTCCAAAGAGGACTCTAGGAATTAAAATCTCCTGTTAGCATGACAGGAATATCGAAATTATTTACGATATTTTTATGTCAGAGTTGGAAAAAGGTACTGCCTACTTTGGGAATGAAGATGACCTTAACTTCTCTCCAGAGTAAGGGGATGTAAGTTAGGTCAAGGCAACCATTGAGAATAACCTCCAGGATAGATATGATTATATCTGAGGTTATCTGGAGTTCGGCAGGTATTATGCCGTCTGGTCCCGCCGACTTATAAGGATCGAAGCTTTTAATTACTCATAGCAGCTTTTCCCTTGTACTCAGACCAAGATTGTTTTTATTTTTATAGCCTGTCCCTGATTGTTCAGTGCTACAAATATTTTGTGAGCTACCCGGGAAATGAGTATTTATTAGCAGTGATAGCGAGTCTTCGTTTGAGTTGGTCCATACCCCGCTAGCTGTTTTTAGAGAGCTAGGCATCGGTGGATTTTTCGACAGGATTTTTCTTAGTCTAGAAGCTTCAGAAGTGTCTTCAATGCTTTCATGGAAGTTTCTCCATGAAGTTCTTTTGCTCTTCCTCAGCTGTTTTTTGTACATTTTAAGGGGCTCTTTGTACGAGTCCCAATCTGAGAATTGTCTTGATTTTTAAGCTCTGTTAAAAAGTTTTCTGCAGTTTTTCTTGAGCGGTGCTAGCCCTGAATTACACCAACGGGGTTTTTGTTTTCCATGTGAATACGAGGGCAGGATATGTCCATTGATCTATTTAGGGCGAGTGTTAAGACCTTGACTTATTCATCAAGGTCGCTGTTGTTTTATGGGTATTGTGAGAAGGGAGGGACTAATAAGTTTATCGAATGTTTCCCTATATAGTTCCCAGTTGGTTTTCCGATAATTTCGGAATGTTGGTTTTCCTGTCGGTTCTTGGTGATGAACGTCTGTTCATTCCCAATGTTACTTAAAATTTGGTTAGTACTGAGTATAAAATCAAAAAGTGACTCACCTCTTTCATTTATATTTGTACTGCCCCAAACGGTGTGGTGGGCTTTTGCGCCACACCCGATTATCAGGCACACTTTCTGCCGTTCAGCCATCGAAATAAGCTCCCTTAGCGTGTTGCGAGGATGTGGGCCAAGGTGGTCATGGCCAAGGTATGCAGACGCTATCAAGTACACACCATTTCTGTTTTTCACCCTCTCCACAGTCAGATCTCGATCGCTGAAACTAGGAAGTAAATATGCATTAATACTACTTTTTACCAATATGCATTATCTGGGTTCACCTTTATCCACTGCATGCAGAAAGAAGTATCCTGAGTCCTTGAATTTTGGATGATCCAGGATTCTTGGACCAGGACGACGTCTTCCCCTTCGCTGTGCAGCCGGAGAAGAAGGGAAGCCGAGGCAAGTTTGGAGTGTTGGGTGTTAATCTGAACTAACTGCACCATCTTGGTTACAGTCAGCCGGACCAGCACCCACCACTGTTCCGTCGAGGTCTTCATCAGACTCAGAGTCCGAGCGTAGTAGCTCTTCTTCATCGCCAAGAATTTCGTGTGTGGAGTCAAATACATCCATGTCTGAGTGTTCGTTGATGATAGGAACCAAACTAGGTGATTATGAAACTGACGAACCCGCGGAGGTGGTGCACGGTATATCTACTTCGGTCCTTGGAGGTTCAATAACCGAAGCAGGCTCCTCTACTTAGTCTTCTTTTCGTGCAGGTGTAGGTACAAGGTATACTGTCCTCATCTTTTTTGTAAATTTTTAAAGTAATGGTCGCCCAGCCAAACCGTACGACGCCTTGAGTTTCCGCTAGGGGAGCCAACGAGTCCCTATTTATCACTATTATAGCCGATCTATAAGGGCCCGCCGGATCATCAAGCTTGGCAACTTTCCAGTCATGGGTTGGCAAGGTTGAGGTACCAAATTGAATCATTTTGAGAATTACATCCTTGTCAGTAAGCTCAGCCGGTAGTCTGGTGCGGGCTCTTGGTCTACAGGCGATGTCCTCCTTGGATACGACCTCAAGCTTTGCACCAGACCATAAGCATTCAAGCCTACTAATAGCATGTTTGTACAGACCAGATGACCTCTCACTTTCAAAGGCAACGAGCTTAACTCTGCCTGGGTACCAGCCCGCATCCTCGAAAACTACAGGTTACCCTCTGTTTTCTTGCATTAGAGTCCAGTATAAGGCTTGGAGCTTATTTAAGACCGTTTGCAAATGTCGTAAGTGATCGTTCCGTCTGCATTACTTCTGTCTATGACAGCGAGGATAGTTTTGTTCTTTAACACGTCGCTATAGGACAAATCTTTCCTTGTGTAGGTACGGGTGTTGTGCAACTTTTGCCTTTTGGGTTCCGTTATGGGTCCCTCGAAGGACCTTATTCGCTTCGACGTTAAGTCTCCGCTGGAGCTGGTGTTGAGAATGCCTTTGGCCCAGGCAAGTTTAGCGAATTGCTTTGATTTTAGTTCCGACTTCGGCAAAACGCCTAAAGTCTTCAGTATCCTCTCAGCGATCCGTCTATCCTTGCTTGGGGCAGTTTTCACCCCTTCACATGGAAGCGGGGCCGCAAGTCGCAGTCCCACTACCACCAGCAAGCAAATCCTCTGTCGTGCAAGGGAGAGATCTACCCTGACTATGGGCGATACCAACTGTCGGGGCCATTCCCGGAGCCATCATAGTCTCCCCTCTACACGTAAGATGTTTGGAGGTGGAAGGTCAACCAGAAGGTGTACTGTTTGCGTAAAGTTTGACCCCCTTTCCACAAACAGCCGCGTCTAGACCAAGAGACGATTCAGTCCCCCCGGATGACGTGTGCACCATTCCGAGAGTAGTGGTCATCTCAAGGTTCCTTCCGCTACGTTTTTTGTTTTTCTTATTTTTATTTTTGTTTTATACAATGTGTACTCGTGTCACTGGCGACTTATCCCCTTTCGAGGCCAACCACGCCTGCGTCAGCCGTGACTTGTACCAACTTTTGAACGTGGTACCTATACCATGAATATATAAAATAAATCAGATTTTCGCAAAAAAAATATAAATAATAAATCACTGTAATCAAGTTTGGGCCACGCCACTTATTTAATCAAAATTGACTTAAGTCAAAAATAGAAGCATACATATCAGGAGGAGTTTTTGGTTTAGTTGAGTGTCTTCCAAAGAAAATGAATGAATTGTAAGAGGAACACTCAATCCCTCTGAATACAAATATATGGCATCTGAACTGCGGGGCAATTTTCTGGTGGAATTCGAAACGAAATCCCTTCGAGATATGTTTTATTTTAGTTTTATTTCTTAATTCATCGTGATTGCTTAAAACTGTAAGATAGAATATCTTTTAAGTTAGTCTTAAGCTAATTTTACAAAAGATAGCAGCATAAAATGGAGGAAAAGAAAAAAAAAGAAATTGAGTAAATAAAAGAAATAAACAGAGAGAAAATTAACAAAATTGAATTCATCAAGTAAAATTTAAGAAAAAAAAAGAATTAATTTATGTTGAAAAATGAAGTTTAATTGATTTTCTAAAACTTGTGGGGTTCTGTATATCTGTAATATTTCGAGGCAGGGAGTTTCAAAGATGAGCGGCATTGACGAAAAATTGGCGTTTGGAAGTTAGATATGAATATCACGGATGAATAAAGTGACGAGTCCTGTGCGAGGTTGCAATTCTTATTCTATCAAAGCAGTACTGAAGTTGCTGTGTTAGCAAAATATCAGAGAGTAGGATCAAGCAGCGAAGCTGAATTTAATCATCAAAAGGAATCCCGATCAAACGAGACGAGAATCCAGACAATCTGTCATATCTACGAAGTCCAAACACATAGCGAACAATACACAAAAGCGACATTTAACTTTCTTTTCACATCAGTAGATCAATTAAGGTATAACCAATGTTCTGGCAAGTAATAAACGTGTTTTCACGCTTGTAAGAGCTTGAGTTACCTGCAAGGAACGTAGCACACCCTAAACTTTTCCGACGAGTGCATTAATGTGGTTATCCCAAGTTAGATAGCGATTAAAAATCAACCCAAGATTTTTTTGCAGTATCAACATATTGAATTGGAGCATAGTTCAAAAGGATCGAGTAAAAATAAGACAGATCTAAATGTTTTCTTGCAATGACCAGATATATTGACCTTTTAGGGTTAAAAATAAGGCAGTTATGACCAGACTAATGTAAAATCTTCTCCAGATCTTCGTTATCACTATAGCACCATGATCGATTAGTCCAAGAGTGTAGTTGAAATGCAATTGTATGTCATCCGCATAGATATGCGAAGAGCAGTTCTGAAGTAGAGATGAATGCTCATTAACACACATGGAAAACAATAGAGGGGCAGTTATGGAACCTTGACGAACACTGGCTGCAATAGGTAAAAAGTCAGATAACTTGTCCTCAACTTGAACTGCTTGTTTCCTCTCCTTCTAACTGCAACTAACCGATAGTGTTTCCAAAGGTTATATGCTTCGTCACGTAAGTGCATTAGATATGGCGAGTGAAACAAGCATTTTCGCTCGTTTTAATCAGCTTTTTTTTTAGAGGCACATGCGTGTTAAACAAGGTATTACTATTATCAGTTAAAAACTTCAACTGTGCATTAGACGACGGTAAATAAAAAATATTATTCCAGTTTATACCTCTTGTGTGCTCTGCTAAACTCTCATGATCAATACAGTGTAAATCACGAAAAGTAATCGTTTTGCTTGAGTGCTAAACATTGAAGTTTATTGTTACGAAAATCCAGTCATGTTTCAAAAACGCGGGCGCAGAGAGTTGATCGTACTAGGAAACCTTGCTAATATCACAAACAACGAGTAAGCTTAAGAGTGTGGCATCGACACCAAAGAAGTGGGTAGGAGAAATAGTATTAACAGGTCGCAAATTAAATGACAGCAAATTTTGACTGAGCAGATTTGATGGCAGGAGGTTGCAATTAAAATTTCAGACTAACACAATGTTTGGCGAAGACAGCGACATTTCCTCTAACACTGTATATAAGGGCGATAGGTCAATATTTTTATCAGGTCTTTATATTGTACCTACAAGGAGAGTGTCCTCACTTCCTACTACTTCAACGAACAGAAACTCAATACTACTTCCAGCAACGGATGAAAGCTTGTGCTTACACTTAATAGTTGCCTTGACACAGATTGCTACTCCACCTCCAACACGACCCTTTCTATCTGAACGAAATACACGGTACCCCTCTAAGCCATAAGAGACGGCACTTAATTCATCTTTGACCCAGGTTTCAGAAACACAAATTACATCTACATCTGATCCTACAAATATATCGCGCAACTCGTCAATTTTAGGGTACAAGTTTTGTGCATTTAAATGACACACTCGCAGACCAACCTTTTGTTTGCTCAGAACTTTTATCATTGAACGTAATGTATATACCATATTGTAATAGAAGAAGAAAAGAATTACAATTTATATAGTAGAAGCAGAAACATATAATATATGTATTAAGTGAATAATAATAATCGATTGCAAAAAGAGTAAGAAAAAAGATATAATAATTATAAAAAATCAAATGATAATAATAGCAAATCAAAAGACAAAAATGAGTATTAGAAACAATAAAGTTAATTTTCATACACATCTTTTAGTGGCTTAAATGTGTAATATATGTTTTATACACCAAAAATTATATACTTTAGATTTTTAGTATAATAGTATATAGTTAAGTTGTTTATTATTATTAGGTCTGATCCACACTCTGCCAATTGGCACAAATCGGCACCAATTTCTGCCAAAACATGTTCCAGACTTACAAATTTGGTAGTTTTTGGCAGAATAGAGCGCTCTTGAGAGAGTAAAATATTTCCCCTTCCTGACAATTTCTTGCCAATTCCTGCCCAATAAATTTTTGTAGGCAGCAATTTGTGGGCAGAAAATTTACAATTATCAGACTGACGTTTGTCATAAACGAAAAAAAAACGGTTCGTAGTTGGTGTGGAAAAATATTTGTTGACCAAATAAATTAATTTAGAAACACTAAAATACAAAATAATTAGTTTGAAGAGAAAAAATGTGAAAAAAAAAAGAAATAAAAAAAAAACAAATGTGTTGACGTTTAAAAATTGGCAGAAAATTTTTCACAAGCTGTTCCAGACTTTTTCGGACTTTATTTCTCAATGAGAGAATTTTATCCCCACTCTTCAAGTTTAGAAAATCTGCCAATTTCTGCCCAAAAAAAGTCTGGATCAGACCTATTAACTTAACTTCAAGATTATGTACATGCAACTACTATGTATCATAGTGTAATGACTTGGTGTTTTTATTTGTTTTTAAAAGTTAAGTTTAACTCTTGACTAGTCCAAGTAACCGGGATTTTTAAAACAACTTTTATTATTGTTGGTCTACTACAAGCTCAAATGCAAAATATTTGGTCTACTAGATAATACACAAAATGTGCCCATTCCAAAGTTTTTCAAAGAAAAAAAGTCAATAGTTTGTTATTCGCATATCATTTAATAATTTTAAATTGGAAAATGCCAAAAAACAAAGTGACTTTCAAAAATTAATAAAAATTATCAAACAATCATCTTTTCTTACAAATGCATTTGGCATCTATTGCCATCTATATCTGCTTCCAACTGGTATAGCCTAGTACTCAGTTCGATCAAACGCAAATTTTATCTCTACATATTTTTTCTCAAGCAAAATTTCGAAGGTGTAGAGATAAACATTCCATTCAAATGAGAACAGAAGCGTATCTCAGATATGTTTAGTAGGGGAAAATAGGAACACAGTCACTGATGATATTAATGTTGGTGGCTGTTTTTAAAGAAATAATGTACATTGTTTAACTTGCTTTGCTCTAAATTTCATGTTGAGTTATGTGCTTACAAAAAAACAAATATATAATGTAGATAATATGATATATAATATGATGTAATAATATGAAATGCGAGTAGTTTATATCCATTTCAAAGCATTTACAATTAATGAGAAAAATAACGCTAAAGATTAAAGAACATTTAACAAAAATAACGCAAGTTCTATTGATTGTTTCTAAGCGTTTTCAATATACATTATACATACATTATATGTAAAGTCAATGAAATATATATATATACATATATGCAAAAATATTACTTGTCCCGTTTCGATACTAATTTTTTTAACTGATTTGTTAGATTTCTCGATTTTTTCAGCTTCAATCTTTCAGTTGTAAGGCTCATTGATTTTTCTTAATTTATTTATCCCTTATATTCAAATTTATACAAGCACATACTTCGATAAGAAAACACCAATTAAATCTCAGAAATATTTTCATAATTTTATTCAAAGTACGTCTTCTTTGTACCTATTAATTCTCATTATAGCTACGCTACTGCCTAACTGAAATCAGCTTAATTGAGTTGATTTAATTCTTGCAACTAATTTACTTACACACTTTTCAATCATTCTTTTCTGGTCATATACCTACTTCCTAATATCTTTTTATATTACAAAGGATAGGGGATACGATATGAGGCGATAAAAGACACGATTTACATCAAACATCACAATTTGTCTAGCAAAATAATGATTCGGACATTGTTTGTCTTGGAAAAATTAAGTGGAGATTTTTGTATGTACAGTTCGAAACAAAGATTTTTATTTTGCGTTGAAGTGCGTACTGGGTCGGGAAAAATTAGAGATAAAATTTGTTCTAGGAAAAAAATGTATGAGAAATAATATTTTTCCGGAACTGAATACTGGGCTTATATGTGAAAATAATGTGTTTTAAACCAAAATGTAATAAAGGGTTTTCCAATAAGAGGTGTTATTTTGATATTCAAAGAAAAATGGCATTTTTGGAGATAAATGATCGGATGTTTATTTCATTATAAAGAGGAAGGTATGCCGTTAATAATGAAACACAACATCAGCCAAACGGCCGCCAAGACCACGCTTACAGGACCATATCCTTTTCATGAAATTTTCCATAACCAAATCGCAAAGTGGCTGCCCTATGTCCTCGATAGCCTCACGAATTTCATCTTTGAGGTCTTGAATCGACGCTGGGCTGTTGGCGTAGACCTTATCTTTCACGTGGCCCCAAAGGAAGAAGTCGCAAGGTGTTAAATCACAAGATCTCGGTGGCCAATTGTGATCACCTGTTCGAGAGATAACACGGTCCGGAAACTTTTCCCGTAAAAGATCGATGGTTTCATTGCTTGTGTGGCACGTAGCGCCGTCTTGTTGAAAGTAAACGTTGTCCAGATCAATACCATCCAATTCAGGCCATAAAAAATCATTAATCATCTCTCGATAGCGCAATCCATTGACCGTAACTGTTGCTCCAGCCTCATTTTCGAAAAAGTAAGGTCCAATGACCCCGCGGGACCATAAACCGCACCAAACAGTCACGCGTTAAGGATGGAGAGGCTTTTCAACAATAACTCTTGGGTTTTCCGAGCCCCAGATGCGACAGTTTTGCTTGTTGACGTAGCCTCCGAGGTGGAAATGGGGCCTCATCAGTCAAGATGATTTTTCGATGAAATTTCGGTTCATTTTCATGCATTTCAAGGACCCAATCAGCAGAGACACGACGTTGTTGATGATCAGCCGGCTTGAGTTCTTGTGTTAACTGAACTCTATAAGCCTTTAGACCCAAGTCTTTATGCAAAATACGGTGTAATGACGTTTGTGGAATGCCTAATTCCAAAGAACGACGAGGAATGGACAAACCTGGGTTTTCTTCAACACTTTGGGCTACAACAGCAATATTCTCAGTTGTTCTTGAGCGACGTGCACGGGTTTTATTCTTCACATCATTAACTTGTCCCAACAGCTCGAATTTGTCCACCAATTTCTGTATTGCGGTCCGACAAGGTGCTTCACGACGACCCAAAAATGTTTTAGTTTTACGAACCGTCTCTGCCAAATTTTCACCATTTTTATAGTGAATTTTAATAATTTCAATGCGTTGTTGAAGCGTGTATCCATTTTTATTAATAGCGTAGTTTCTACTTGTCAAATGTCAAAAAATGACAGCTTCAAAAGTGACAGCTACCGAAATAGCGGGCTATTCAAAATAACACCTGTTATTGGAAAACCCGTTATAATGCAATTGAATTTTTGTAGATGTATATTTATGTATACATACATTCATAAATAATAATATAAAATCAATATTAAGACTGTGATTTGAACCAAATATATACTTTTTTATATAACTCAATTATTTTTTATTTTTTATTCCATTAAGACATGCTAAGGAGGCTTTAGGAGTGAATTACGATGTACTTATAGCCGCGTTTTATTATGCACGAAGAGCCTTGTACTCTTAGTCCACCCTTAGCCCATGGACTTACAAAATCATAGAATAAGAGTTAGACCATGGAATAAAATTTCCTATTAATACAAAATCGAACAAAATCTACTACAATTAGTATCAACTCTACCTCTATTTATTCTATGGCCCTGCAAATTTGTTCTTAAATGTCCATTCTTTGTCCATCGCTAGACCACCGTCTTCGATGGTCTAGCGAAGGACTAAGTTGGTAAATGTCAAATACCAGAAATAGTGTTTTATTAATAGTATTTCGCACATAGTCCACGGAATAAGTCCTAAACCTGCCCTAGTCCATGTTTATTAATTTGGGTGATATAGATCAGTTAAATTTTCCTGACCAGAATTTAATTACAAATCTCACCACCAGGGTTCTAATTTTAAATTGTATAATTTAGTACTTCAGTTTTGAATTATAAACCACGATGTTTGCCAAATTACCAAACAACTACTTATAATTTATTAATTAATGCCGAATTCTAAACAACCAAACAATCGATTTATTTCTAAACAAAATCTAGCAAAACAAATCTAGCTAAAATCGCAATTACAAAATCGATATTACACGCACATTAGCAAGACTTGACATTTCTCAGACGTCAAATCAAAAGTTTTTATTTTTAAAGAATTAAAACAGAAAACAAAATCATTTATTTTTTTTGATGACTTTGAATGCCCAACAACAACTTGAGTGTGCTACCACCAAGTTTTTTTCTCAATTATTTTTGGCTGGAATTATGGCTATTTCACGACCTGCCAAGGTCGATCTACAGATTCCTTTGCTCTAGTGGTGGTGGTCTACTTTTTTCATTTTAATTGAAAAACTTCTTGTGCCTTCATCGTGTATTGAACCATGACCAGCCGCTTAGTAGCCAACGTACTTCGCATCACGCCACAGAGCCCACATGATCAGATCCAACCTAATGCAGGTTTTTTCTGTTTATCAATTGCATTGAAATGACTAGCGCTTTTATTATCCACACAAGTTTGTTGTTGTTTATTCGGGTTCTTTCTTATTTTCTCCTTACTCGTTTATAAGCCAACATTTTTTGTTGTTCATATAAGGAGGGAGATTTTGTATGTGTTTTTTTTGTTAAGTAATAAATAGGCAATAAATTTGCAAACAAACATATAAAAATAATTGCGCGAACATAAATCGTTATAAAACATAAACTGTCCACTCATGCACCTCCAGTGAAACATTAATTGAAAGGCATTTCGTGTTAACTGATTAAATAAATTTATAATATTTTCAGTATTCAGTGTATAATTATTGTGATATCATGACATGATGATTGATCCTATCAAGCGAAAAAGCACGCCCTCGTTAATGTGTTACAATACAAATACAAGTGATTATATGTCAGGTGGACAACTTGGATGTCCCATAGTATTTCATGGGCCAAATCTTGCTATAGAAAGAGTTGCTGCAGAACACTCAATACTTTGCATCTTGGTATTCGCATATACAGGGATTAAAAGTGAAAGCAGCTTACTTTGCCTCCGATTGAAGGTGTCTGCTTAAAGCTGCAATTCGTGACCTGAGTCAGGTAATATTTCTAGGAAATGAAATAGCTTACGGACATGAACATGAATGTAAGTTGACAGAGCTTTTGATGTTTCCTTGTTGGATAATTCTAAAATAAATAAATGTTCCTAATTTAAGGTACAACATGAACATATTTATAAGTTGGCCAAAACAAAGGTTCATACAGCTAGTGTGGTTAAACTATTTTACAGTCATGAGGATGTCAAAATTTATGCTGGGGTGTTGTGTATTGCACAATGTATACATCGATGAAGGCGACCTGTGGTTGGCTATGGATGATGTCAATAATGATCCCGATATAGAAGATCATTCTCAGGAACAAATTGCTGAAAATAATGATGTTATTTTGAAAAATGTCTTGGTCCATAAAGGGGTGATTAAAAAAATGAAATTACACAATCGTAAAGAAAATCCTTTTATTTATATGTATGTACATAAGTATGTCTAGCTATTATAATAATATGTACAGATTGTGTAGCATTTTATACATAATTAAATAGTATTAAGTACAAGAATGAAAATGACTTGGTCTTTTTTTCAGTTTTCAATTCTATCATGGAAATTCAAATTACAGATTATAGATGCTGCTGCTTCATGGTGCTGGTGGCGAAATCGAGACAGGCGAAAACTATGACGTTGCTGATGCAGGACGATCAGACTTCTGCGAGCTTCTATTTTCCACCCTTGCAGGAAACACGTCCTGTTTTTGGTTATATTTACCCGTGGACAATCCTGTTTCTATTACGATTGAATCGTCCTCTTGCAAGATATCATCTGTCGTCATCGTTTTCGGTTTCCTCTTGGACGGCTCCACTCGTATTGTTGTTATCAATAGCGCCCTTCATGCGATTAAACACGCACTTATACCGCGTTTCAATCTGTATAGCACATCAGATAAGCTTGTTTGCTTAAATTTGTTTAGCTGGATCAATGCAGTGTATAAAGTTAAAGTTTCAATTTTATTTAATAAACTACACTACCTGTTTCTGGGGGACTTTTGGTCTTAGATGGTTGAGTACTTTATATATATATCCATAAAATTCCTCAAGGTCGGCAAATGGCACTTCTTCAAACTCTCCAGCTACATTATAGCGGACCTATTATCCATTTCATTCTTCAAGTTAAATTAGTTCTTATAATTTTGATAAAATTTTGACGCAAAGCTAGAATGTCAAATCACACTCACACAATCACGAAAAAAAATCTTATTTTTGTGAATTCCATTCAACGAGCAAAATAATCGATCTGAAATCGATTTGAAATGGTTGTTTGGAATTTTTACATAAGTCTGCTTCTACACTATTGCTATTCTTATGTGGTTTCTCATTGGTAAAAGATAACAATTTTAACTAGGTTAATCCTTCGTTGGGTTGCTGTACAATAATCCAGATAGTAGTGTACTTTATTTATTTATTATAGTTTATTATTTTATATTTAGTAGTGTACTTTATTTATTTATTATAGTTTATTATTTTATATTTATTTAATTAAAATAAAAACAAGAGAGGACAACTTCCGAGCACCGCAGTAAGCACAGCTGCCAACCATGCAAAGTAAAAAGTTTTCATTACCCAGATCGTTTTATTTTCACGGGGTGAACTATGTATATGGGTCATTGAGCATAATAAGACGCGGCTAATGCTTCGTTTGAATTAAGCATTTCATTTCCAACCTGCGAATCTATTCTTTCGTCTTCCATTTCTTCTTCTAATGATGCATATTCTTTTTAAATTGTATCGCATAGGCACCTAAATCACCAACTTGAACACATATATTGTACAAAACCAAAACAACATTCCACAAACGTTTCTTGCCTTGCTATGTATCGTATTGATTTTTTTGTCTGAATTTGCATTTTTAAACGATGTTATTATGGGAATAGGCTGCAAACGACAGGGATATCTACTATCCCCAAGTAGATAGTATGGTTGCGGAGGATAGTTGCCTCTTTTGTAAAGGGTACTATTCTTAAAACCTAAGGTGATTTGTCTTATTATTAATGACTTTAATGAAATATTCATTTGTACTTACTCGTGTATCGTGCACGAATCCTGGAAATCCTACAAAAACATCATCAAATATAAATCTGATGTTTATTACTGCTTGACATTAGATAGAATAAAATCTACATTTGTAGTTGAGGTATTCGTCGTGCTTGCTGACTGAACAAAGAGTTCCGTCAATAGCTCCGATGCTATGCTACTTTGGCAAGTCTGCAAAATTTTGAACTTATTTCGTCAAATTTACTGGGCTGACTGACGATGCCTAATAATATGCCGCAAATTTTGGGAGAAGAAATCAAGCAACTTATGGATTATTCTTTTCACAGTACATTTTGCTGATTCCAATAAATTCACCGGCAAGCGTATGGCTGCAGCCAGACGCCACCCAATAAAGTAACACTATGAGTTAATAGTTGTTTGTCCATCCACTTCGTTTTTCTGGAATAAAATGAACAATCCTTTTAAATGTAGAGACTTTCAACCGTAAATGCTCTCGGCACTTCGACTCATTTCCACATAAAATTGAAATTATATCTTCCGAAGCAACTCGAACTCTACCATACTCAAGACGTTTAAATAAGCAATTACTTATCAGCAGATAGTTTTATATATTTTGTTTCTATAACTCTCGAATTCCTGTTCTCCGTTTATTTGACTTATGCTACGTTTTCACCTTAAGATAATCCGGTTTAAATTGAGAAGATTAAAAATTAATCTTTAAGTGTTTTCACCAGTGATAAAAAGATTAGTTTGACGTTTTCACTATGAATTGTCTTTCAAAAGTCAATACAACAAGACTAAAACAAAATAATTGGGAAGAAGAATAATAATTTCGGTGCAGTGAACAAATTTAATTTCAATAAATAAAAATGAGTAATAACCTTACAATATTGTTATCCCAACATCTTGGAGCATATAGATATATTTACATAAATACTGTAATCGCCTTTGCGCGGTTTTCGTTTTTATATATTTGGGAACGAACAACTTCAAAGTATTACTGTAGGATAGCTAAAACATTTTCTATTAAAAATTCGAGGCACCGACCGCTTTGGTCTTTGTAGCCTTATTGCATTTTTTATTTGTATACTTATTTATAAATAAAAACAGAATTTGAAGGCAACGAAAAATTATACCAGATAAAAACAAATTAAATAATGTTGGACAGTTTGTTTTTATTGAATGTCAATGGAGAAAATATGACGTTAGAATAGGTGCGTTCAATGAAATAAGGTTTGTTTCTTTTGCGAATCTTCTACTTCGAAGTAGAAAACGGCTACCACACCCATCCCACCATTGTCCAAACGTTTGAGAAGAGTAAGTTCTCCCCAACAAGATCAAGGAACTAGCACATCTAAATACAAACGCAATTTTACCATCAACAAAAGACAATGATACACTAAATGGCGATATACTAATAGAAATGCGAAAAATAAGTAAAGAAATGGCCGACATCAAATCAAGTTGTGAATTTCTTGCAAATAAATATGATGAGATCAAACAACATTGCAACTCAAATAATGAACTACTGCAAAAACTCACTAGTGAGATCAAAGAACTAAAAGAAAGTAACATGCAAAAAGAACAACAAATTTCACAATGGAAACAAAAATCAACACACTTGAACAACAACTATTAAAAAACAATATCGAAATTAAAAATATTCCACAAATGCAAAATGAGAATCTGGTTGAAATTGTTCAAGCATTAGGCAAAACCGTCGAGCATAACATTTACACCACAAATATCACTGATGTTTATAGAACAAACAAAAAAATCCAGAAAAATCAACAATAATTGTCTCATTTTCAAGTCAAATATGTAAATTAATTCTAATAAAGAAAGCAAAGTCGAACCGCAATTTACGAGTACCACTAAAAAAAATCATCGAAAACACAAGCAATGCAAATGCAACAACAACCGAAAGAGAAGTACCCGTTTATGTAAACAATCATCTTACACCAACAAATAAACACCTTGTTTGGCTAGCCTAAAACAAAGCAAGAGAATCCAATTGGAAATTTGTGTGGGAGAGCAACGGCAAAATTCTAGCAAAAAAACACGAGAACGGGGGAACCATACACATCGGGACATGTAACGACATTGATAAAATATGCAACTAGTTTATGCTAGTATGTTGAAAGAGAAGACTAATTAACCAAATACTCTATGATGGAAAACGAATATAGTGAAGCTGATGTCAATTTTAAGGTAATACATGGTATTACTGGCATTGAAAATGAATTTTTAAAAAAATATGAATTTTTGTTCCATTTGTTTTAACATAAGATCTATTACAAAAACTTGGGATAACTATGTAGCTGAAATTGGCAATGTATTATGCCATGTAGATTTTTTGGTTTTAAATGAAATCAACATACCTAAAAGCAAAAATGAAATGTATTACATAGATGGATTTTAGTCCGAATTTATAAATCGCGAAGGAATGGAAGGAGAAGGTGTAGCAATATTTATCAAAAATCATATAAATTACGAAATCATACCATCAAACCCAGTAAACTATGAAGGAATACATTTGGAGATAAGAAAAGAAAAGAAGTATATTCATGCAATTTATAGACGACCCAAACTAAGCATAGCTCGATTCATTGAAGGAATGTATACGGTGATCAATGTCGAAAAGGAAAATATCGTCTTAGGCGATATGAATATAGATGTACTAGACGAAAACAGCTCTCTAGTACTAAAATATGTGGAGATGATGCCATTAAGAGGATGTTATAAAAAAGCCTACACGTGTTGATCTAAGACGAAATACATCTACTTTGATTGATCACATATACGTAAGTCTAACGAAACAAGAAATATTCTCAGCAGTTGTTGAAACTGACCTCGCCGATCATTATGCCATACTTTACGCTACAAAAGGCCTAAATGATAATAGAATGATCGAAGAAATCGATGATGTGCATATTAATCAACTGAAAGTTAATGAGCTAATACAACAAACAAATTGGGAAATCATGCTTTAAGAAAACAATATCGAATCTCTTTATGAGATATTCGTACGGAAAATAAACAACATATATACGGAGTCAACCAAATATAAGGAAACAAAGAAAAATCGAAAACAAAAACCGTGGATCAACAGCAAAATAATCGATATGTGTAAGAAAAGGGATGAGTTCTATAGAAGATGGCAAAATAGTCCAAGAAGCCAAAGTTATGAGCGCGAACACAAAAACTTCCGAAATTTTGTTATCAAAACCATCCAAATCTTAAAAGCCAACTTTTATAAACAAAAATTTATAAATGCACAATACGACCCAAGGAAGACATGGAGCGTGATAAATGAGCTTTTGGGAAGAAAAAAAGCTTCAATCGATGACGTTACACAAAACAACTTCTCAACCAACATTAATGGTAAAAAAAGTATTGTGGAAGAATTTGCAGATCGATTTGCAAACCAAGTAGTGAACATTATGCATATGTGCAACATTAGAACACAAACGATGAACCATTAAAGCTTACAAGTACAGCACAGTATTTTCATTGAAGAGGCCAGCAGAGAAGAGATATTTCAAATTCTGAGCAATATAAACACCAAAAAAGGACCTGGGGCAGATAACATAAGACCAATTGATCTCCAAATGAATGCTGAAATTTTTACACCGGTTGTACAAGCCATAATAAATCGTAGCATAATCCAGGGTTATGTACCAAAACTTATGAAAACGTCAAGTATTCGCCCTATTTACAAAGGAGGAAAAAAAGCAAAACCGAAAACTATAGACCGATCGCTATCATGTCAGCCGTAGAAAAATGCTTGGAGGAAGTAATTGTCAAACGACTCAATTTATTTGTAAACCAACATCAAATCTTGCACCCAAACCAATACGGATTTCAAAAAAGAAAGAGTACGGAAAAGCTGTTAGGAGAATTTACAAATACACTTCATGAAGGCCTTAATCGTAATCACCACGTTCTTGTCCTGTTCATAGACTTCAGCAAAGACTTTGACACCCTCAGTCCAGAAAAACTTCTTGAAAGCTTGAACAAAATTGGTATCAGAGGATGTTTATCAGACTGACTCAAAAGCTATCTTACTGATAGGTCGATTAAGGTTAGGGTAACATCAACTTTGAGTGAAGAAAAACCTACCGTATATGGCGTTCCACAAGGCTCAAAACTGGGACCGATTTTGTTCATACTTTATACTAATGAACTACTACGATTATTTAAAACCAATACAGCATATGCATATGCAGACGATATAGCCATTATAGTCAAACACAAAAGTACTCAGCAGTAGAAATACTTGAAAAACATTTTGATAATATATCCAAGTGGTGCCATGACCATGAACTGGTTATTAATGCTACAAAAACAAAAGTTATGCACATACGCCACCCATTTAACGGAAAGAACTTTTCAACATATATCACCGAAACGATCACTGTCCATTGTCAGCCAACAACCAACCAATCGAAATCGTCAAAAAGATAAAGTATCTTGGAGTTAACATAGACGAACATCTTCTTTGGCGTGAACATATTAACACTTTACGTCTTCAACTAAAAAGCACCCTATTTGCCTTGGTTTACCTTAAAAGATTTTTAAACTTCGAAGTACTTAAGCAAGTTTATTATTCGCTCGCGGAATCTCGAATTCGATATGGAATCCTGGCCTGGGGAAAAGCTTCAAAAACACACCTCGATAAGATACTGAATCTCCAACATCGTCTGATTAAACTCATTAAACCTTCTTATGTACACTTCAAAGTTCTAGATGTAAACGCAATATATCGTTTGACTACTTGACAACATTATATGGATGACCAAAGATTCCTACAGCCAATAAGACTTAATCTAAATACTAGAAGAAGAGCACTTGGAATGCTTGAAATCCCGTCAACTTTCAACCTATATGGGAACAGAGAGCTCAGATACATTGTTCCAAAAATAATATATGAATTACCACAGAATCTGAAAAGTATAAGAAATTTTATGAAACGAAAGAAAGAAATTAAAAAACATCTGTTAGAATTGTATTTTGTTATATAAGTCAAATAAGTAATGCTAAATACCTAATAGATTATGTAAAGTTTATTATTCTCAAAATAAAATTTCAATTGCATCATGAATTCAATCACTATGTAAAATAAAATAATAACTATTGTTTATAACCGCCTGCAGATAAGTACTTTGCTTTGTGGGTAAACTATTATAAATCCTGAATATTTGTGAAAATAAAGAAACCTTTAAAAAAAAAAAAAAATTTAACATACTTTTTGAGATAATTATTCATGCTGGAAGGCGAAATTTTTGTTTGGCGTTCTATCATTACAGGAATAATTAGAATTAATTGAAAATAATTTTTGAGATGATTATTCATGCTGGAAGCCGAAATTTTTGTTGGGCGTTTTATGATTACTGACAATGTCAAAATGCAATTACCGCGTTCAAGATCGTATCCAAAGCCATTTGAATAGATTTGTGTTGTAATTCCTTATGAAAAACCCTTTTATGACAACTAATTGAACATTTTTGAATAGGTTGACACCGTCTCTGATATGTAATTGGGAAATGTAGTCTTAAAAAATCGCATTTAATGCAATTGACACCGCAAAACCCTTCAATCTTTTTCACCCCTATAAAACCGGATCAAATTTAACTGGGATCAAATATAACCAAAATTTGAACTCAACTGACACACGGCGGTCTAAGAAACAAAACAATGGCAACTCTTTTAATTCATATTAATAAAACGAAAACCAAAACTTAAAATAAACTCACTCAAATTCAACACATTTTAGAAACCAAACGCCATACGAGTACATTCAGTTCATTTAATAATAATTATTACCACAAAATACATGTATACAGCTTTAAAATCACTGCCCGCAGCGAATAAATTTACCAAAACTAAAAATCGTAAAACCAAAACAAACCAAACAGAAACATAAACAAAATCAAAATCAAACCATAGAAGACGATAGACTCAACACAATATGCCCAAGAATCAAAAAAAACAAGATTAAGATACTTCTATTTTCGTTTTATTTTGCTTACGTCGTTTGTGAAACAAAAAATCTGCAAAAGAATATGTTTTGTTTATCCGATGTGGATTAATGGATTTTTCGTGCGCGAATAATATAAACATGCAATTTGTTTAAATAATTATATACTGTTGAATTAAATTTAGTTTAATTGCATTTAAATTGCGAAAAAAAATCAAGAATAAAATAGAGTCGAAGTGCTAAATGGATATCGAAGATTTTACTTAAATTATTCAAAACAACAATTTCCGTGCTGGATGTGGACCTTTGGTTGTCTACTCCAAGGACGAAGGTCTATGCAAGAAAGCCTTCCACAACATTCCTGGCGTTGAGACAATGAATGTTGTTAAAATTAACTTGTTCAAATTGGCCCCAGGCGGTCATGTTGGACGCTTTATCATCTGGACGGAGTTAGCATTCCAAAACCTTTTTTCATAATCTACACGCGCTCAAGGGATTATACTACCCTTTAAACATTTCAACACAGCGCAGGCGTTAGGTTAGGAAGAGAAAGAATGATAAGAAAGAGACTGGAGTTGTTGTTGTCTCAGATTTTATCTCCAGGGATGGCGGCTGAACTCATGCGGAGAAATTTCCGTATCTTATTTATCTATGTCCCTTATAATTCGCATTATTTTTTTTATTCGTTGTCATATTTACCGGTGTACTAATTTTACTAAATCACATGTTGTTAGTTCTATGCCTAAACAGCATGTAACGAGTAAGCCAGCATATGCCACTTATTTTAGAATTGGTTTTTAATAAAAAAATAAGAGGAAATAGACTACGACATGGATTGAACCTGTGACCATGAAGTTGACAGGCGAACACACAACTATCGCGCCACGGCCACCCCCTTAACGAATTATTCGGCACATGGTAGACCGCCCCTACTCTGAAAAAGGGTTACAATCTGCCGCAGCAAAAGATGGCCAACACGGATTTGGGTCGTCTGTTGAAGTCGTGGGAGATCAGGAAGGTATTGCGAGACCCAAGAAGAGGATATTCCGACGTGTTCGTCGTCTAAATCCACTGACCAATACTCGACAGCTCATCAAATTGAACCCATACGCTGAGGTTCTTAAGCGTTGTTCATTGTTGGCTGCCGAGAAAAGAAAGGTCAACCGCGCTGTTTTGAGTGCTAAGCGTGCAAGGTTTAAATTGGCCAAATCGCACTTCGCTAGTGTCGCCACTAAAGCTGAGGCCAACGGCTCCAAGATGTTTATTTATTTATTTATTTATTTCATCAATATGAGATTTAAAATCTACAATTAGATTACTAGATAAATATAAATATATGTGTACATTTTATTAAATAATTCTTAACTTAAATATAAATACTTAAAATACCTATAATTAAAAGTATGAAAAACAAAAATTGTTTTAAAATCATAATCTAAATTTAATAATCAATTAAAATGAAAATGCATTATTAAATTATTTCTCAAAGAATTCCTACTTAATTGAAAATCAAAATCAACAAGATTTAATATGAGGTTTGTTTCTTTGACACAACGAGTTATTGGTTCATTTTTCGGATAGTTAACTCTGTGTTCATCTTCTCGAAACAAACAACGTACTCGAAGCTGACGTGGTGGAGCATATAAGTTGATTAAAGACAACAGATAAGGGCATTTGATATGATAAGATAAAATATCACTAATAAACATCACAGAATAAATTTTGCGTCTGTTTTCAAGTGATTGAATTCCTTAAAGTTGACATCTAATATTATACGATGGAGTATCGATATTCCAGCCAAATTTCTGAATAGTAAACCGTGTAAACTTTTTTTGGACAATTTCAATTCTCTTAGAATGACTGTTATAACAAGGGTTCCAAATTACACAGCAGTATTCCAAGATTGGTCTTACGTAAGACGTATAAAGCGATTTAAGCGCAAAAGGGTCTGTGAATTCCTTACTATTACGTTTAATAAAACCTAGCATGGAATTTGATTTGGATACACTAAATTCAATGTGTTTCGAAAAGTTCAGCTTGGGGTCAAAAATTACACCAAGATCTTTCTTCTCCCTAACTCTTTCAAGAACTTGGTTATCAATTATATAATCAAAAGTAATTTCAGAAAAGTTGCGACAAAATGAGAAACATTGACATTTAGAAACATTTAGATATAATTGGTTTTTCGTGCACCACTGGGACAATTTTAAAATATCGTCTTGTAAAAGATGGCAGTCACCAATAGATTTTATGCACCGAAATAACTTTAGGTCATCAGCGAAAAGAAGTTGACTAGATTTAAGGAAAATACTAGGTAAGTCATTTATAAAAATTAGGAAAAGAGGGGTCCAAGATGACTACCTTGGGGCACACCAAATGAGACCAAAACTGGTTTCGAGATAACTTCGTCAATGCAAACAAATTGAATTCGACCCGTGAGATATGATTCCAACCATTTCAAGAGCTTTGAATGAAAACCAAAGTTTTTCAACTTCTTTATTAAAATAAAATGACTTACTCTGTCAAATACGATTGCAAAATCGGTATAAATTACATCAATTTGATGTCCATTTTCGAGATTATTTAAAATGAAATTGGTAAAGATAGATAGATTGGTGGTTGTTGATCTTCCCGCAACAAAACCATGTTGAAGCGGTGAAATGTATTCTTTAACTAAAAATGTCAGTTTTTCATATATCAATTTCTCGAAGAGTTTTGGTATACATGACAATTTACAAATCGGACGGTAGTGGGATATTGGATGTTTAGACCCAGATTTGTGAATTGGGTTTAAGAATGATTTCTTCCATACAGGAAGAAATTCACCGTTCTCGAGAGAGCTCTTAAAAATAAAGAAAAGCGGTTCAGAAAGAGAAGCAGCACATTTTTTAAGAACAATCGGTGGGATTTCATCTGGACCGGGATTGCTGTCATCATTTAAACTCAAGAGACCTTCTTCAATTTCTGAAATATTTAACTCTAAATAACCGATATTTACATTACATTCATGAGATAAATATTCAGCTGTCCAGGATGAATTTACATTACGTTTAGTGTAATTAGATTCAAAATAGTTTGCGAAGGAATCTTGATAGATCAGAAAATGTTGAACCAAGGTAATTCATACAGCTTGGAATGCCACAAGATTTTTGTTTTGTTTTTGATATAAGACCAAAAGGATTTACTAGAAATCTCGTTCCAACCGAATATAAGTACTTTTAAAATTGTCATCATTTTCTGCTACGCGTAGTCGTTTATAAGCTTTGTTTTTACAGTTGTTTAAGTTACTAAGCCTTTTATTGAACCAAGGAGGCTTGGAATTTGTTTTAATTCTGACTTTCTGAACATGCATATTGCTTGCCATTCTCAGATTATCAATAAAAAAATTATAAAAATTTAATAAATCGAGAGAGCAAAAATGCTCATGCCACGAAATACTCAACATATAACTCGCTATGCCTTCGAAATTAGCTTTTTTGTAATTAAATTTCAACTTGGTACAATTTGTAGATTTAATAAAATCATAAAAAGAGAAACAAATATCTAAAGAATTGTGATGAACAGAGTTAGAAAAAATAGGACATAATGATTTAACTATAGATATAGCTAATTCTCTGTCTACAAAAACAAGATCGAGAACACGATTTAAGCTAGTCTTACAACAATTAATTTGGATTAAGTCATGACTTGCAAAAGAATCGATTATTTTACATTCAAAATCTGTGTTTACATTAAATGATAAGAGATGGAGTTCTTCGGGATCAAATACCCATTCAATGTGAGGCAGATTAAAATCTCCAAGAATAATTATATTTTCGATTTTTTTAAGTTTCGATAGATAGAATTCACAATTTTGTATACATACTTTATAAATATCTAGTGAGCTTTTAGGTGGAATATAACATACAATAACAATTACCACATATTTAATTGCAAAGTTTATTTTTACTATGATTTGGTCTATGCCATATGGACAGGGAG
This sequence comes from Philhelius pedissequus, assembly GCA_910595825.1. Classification (NCBI taxonomy): domain Eukaryota; kingdom Metazoa; phylum Arthropoda; class Insecta; order Diptera; family Syrphidae; genus Philhelius; species Philhelius pedissequus. The sequence goes on from OU343160.1 coordinate 146,104,159, forward strand.
AAAGAGAAGAAGGTAAATCTAATTCAATGCACGAGTATAACGAGCTTACTGCAAGGAGAACACCTCCACCTCTTTCTAAACCAGTTGATTGAGAACATCGATCTTTGCGGAAGAGAGCATAATTGTTGTTGTTGCAAATTTCGGCATTATTATGATTACTTGTTAGCCAGGTTTCAGTAAGTGCAATGAAATCAAATTGAGATGAAGACAATGACAAGAACATTTGTTGCATTTTTGTGCGCATTCCACCTATGTTGTCGAAGGCTTTAGCCAAAAGAAAACAGAAATTGGTGAAATTGTTAACACGTTTTAAAAAAGTTAAAAATTTGCAAAATGTTGTATGTTTTTGCTAAGGACATACGATTTGGTGAGCCGCTTTTAGTTATTAATATATGAATATTATATACAAAAAATATTTTTTTTAATATCATATAATAATACATTATTCGTATTTAACTATTTTTTATGAAATGAACTGCTATTTTTTTTATTAAAAGGGTGCCAATAATTGGTTCCAATAAAGAAGCGGTTCCAATTATTGGCCCCCGGGTGCCAATAACTGGTTTTATGGAACTTTAATTATTGGCACTGCCAATAAATATACTTTCAAGACTGCTAATAACTATACCATTAAACCATTACTTTTTTTTAAATACCGTAAACAAGAAAAACGTACAAAGAAAGAGATGTTCAAGAAGGTCTATTTGTCATAAAAAATGGTCATTATATCTAAAAAAGCAGGTTCTAAATACTACAAAATACTGCGTTCTACTCTGCAGTTCCGATTGAGCACAAAATTTTAAAAAGTACGCACAGGACCAGCAATAGTTTTAACTGAGGAAGAAGAATTGAGCAGTGATCAATGGTTAAAAGTTTCTCAAGAAAAAGGATTTCCGAAAAGAAAAGAAGATGTCCTTTTTGCTGTCCAGGAATTTCTAAGGCAAAGTTACAATAGAGAGCACCCATTCGGTATCTAAGTAACACCAGAAAAAGGATGGTTTAGATTGTTTAAAAAAACAGATACTGTTTGAAATGTACAACGAATTCAGCCAGGAAAATTTTATTTCTTACACAAGCCTAAGGAGTGGAAAACATATCAGGAACTTATTTGCGAATCGAGTCGAAGAAATCGGAGAAAATACAATTCGTATATAACATAACTAATATTTGTAGTTTAAGATGTGCAATATATATGTATAAGACAATATCATATAAAATGTTTAAAAAAACTAAAATATCACTTTCGTTCAAGTTTTATCAGTTCAGTTTTACTTAAAATTAAATTAGTTACAGATTTTAAGTTTTTATTTCAACTTATATAAATCTTATCCGATCGTCATGAACTAATTTATTTTTGCTGTAGACTTTTTGGTTATTTTTTCATATTTAACTTATGGTTTAATATCTATTATTTCTTTTTATTCTTTATAGCTTGGACGATCGCTAAATGTTTATGTTATTTTTTTACTTTTTTACTGAAATTAAATGAACCACAAATTTTATAAATAAAAAAACTAAAAACAAAATATTGTTTTCCTTTAATTCAAAGGTGCCAATAGTTGTACATTTTTGGGGTGACAATAATAAATTGTAGTCGGATGCCAATAATTGTAGTTTTTGGCAAGCTTTTTTTAATATCCCATTTTCAGCTCTTTTTTAATAAACAAATAATAAGAATTAAATTTAAATAAAGAAAGAAAATTCTATATTAACATTGAGTATATTTTTCATATTTTTAACTTTTTAATTGCGAAAATTACGCGCATTTAAAATGAAAAAATCCTTAAGGGTGTCAACAATTGTATCCGTTACGCTATTTATATTTAATTCATAAAACAATATGAGGTGATTATTTGTGAAGATTATTGTGGATTGAATAAATGAAAATGTTTTAATTTTGTTGTATTTTCGTTTTTTTTTTGCATTTGGATAAGTGTTCTGCTAAGTGTTCTTATTCTAAAAAAAATCCTCGTGCATTGAAGGATTTGAGGATGTTGTCCATGTTCGTCAAGTCATTCAACGTCTTTGGTGATGGCCTTCACTTAGGTGGTCCACCCATGAATACTATGCGACATTTTCTTCGGCTAGAATTTTTCTCTTAATCTATGGCATATGTATGCGGCCATATTTTCTAAGCCATCGCTCTCTAAAGCGGCCAAATCTTCATCCGTCATCTTTGTTTCCATCAGTACTAACCTCTTCTGGTTCCCAAGCAATCCTTTGAAATATAGTACCTACAAAAATATTTCAGATTATTTGTTTGTCAATGGCGGTTCCAAATCTGGGGTATCGTCAAAGCATACATTTGCAGTTGCGAAATAACACCATCGTTGTGTCCTGAAATGTGGGACCTAATCTAAAGCGGAATTCTTCTTAATCAGAATGATCGTGTAGGCCTAACATACCAAATGTGTTTTCTAATACGTCCTGATTCAATCTACACGACAACACATACTTGAATCCAAATCGGATTGCTTCTAACAGGGTTTCTACTATATTTTTATTATCCATTGCCAAAACCCCAGTTGACCGTCCAGATAATTCAGCATTTCCCTTTGCTTTGTACACTGTTGGTATCAGGCTTAAGAAGGCGAAGGCGTTTTTTATCCGTGCAGCCTATGAAGATAGAATATATTCTTTATATATTTATTATAAAGGAACTCAAATGCACTTACCCAAATCAAATTGGAGGTTCGTTTTTATGTCATCTGCAGTAAAGTGGTCACTACGAATGCTAGCTGTTTTTGTATTAAAAGCATCCTTTCTTTTATAAAAACGAATGCAAATTTACAACAGTACAGGATATTTTGGGTAACTGTCGTATGACACATCTTCTCTTCTTAATTTATTCTGTTTATTGTTCATATTATTACACCTACAAACATCACACATTTTAAAGCTATTTCACATAAAACAACATATACAATTTCAAAAACAAAATCCAAACTTTTCAATTTCAATCTTTTTTCGCTTTAATCTCGTTTTCATTTTTATTTCACAATTGACGTCACACGAGTTGTCAAAAATTACAATAACAAAGCGAAAAAAATAGAAGTATCGTAATCTTGTATTCTTTGATTCATGCAATATGCCTTTGAAATTTTGACCAAGTTTCCCAAACTTGGGTTTTTTCCTATGGGTTTTGACAGCAAAATGTGAACATTTGTACAAGTTCGTATGAATTTTCACCTGACCAAACACACCAAATTTTCTTTAGATCAGACAAGCCCTTCAAGTCAGCGACTCCGTTTTGGATCCGATACGACTTCATAAATTATACCAAAAACGGATCCGAAACGATTCCAAATCGGATCGAATTAGTATTGAAAATAGAAACGAAAACGGATCCAAAACAAAATAACTGCTCTAATAAGAAATATGCTCTTCTACGTCGGCGGAAAGCAAAATTGTTCTAAATCCACTTTTTATCGAAAATGAGATAATAATGCAGTTCTACTATTAGAAGGTGTTCTTTTAGAATATCAAATTTGTATATTATGATAATTGTATGTACATATTTAATAATATAAATTTAAAAACCGAATTTCAAAAAAGCGCCCACCCATTTTCGAAATATTGAATTTTCAAAAAATAAAATATTTTTTTTTCCAAAAACCAAACAAAAATATTTTTGGAAAATTTTGGTATGCAGTATTATTAAGAATTCGAAGGACTTCCTATATAAACATTTTGATCGAAATCCGTGGAGTCGCTTATGAGAAAGTCGAAAAAAACAAAATTGTTGTATGGCAGGTGCCGTTAATAACAAAATATGGAAACAAAAGTGTTGGACAAAATGTAGACTATACATAAAGTAGTGAAAACATTTTTTTTTATCAACAACGGTAAAGCCGTTTTCGAAATGATTGTGATTGTAGAAACAATTTTATGGCAAGTACCGTTATTTTAGGGGCTACGAAAACGAATCAAAAATCTATTTGAGACAAACACCTTTATAACTTAAGTACCAAGTCTGATGAAAATCGCTTCAGCCGGTTAGTCTGTAGATCGATCTACTGACAGGCGGAATTACGGGAAGCACTTTTTTGGTGTTCTCCACCATCGTAATGGCAAGTTTGATTAATATCTCGAGTCCGATTATTTTCCAAAGGCAAACATTGCCCTATGGTAGCTATGTATATCGCAAATAAATAGATAGAATAGAGCATCAATATCTAAAGAGAAACAAAATCACATCGAAAAATCTTTTATTGGATGCTATTCGAAGATAAAGAATGTTACAAAACAATTTTTAACTAAAAGCTATTTTTTTAAATCTTAATTTTTATGTTTTTTTCTAAAATATAAGTGTGAATATATTCTATTTTGTTTCTATCGAAAACAAACAAATTTTCATATAAACTTTAAACTTTGATATTGGTTGCCTTTTTCAGAAAACAAATAATTTAATGGGATATCGAACAATGATAATGGGTTATCCATTTAGCGGTTTCAAAAATAAACGTAAATAAAACACATATAAAATATTTTTTGTTCATGATATTTCTTTTTTATTTTAAAGTTTGAACGCTGACATTATGTGTGACATTTACATCTGCATCATTTAAATGACCAACACGCGAATTGTTGCAAGCATCGATTGTTTTGAGGTAATTTTCGAATACTTTTTGAAACATATTGGGTGGTATCTCAGCTATAACTTGACGAATGTTGGTTTTCAAGTGCTTAAGAGTTAAAGGTTTATCTGCATAAACACGGTCTTTCGCGCAGCCCCACAAAAAAAAATCCAATTCGCATGATCCTGGTGGCCAGTTGATATCGCCACGACGAGAAATTACGCGGCCAGGAAATGTCTCTTGCAATAAAGCCATATTCGCTCGAGTTGTGTGGCATGTGGCACCGTCTTGTTGAAACCACATATTCTCCAAGCCGTATTCTTCAATAACAGGCAAAAAAAAAGTCGGTTATCATATGACCCCAACGCTCCGAATCGACGGTGACAGTCGTTTCATCGTCGTTTTCGAAGAAGTAAGGTCCAATCACACCTCCGGACCAAAAAGCGCCCAAAACAGTGACTTTTTGTGGATGTAATGGCCTCTCTTCAATTACCTGAGGATTCTCAGAACCCCAAATACGACAATTTTCTTTATTAACATACCAACCGAGTGAGAAATGTGCTTCGTCGCTGAAGAAAATTTTGTTCGAAAAATCGCCGTCCACCGTCTATTGTTCAAGCACCCATTCGACGTATCTCGACGTTGTTAATGGTCAGATGGCTTCGGTTGTTGTGTGAGCTGGACTTTATATTGATGTAGCTGTAGATCCAAATGCAAAATACGCCATAATGTGCCGTAAGACAGTCCTAATTCCTGAGAACGACGAGGAATCGACACATTCGGTTCTTCGGCAACACTTTCACTTACAGCAGCGATATTTTCAGTGGTACGAGCGAAACGATGATGCACAGGCCTTACAATATCTGTAACCAATCCAGTCTTTTCAAATTTCTTCAAAAATTTCCAATTGCTTGCGTAGTTGGACGATTATGTAAACCATAATCTCTTTTAGCACTATATGTTTTGTAGTAGGTTTTAACAATTTGTATGCGTTGTGCGATAGTTAAGCGATCCATTTTCGTAAATGTCAGACTTTCAACTGAAAAACAAAATTGGTTTAACAACTTAGTTTGACAGGTGTCGAATTGCAGCCCTATACTTTTGAAACCGCAAAATTTATAACCCTTATAATTCTTAAAATGAGACGTTAGCATTCTTAATAATTGTTCTAACTCCCATATTTTGTTCTAAGTCCAAGTTTTGTTTTGAGGATAGTACGCACTTGTATAGGAATTGTTCTATGTCCAATTTTGGGTTTTTTGCCATTATAATTTTTTATATATTAATTATTGACTAATGAACAAAATGGATATGGCTAATTCAAAAGAAAAATAAACAATATAAAAACAAATGTCTGATGAGCAAAAAAAGCTGACTATAATTAAGTTTGAAATTTGAAAATCATTCCCTGTAAAATTAGATTCTTGTGACTTATAACAATTTTGCATTCCGCCGACGACATATTAAAAACTTCTTTGCTTATTTGATAATAATCCCGTTTTTCCATTTTAAAATATTATTTTACAAATTCTTATGTTTGTTATTATGTCTTTTCGTTTTCCTTGAAAATAGAAATTTGCTTGTTGATTGTTTACTCTGTAAAATTGAAAAAAAAAAAACTGTTTCTCTCCATTTGTCTTCATTTGTAGTCCATTCAAATTACCGCCCACTCAAATATCGACTAATTTCTCTCTTTCTTGGTGCATAAGAAAATGGTCTCGATTCTCGTTCTTCTTTTTACATTGGTAAACAGAAAATTTGGTAGTGTGTGAGACACTCGGAATCCCAAGTGAACCGATAATTTCGGGTCCATGATTTTGCTTGAAGGGCAGACTGGGATTTACGACAACGAGATGAAGATCAATATTAACCACAAAGGATCTATGGAAGTCATAACAAAGAATACACACATACTAGTGCATTTTGGTCGCCTTATGGCGGTGATTTTCAAAAAATACAAGAGAGAGTGTAAATAATATTTACAACTACAAAATTTGTTTGACTAAAAACTATAAACGATCAGCCTTATTTTGAAATCCGAACGAATAGCTAATGCGATAGAATAGCAGAGTTTTATATATAATATATCCGTCGTAAGATTTTACATACAATTCGCTACGGTCGAAAAAAGCCCTTAAGTAGAATGCTGCTGTGGATGGCTGCTTGACGGTTATTCGAGTCCCCAAATTGATTTTGTTAGTTTTGTTGGTACGATTGATAAATTGGATTGAATCTCGATGGATATGTTCATGTAGTAGTTATAATTATTAATTTCCATTCGTTAGACAAATCGATCTTTTTAATTGTTTTTTTTTTTGTAGTTGGCCAGTTTATATTTCTAAGATCTTAGATAACTCCATTTTTCATAAATATATAAACTGTTCTTCTGAAAAGTTTCTCACTTTAAAAAGTGTAAGTGAAAGTTGTTTGCATTCTTTGCTCAAATATTTTCTGGAGCACGTCTAAAATTCCACCTTTATCTGCAATTTTGTACACCCCTACACGTCAATTGATCAATTTTACACAAATTCCAATTTCCAGTTTGAAAAAAAAAGAATTAGTCTATGTATCCATTTTACTTTTTTTTTTTTTTTTTTTTTATAACTTTGCACGCGCTCAAGGGATTATGAATACCCTTTATATGTTTTTTCTTAACACAGCGCGGCATCCGGTGGAAGAAGAGAAAGAAGGATAGGAAAGATGTGTGACGCGATGTTCTGAGACAAGTGCTGGTTGATGTCTCAGATTTATCTCCAGGGATGGCGGCTGAACTAATGCGGAGAGAATTACCGTGTCTTATTTATTTATGTCCCTTATAATTCGCATTATTTTATTTATTTCGTTGTCATATTTTAAGGATATGCTATTTTACTCAATCACATGTTGTTAGTGTTATGCCTAAACAGCATGTAATGAGCAAAGCAGCAACTTATTTTATGACAATTTTTAGAATTGGTTTTTAATGGAATATAAGAAGACATAGACAACGGCAGGAATCGAACCTGCAACTACGAGGTTGACAGGCGAGCACACAACTATCGCGCCACGGCCACCCCCTAAATAAGACCAATTTTCGTTTTGTGTTCAATTTTTATCGATAGTTATAAAAAAACGGATTTTGGTGAAAATAATCATCTTTTTATTTTGATCCACAAAAAAACAATTTGATAAGTTTGGTGGATGGGTGAAAATATTGATTTAAGAATCGTACTGCGTGGAACTACACTACAGACGAACTGCTCCACACTGCGTTGCATAATATTTATTCGAATGAAATTCTATGGACTATAACGCATTAAGCATCAACTTATCTGATCCCGTTGTTTTTTTCTGGACATTTGATACATTTTGCATTTTACAACCTGCGTAGCCAAAATCGCTCTTAACATCTCTTTGGCAGTTTCCCGGTGACCACGCTCGATGTAATTCGTAGCGTAACGTTCGGGGTGAGTACAGAATTGAATTCGCAAAATACTAAATGGCTATAACGCGGCTTATCCTAAAATCTAAATATGTCATATGTAAACAACCGCGAAAACCTTAAAAGTTACCTTCAACAATAACAACCAAATTGTATACACCCTTGGCGTTGGTTTTAATAGTTCAGTTAATAATATCTTTGTTAATTTATACAATTATCAGTCAGACTTGTTCTTCAAGCGTGTGAACATTAATCATTATGGAGACAATTCAAATAAAATAAAGTTAGTTAAATATATTCAAATAAAATAGAGTTAAATTGATTTAAAATTATGTGAAACTTAAGTATTTAAGTTGTAAATATTATTATAGAATAAAATCATCTAATAATCATGAATATAAAATGAGATACAGTAGTTCCATTTTGTTTACGTTTTCCCCCATATATTTCTAAAAACAGTAACCTGGGTAAACCCCTTTTTTTAGAAGTAGGTTGAAATTTTCACTGGTTGTTTCTTATACCATCCTCCACATTCCTGAAAATTTAAACAAAATCGGTACTGTGGTTTAGTTTTAATGGAGTTTTTTCCGCTCTGCAATACAAACGGACCCCCACTGTGCGCCGCTATGCTTTCAAATCTGTTCTATTATTTTAGTAATGCTGATCGACAAGGCATAATTATGGCAAAAATCAAAACGGACATTTTAATTTCAGCTGTTCAAATCCGTCCGTCAAGACGTGTCACAAAGTCAGTTGGGTGTTGTCAGACAGACAATCAACTTCCAACCAAATTTACCACTTCGCGATCAGTCGGAGATTTAGAAGCAGTTTGCAGGACGTTCAAAACAGAAGTGCAGACATGGGAATGGCCCGGGACCGCAATTTAATGGTTGGTACCGTAAGATTACGCACAGCTGCAGTTAGAAAATCCCAAGGAAACACACAAATGCCCAAGTTCAATACTGATAGATTTACGGATCCCGCCGTCAGCGGACAGTTAGGAAACAACCTTTCACAATGATTGAGAGCAATCAGTAGCAGGAAACCCACCTGTATCGAAAACCATCAGTGTTCCTTAGAAATGTTTTTATATCCGGTGCTGAAAGTAAAGCCGGTCGGTCGCAAAGAGGAAACAGTGCCTGGCTTACTGAAGAAACTTGGACCAGGATCGAAAAAATAAAACCGCCAAAGTCAATCCATCAGCATGGAGAAACGAGCTACAGTCTGCGTATCGTATGAAGATGAGAGAAGTTCACCGTAGCGTGCGACGTCATAAGCGTAACTAAATCAACGCCCTGGCAACAGAAGCAGAAGAAGCCGCAATCAGGTGTGACAGTAGGACCGTCTACATAATTACTAAAGAGCTTACAGGTGTCTGAAACTTAAACAACACCTCGAAAGACAGACGGGTCACTGATAGTTTCAGATGAGGACCAGCTCAAAAGGTAAAAGGAGCACTTTTCTGTGGCTTTAAACCGCGTTTTCAACAGTGAAGATAACCCAACACGCAACGACCTGTCCGTAGTAACGAATTCCCGAATACGCACCGTATCCCCCAGTAGGCAAGAGCTCTTACAAGCAGCGCCAACAACATCGAGTGGGCTCCTACATCCACTCATTGAGAGAGCTTGGGAAACAGAGAGTTTTCCTGAGGAATAGAAAAAGGGAATGATTGTGAAGCTTTCAAAGAAAGGTGACCATACGCAGTATGAAAATTGGAGAGGAATTTCCGTGCTGCCTGCAGTAGCCAAATAATGGCAAAAATCGTACTGGAGTGAATTAAAGACCACCTCGAAGAAACACTTGACGCCCACCAAGCAGAATTCCTGTCTGGATCTTCATGTGTAGACTACATCAACACCTTGCGTCTCGCGTTGCACACCTTGAATATCGATCTCCACTTCACCTGCTATTCGTCGAATTCGAAAAGGCGTTCGACAGTGTTAATAGAGAATTTAACTGGCTTGCCTTGCGCAGGAGGGGAATGCCAGATAAATTGATTGCTATTATTAAGGCAAATGTCCAAATGTCTTATTCTGCATAAAAGAAGGTTGTCAGAGGAGTTTGAAATCCAAAGTGGGGTTAGACAGGGTTGTATAGTGTCACCAATACTGTTCTATTTGGTGGAAAGTGATGTGCTGCATGCAGCTCTGTCCACTGCAAATGGAGGAATTCAGTGGAATCTGCAATCATTCCTTAAATATCTGGACTACGCGGACGACGCATGCTTACTCTGTCATGGGATCATGGATTTCCATCAAATGACAATAAGTTTGGAGAGAAGCTGACACTTTCGGGCTTAAGATCAATACGGCAAAAGCAAAAAGGATCAGCCTTGGAACTTTATTATCTACCCAAATAGATATTTTTGGACAACCAGTAGAGATGGTAGAGAGTTTTCAATATTTTGGGAGTATTGTCTCTACTGATGGAGGGACCGAACAAGATATAACAAGTCGAATTCGGAAAGCAAAGGCTGCATTCGGAATGCTGTCCAAAATATGGAGAAACAACTCTATAAGCCTTAAGACCAAGCTACGACTGTTCCACTCGTATTTTGAGTCCGTGCTTCAGCATGGATGCAGCGCTTGGAAAGTAACACCCGCTGTTACAAGAAAGCTGCAAACGTTCGTGAAAGATGTCTGCGAAATATCTTGAGCATTTTCTGGCCACACCATATCTCCAATGATGAACTTCATGCGAGGACACGTCAGGAACCCACCGACTCTATAATACGAAAACGAAAGTGGCAGTGGATTGCACATACGATTCGAAAAGTTCAACAGCGCATCAGGCGCGAGTGAGGCGATGCAATGGAACCCACTTACGCAGCTAGGAATACTTGTGAGTCGACCTGGAAGTACTTGGAGAAGAATGGTCGAAGATGACTCAGCACAACTGAGAAAGAATTGGAGAGAGCTTGAATACATCTCCAGAAACCGTACACGATGGCGCGTAGGATTAGCGGAGGCCCTATGCCCCGCAAGGGAAACCTCACGGACATAACAGCTCCGAGGACCTAAGTAAATAAGTTGTAAATCCATCCTGCATAAGTCCGGACAGGCTTAAAGATTTCAAAAATAAAACCTTGACATTCGTAAGTACTGCCTGAAGAGATCGTCATATTTTCGGAGGTTATTATATACAAAATGTGAAATGCGCCATTACTTCCCATTTTTCGGTCAATTGGATGAACACCAAGTGTTTTTACTTCTTAGGTACTTTAGGGCAAGTTTTACATTTAGAAAATAATCGAACTCGAGATTTTAATCAAACTTGACATTACGATGATGGAGAACACAAAAAAGTGGGTCCCGCAATTTCGTCTGTCTGTCTGTCTGTCTGTACAACGAGCTACAGCCTAAACGGCTGAAGCGGTTTTCCTCGAACTTAACATTTAAGCGTTTTAGGTTTCGAACTTAGCATTTAAGCGTTTTAAGTAATTATCTCAGAGATTCTTAAATCGTTTTTTGGCCCCAAAACTAAAGGTCCCTGCACACTGCCATACAATTTTTTTTACCATGATTTACTAGAACAATTGGTCGGAAAATAAATTCTTATTATTACAGAAACATAAAGTAAATTAAAGTTATGTTTTATGCTTGATAAATGTAAGTATTTAAAAAATAAATCAATAACAAAATATTTCTTATTTTAAAGCTAAATGCTACGAAAAAGAATCAAAATAACTATAAAACTTTTGAATGTAAATGTTTAATCGGGCTTTTTGGTCACTGAATTTTATATTTAAATAAAAAAACTTTATTTCATAATTTTTCGCTAGGTTTCGTCCGTCTTTCTCGACATTATCAGTTGTAGTTTATTAAATCTAAAAACAGAATATTAACAATTTACACTCATAAACATTTGTAAATTTAGACTCACATGAGAAAAACTTTTATATTTACATTAAATAATGGTTAAACGGTGATTTAATACTATTGAATATTCTAAAGAACGAAATTGAATTAATAAAAAATTAATAAATAAAAATAAGTTAAAAATAGTTAAAATAAGTTAAAAATCAAACAAATAAAAACCTATAGCACACTACATTACAAAACCTTGTTCAAAACAAACATGTAATTTAAATTTTATTCAAATTTTCTTATTCCGCTCTTAATGCAAGAGAATAAGTCTATCCTTATGTGTTCATTGTCTTGTTTAATAAAATACTTGATTTTTTCTGAACTTTCATTTCACTTTAATTGTGTAAAAAAAATAACAAGAAACAAAAACAGTTGTTCAACAAAAAACTTCATTGGATATTAAATTTTCATACAACTGGTCGCACTTTTTAATTGTTTTGTGTTTGAAAGGCGAAGACGACGAGAAGCATCATCAAAATAGGAAGAGGATAATGGATCCAACAAATTATTCGAGAGCGATTTTCTTCAAACTTGGTATTTGAGCATTGTAGGTGATTGCTTAAAATAGATTTTTGATTGTTTTTTTTGGGCCAAAACTGACGGTACCTCCCATAAAATTTTTTCTACCATCTCAATTATACCGAAAACGGCTGTAACGATTTTGATAAAAAAAAGTGTGTGTACTATTTTCGGTATACTCTACATTTTGGCCAACAATTTTTTTAAAAATATTTTATTATTAACGGTACCTGCCATACAACCATTTTTTTGATTTTAAACTTTCTCATAAACGGCTTGATTGACTTCGATCAAATTTCTTTTATTTAGTAGGCCCTTCCAATATTTCGAAAACGGGTAGATGATTTTTTTGAAATTTGTTTTTAAGTTTATATTATTAAATATTTAAAATTATCATACCACGTTTTTTTAGCAAACAATTTAAAAAAAAACTATATATAAAAAATTATTTATATTAGTAAATACTTGAAATCGGAGTACCATTTGGTTTTAGAAAAATTGAAAATTTTTCTTTATATAAGAAATCAAGTAAAAACGACTTGATAAATATATTAAGCTGCATCTAATAAGAGTCTTGTGCATACGATTTTTTTGTTGGATAAAGCAAAGTGCAAAGCGGGGGGTAGATCGGCTGTATTAAAAAAAAACCTCTATTTTTTTCCCTTCATTAGCTGTGTTTTATTGGGAATCTATCCATTGTACCGTAAGTAATTCCCAAAAAAACGCATCGACCGTAGCATGGACAGTAGCTTTTTTATTTTTGTAAAAATGGTACCCCTGCACAGCAGTCAAAAGTAATGAAAGAGTCTTTTGCAAAGTAAAATTAAGTAAATATCCAAATTATGAACAATAATTAGCTTTTATTCATATAAAATAGAAAGTAGAAAAACGTACCAATATTTAATTTATGTGTCAAACCTATTTCTTGTTTTCATTTTATTTCCATTTGTAATTTTAAATTCGAACATTCAATTTGCATCAATAGAAAGGAAATGATAAGTGAATGGGTTTGTTCATAGACTATGGTCAAGTCTCTTTTTACACGGGACTACTTTTGTATTGCTCTAAAAATCGTCTATACCTTTCACACGAGGAAACAAAATTGCCGGAGATTTGCTTGTTTCCTTTTAATGTTTCTTGGTTTTGAACGCACACTACAACGTAGTTTAAATTGTTCACTCCCCTTACATTTCCGATTATATTTCATGCTTTTATTTATTTTCTGAGTAGATCGATAGCTATAGTTTTAATTTTCAAGTCAATTTACAAATTTATTTTCTGAGTATGTTTTGCTTTCAATTCAATATTCACTCATCAGACTGCACGTAACTTACGCGGAGTAATTAACAAATAGTTAACATTTGGTTTGCCATTTCCATGCACATGTCCAGAAAAAAAAAACAATGGGATCATAAAAATGTACGCCCAGTCCATGTCCATGTAGTTTTGCGAATACCGTCCATGGCCAACGTCCATTAAACAGTGAAGAAAAAGCACATTTTGTGAAGTTCAGTTGCCGCTTAGTGCGTTTAGGCAGGCGCGCACATGCAATTTTTCCGAAACGAAATAGTTTAATCAATAGTTGAACGATGATCTTGCACATAATCAACTTAAAATAAATCAACGAGATAAACCAACACACATACAATATTTTGCTTTCATGTGCGCGCAGTTACATTATAGTTCGGTGTAATACAAACTGAAGAACTTTTAAGTTGGTAGAATCGCGGACTGCATGCGCGCACTCTCATATAAGTCCATGGTATTCACTTTAGCAACAGAACTGTTGCAAAACTGAAAGTTGCATATGTGCGCGCCTAGCCTTATAGCTCATAGAATTTCTTACGAATAAATATTTTGCGGCGCAATGTCGAGCAGTTCCTCTATAGTGCAGTTCCACCCAATGCGGTTTATCTTTTCAAATTGCTTTTTTGTAGATCTAAATAAAAAGATGACTTTTTTTCACCAAACTCCGTTTATTTATAACTATCAAGAAAAATTAAACACAAAACGAATATTGGTCTTAAGTTAGTCAAAAATAAAAGAAAAACGGAATTCATTCGTTAAATATTGGTTTCTTTTTCAAAATGGATATCTAAATTTGTTAAAATTGATTAATTGACATTAGGGGTATGCAAAATTGCAAATATATGTGCAATTTTAGACGTACTTCAGAAAATAATTGAGCAAAGAATACAGTTTTAATAGTAAAAGTCAGAAAGTTTTCAGAAGAACAGCTTATAATTTATTAAAAAATGGAGTTATCTAAGATTTGAGAAATATAAACTGGCCAACTATTAAAAAAAAAGAATCTAAAAGATCGATTCGTCTTACGAATGAAATTAATAACTATAACACTCCATGAACACATCCATCGAGATTCAATTCAATTATCAATCGTACCAACAAAACTAACAAAATCAGAATCGAGACTCGACTGAACGTCAACCAGCCATCCACCGTAGCTTCTACTTTAGCTTTTTATCGACCGTAGCGAATTGTATGTAAAATGCTAAGACGGATAAACTTACGGCGGATAAATTTCCCAATAAAACACAGCTATTATTAATAATTATTTGAATACGTTAAATGCTAACGTTACATTTCACGTTACATTACAATAATTTCTAAAAGATAAATAATGAATTGTATAAAAACATAAATATTTATTATTATTAATATTATATATATTTTATTGTTTTCTTATATTCAATATTGATTACAAGTTTACAATTTATAAGCTTGGCTTTATGCCTGCCCGGTTGACAAAACATGAACTTTTCGTTTTAAAAAAAGACATTTCATCAAAACTTTCTATAGACATACAAAAATAAATAACTATGAAAATAAAGTACATATAGCTATTCAAAAACTCTCACTCATGATTTGGTCTCTATAGTTCAAGGCAAGCTTGCAGTTTGTGTATAATTTCTGTATTTCAAATTCATTAAGCATTTCTATAATTTGCTTTTCTGTCAAGAAATCACTTCCGAAGGTGTTTCATTTGATCTCTTTTAGGATATGACATTTTCCCAAAAAATTAAAAGTGTTTTCTCTTTCATTCAAGTTGCACAAAGAGCAAATGATAGGTAACTCGTCTCTATGTGGTATAAGGTTTAATTGCAAATGTTCTCCACGTAACCTGGCCATCACCGATATTTCACTTGCTCCATTTTCGTCTCAAAAATAATAGTTTTCCATCAAATTGTGATTTAATCTAGAATATAGCTCTTTGTGCAACGATCCTGTTGCGTTACTCAAAAAAATTTCTCCACATTTAAGATCATCTGAAGAAATAAGCTGGTAGAGTTTTTTTCCAATTATGGTAGTCGTAATTATTAAGATCGGAGTCTATCTCACAATATCTACCTAATTGCATCCACTCAGCATAACTTGTCTTAGAATTTATGACTTGATGAGCCTCTATCTTTGGAAGTCGGTGATTTTCCATCTTTATAATTTTTAAAAAATAGTTTATTAGATTTCCAATGTTTGAATATGAAGAGGCGGTAAACCCGTTTCCAACATAACCATGTAGTTGGGCATATTGGGTGGCAGCCGAAAGATTCGTTTTGGATAGTAGCGCAGCATCATCTCCACAGTTTCATATTGATAAGTTTCCCAGATTTGTGCTGCATTAAACAGTATAGTTTCAGATACCGCTTGAAAACTTGGAATATGCTACTGTGCGCAATACTTTTGTCATAAAAGGATCTATTCCATGATGAACTGATTGCACATTTCACCTACGCCACTTTATCTTTCAAGTGCCTCCAATATTTAAATTCTTTGTGAAGTAAACTCCAAGATATTTAAATAAATTAACGAATTCGATGATTGAGGCGTTGTAATACCATATTTTATTACCACAGTTTCTGCCCCTACATTCTTAAAAATCATAATCTTTGACTTCTCCAAATTAACTCTCAAGTTCCAAAGTCTGTAATATTGAGAAAGCCGATTTATCATGAGTTGCACTGATTGAGGTGAGGATGCCATAAGAACAATGTCATATGCGAAAAGTAGATGTATTATCGTATGACCTGCGTATTCGATTCCACAGGGTAAATTTGTAACTAGGTCTTCAATAAACAGAGCAAACAGGCTTGGGCTCATTGTTCATTCTTGTCTTACGGCTACTTCAGTTTTAAACCATTCGGACACTTTCTAGACATTCTGATAAAATAAGGCTTGTATAGCAGGCTTTGCCTATCCACATTATCAAAAGCTGACTTAAAGTCAACACAAAACGTATAAAATTTCCTTTCTTTATTGAGAAATGATTCTGCAATACTCTTTAAAACAAAGATGTGGTCAATTTTCGAATACCCTGGTCTAAAACCTGCAAGACGTTAATGTCAGCTATCCAGTGTTGAGCCATCTTTGTAGTATTAAGGTGAAGAACATAAAACACGAATATAATCTAAATAAATATAAATTTATATATATAAAAAGTTAGGTATTTATATGTAGCAAGAAAAATTGTTTTTAAAACTATCAGTTTTAACGTTGTCATTAACAGAATTTATGAGACTATCATTTTTACTATAAATATTTATCAACTGGTATACTGGGCTCGGCTAGTTAGATCTACTAACAATACTTCGAATTGGCAACCGATCCCTTAAGCTAACTCGACGTGCATTGAAATTTATTCTACTCGAAACTGATGAATTCCAATTATAAAACTAAGTTGCAAGTAGTCTCGGTGAATAGAAAGTGATGTGAGATTAATAAGTTGAAGTCTGAGTCCTGAGTGTATTGTGGTAATATAACTCTGTTCGCCCTCTAATCTATTTATATGAATCGAGTAATATGGGGCCAAACTTCGCATCAATATTCAAGAACGGATCTGACAAATGATACATAAAGAGATTTAGGCCCGTTTACTGATTCGAATCATAAATCCTATTAATAGCTAATTTCCACATAACTTTTAAGTTATACATTAATTTATTTATGTTGCACGTACAAATCTATGAGAAACTTAGCAAAGTTACAGATTTAAAATACATCTAAGTTCACTTCGAACTATGCGATATGTCAAAATTTGAAGATATTGCAAACAAATTTAAAATTGAAACTGTGAAATTGTGTATTTTTAGTTATAAAATTTAAAAATGTTGGTATTTGCGCCTTAGACCAATTCACGCTTCCAACCGTACTCAAATGGTTTCTTGTAGAAGTCGTCTGTTGGCAATCGCGACTTATTGGTGACGGCAACGGGTGTTCGTCGGTTCATTGTCGTTGCAGTGTAGGTGGTGTAAGAGATGGCGAGACAAACGTTATGTCTTCGACTTTCGTAATTATTTCTTCTTCAGTCAGTTTCTTCGGGTATTTCGGGAATTTTTCTACCATCCAACGTTCCATACATACGTAGTACCGCCACCGTATTCATCCAATACAGCCAGTTTCATGGCGGCAATCTAGTCGCCGTCTTCGTCGACACTTTCATCTGGAATAATGGCGTCCACTTTCTATCGATTACGATGGAAACTTTGTTTTTGCTTGCGCGAAATGATTGCAGATTTTTTTGCTAAGTGCAGCGGCTCAGGTTTGATGGCAAATACCTTCGCTAAGGGACGTTTAATAAAATTTGCAAGTTGCACAAGGACCAGTACAAGCGTCACACAAAGCAAAAGAGAACAGGCGAGAAACATAGCAAAGTATAGTTTCACTTTAATTGTTCCAATAATTTATTTTTTTGAGCTTAGGGTTATCTCTGGATTCATACACGCTGTTTGTATAGCGCGGTTTTATATAGTCCAAGTTACATCAGTTATTTATTATTCACTATTCGTTTGCTAACCGATTTTTTTTTATAAAAGGAGAGGTCATCAAATGAAGAAAAATATTCATTTATCGCGCATATTTAACGAGGAATTCCAGCTTTTGAGATTTCAAGGGATTTCCACATCCAGAATTTTAAAATCTTTTTGTATTTATATTTTATGTTAAATACGTTAATAACTAAAAAACCAAATATCCAAACATTATTTTTTAATAGTTGTTCAATCCCGTACTTGAATATTTTATGTCCTACGTTTTCTTAAAAATAAACTATGCTCTACTCAACGAATTTTATGTTTACGCTTGAGTTTGGTGCATGCGCTATAAATTTCTTAAGCATTTGTGGAGCATAAACTCTTAAATATCAGCAAACGGACCTTAATGCCATTAGGATCTCGGATTTTGCGCCGAAACGCCTTATAAAACCAAGTGTTTCATAAGATTTCTCAATAATATATTTATAGTGATCCGTGAAATATTGTTACGATATTATCTTCCTTCACCAACTATATTTATATTTATTTTTCTTATTACCCGATGATTATGAAGATTACGATGACGATAACTTTTTAAACCGCGGACTAGGATTATACGAATCCAATTTAATAATTAATTAATAGAACAAAAACAAACGAATATTTATAGTGCAACCGGAACTCGCGAAGAATATTCATCTGACCAAATGTCAACCGATCGACGAAAGAAGAATAAAAGAAAGACGGAAAATATTGTAACACACTGAACACAAAATGTGCAGCCAACCGTTTAGTCAGCTTGGGGACGGTTCAATAAGTAATTGGGTTTATCAATCGGAAACGAATTATAAAACCAATTAAACGGAGTTAAAATAAAAGGTAATTAATTGATTACTTAGGTATGTAGGTACAGGCTGTTCCAAAAGTTAAATGGGTGCCAGAATGTTTTATGGTACTTACCATTGCCAGTGACTTAATAAAAAAGAAAAATTATTTTCCAACGGAATAAAAAGCTTGGGTTTAGTTCAAAAATTAGCAAATTATCCATTTAATAAAAAAGGTTTCTGGAAAACCTTGGCCGCAACCTGGATTAAAAACCAGAATCTTTTCGAAAAACAATGTAGGTATCACTATTGTTTCGATATTCGCATAAAACTGAAAAATATAAACTGAAAAATCAAGCCAAACAAAGAACAATTTTTGTGTCTAAAGAAACAAAGAACAATCACACAAAGAAAAAAAATTCTCGAATGAACAATTTGGTAAGCAACAAGAAAAAGACGCGTGTCCCGCAATATCGGGAAAAACTGGCGAATGGATAGCGAAGGCCTACCGTACAAATGTGACACAAACAAGGCAACGAACAATATAAAATTATCTCTATTGAATATTAAAAAAAAAAATACCACAGAATATTTATTATACCAAGAAAACAAGGAATACTTAGCTTTATCATCAACTCCTCCTGAGTAAAAGATCAAAGCCTTCGAATGTTTACCCTTTGAAAAAAAATAGAATTTTATATTTTTTGCAATTTAAAAAAAAACACGAAAAAACTTGTTTTATATAATTTAACCAAAATCTTTTTCTTCTAAAAAAAACCTTCTACACAGTTCTAACACTCTTACAAAAGTAAAAGAACAAGTGCAGATTTTGGCTCGTCCATTTCGCCCGGCTATCTCGTCATCCTCCTCTGATCTTTACGTGGTGTCGTTCTGTTTCATTCGTTCTGCAGCATCTAGTGATGTGCGACTGAGTGTAAATGAATCGAACATCAAACGCGATCTATTATATTGGTGATGCGATCACCCTGAGCTCAGTGGATGAGTTCAGCATCCTTTTTTTAACAATTCCACTGTAAAAGATTTTGGAAAAATTATATAAAATTACATACATAAAGTCCCCAGCCCCGTGATTTTCCGCGACTAATTTCGACACCGTATGGTGGGCACTCAGCCACACTAATCTTACTTTGGTGTGAGATATAATTCACACATTGTTGGACATGGGTAAAATCATTATGCCTTTTTCCTAGTGTGGATCGACTATCGCACACTCTCCAGATACGTGGATCGTCTGTCGCACGATTTATGTAATTTTGTGGACCGCCCGTCATACAATACATTTCAAGAGATCGACCTGTTTGTTTGCTTTTCCAAAATACCTTTAAAGTAGGTATGTGGCTGATGGCCGCCAGGTATCTACAGACTCTACAAGCATTTTGGAGCAGCAACGGAAAAAATAATAAAATGTTTAAAGTTATACAAAAGGCAGGTGAAACTTGTTGTGGTAAATTTTACCGCAACAATATAATGTAGAATCTAAAATGATTCCAAGTTCTGAAAAGTGACGAATTTAAAACAACTTCTCGTCTTACACTTGTCAATATTGAATAACAAACGATTAGTATTGCACCATTCCGATGGTCTTAAATAAAATATTTTTGCGTGTAAAACTCATCGGATTACACTTGTCAATATTAAATAACAAACGATTAGTGTTGCACCATTGCGATAACCTTCTTAGTTCATCTTGTAGTAGCTCACAGTCAGTTAAGGAGCATATTGTTCGAAAAATGTTCACGTCATCAGCGTATAATACTGTCATAGAATTTTGCAAGATTGATAAGAGATCATTTATGAAACATATATAAAACAAACAAGAAGGGACCAAGAGTTCTCCCCTGGGCTACTAAAGTCCGTAACTACACAATCAACTTGCTGTTTTTTCTCAAAAGCATCTATAGAAAATGTTGCAAATTAGAAGTAGTTAGAATATCGGACTTGAGCAATAATTGAGTGCTCTCCAGTGTAAAATTTTTGCTCCTTCCACCAAAATTGCTCCTCGAGGAGGAGAGCCAGTGGTCGGGGGAGCCTGCTGTAGAATGCGTTTAGTGTAAGATTGGCTGCTCATAGTAACAAAATTGCTCCTAGTGAAAAAGGGTCAGTGTTGGTGTAGGAGCCTGATTAGTATGCATTGTGCGTGGAAAAAATGTGGATGAAATGGGTATAGGATCTTGATTACAATGCATTATGTGTCGTGTGCTGGGTGCTTGTGGAAACAAAATTGTTCCTGATGGAAAAGGGTCAGTGTTGGTGTATGATCTTGCTTAGAATGCATTGTGGTCTGTGCACGGCAAAGAAAAAAGGTGAATGAAATGTAAATGATCTTGTGGCTAGAAATTTACCTGATAAATCAATGGAAAATGTAAGGAGAATGTATTGTGAGAAAAAAAAGCAGTTGTCGCGACTGTATGAATACACCTTTTGGGCCTAGAATTTTATGCCTTATAATTACAACAACTATACAGAGAGTAATATATCCTACTTGAGGAATAGAGCAGTTCTTGAATAATGTTGGTGGTTAAAAATTATAATATTCGGGGTGAATCTAGTTTTTGTGACTGTTTTTATGTCTAGTGATGTACAGAAATATTTATGTTTTTAGGATTGAGGGTTGACGTGGTGGTTGTGTACGTAGTAGATATATGCTAGAAAAAAGGAAGTCTTGGATGGTTTGGTACGTAGGTTTAAAGTGGGTATGTTGATATGGTTTTTGAATGGTATAGTGCAGTAAATAGGTTCATTGACTTTAAGATGCATTTGTAGGCTATCGGGCGAAAATGTAGACGAACTAATTTATGAATAGAAAGGAAAACCAATATTGTATGTGTGTTTTATAATAATTGAGATTTATTAATCCATGAATTTTTATCCTGTGAAAAGCCAAGCCATATACATTGTCTCCTTTACTTTTAAGTACTTTTTCAACAAGATAAATATTAGCGTATTTAGTTTATTGTAACTCTTTTTCATAAAAACATCCGCTGATTGACCTTTAAAATCTTCAAGGAGATATGTTGCTGGATTTGTTAAGTTTACTGTTCTTATGTTAAAAATTTCCGATGTCCAATTAGGTGTGTAGCCTTTCTCGAAAACGTGTTTGAACTTGCTTATTCTAACATTGTTGTTAACTTGAAATTTACCACATGGAGCGATTTGAATTCTATTATACGCTGTAGATAAGATTTTTTTAGAGTTTTCCTGATTCACATCGATTGGGCACATTTGTATAGTTCTATGCATAGAATGATTGTATGCATCCACCAAATCATCAATAATGGATATCCATTTGTTATTACCATTGAGACTGAATTCCTTCCACATTTTGTCTTTAAGTGTGCGATTAAAACGTTCAACAATTGATGCCTTGAGTGAGCTGAATGTAGAGTAATGCTTTATATTGTATAATTTCATTAAATTATGAAACATGTTATTAAAAAATTCTTTTCTATTATCTGCATGTAGGTTTTTAGGATGTCGCGATGATTTGAAGAAAATTAATTTCATTTCTTCTGCAATAGATGAAACAGTCTTATTTTTTAAAGCAATTGCCCATGCATATTTCGAGAACGTGTCAATAACCGCCATTAAGTATTTGTAGCCATTATTTTCTCTGTGGTAGGGTATCATTTCAACCAAATCAGCTTGCCACAGGTCATCAATCCCTTTGATAACAACCCGACGCTGATTGAACTTCTTTCTTGCTGATCTGTGAAAGCTCTTCAACAACTTGTCGTTTACTCATTTTTTTACTGAATGAAAGAAGAAACATTTTTGTATGGTTTTATAATATAATTACATTTATTTTAATCTAGTATACAATAGCATTAGTTTTTCTAATCTTATCAAACGCAGTTCAATCAAACAGCATCCACAAGTATCTGGACCCACTTTGCATGTATTTGCAGACCATGAACAGTTTGTGAAATGACATCCATACTTAGATTCAACTTGCTCAACATTTTTATAATTACTAAAAAACGATATATTTCTTAACAATTCTTCATGATGTTCTTCAAGCATATTATCTTTATGAATCCTTACAAAAGTCAAAAATTCATTTAAAATTAATGGTATGTTGATATTGGACATGGTTGTGATATCGTGTCTGACTTACAAATATTAACTGAATTTAAGATTGTCTTGTTAGGTTTTCTTATATGAAAAATATTTTTGTTCCCGCTCTTGGTTCTCTTTAATTTTTTCTATTTCAAGAAGAAAATATTTTCGAAGATCATCCAGCAAGCGGATTGTATTAAAATTTTGTAGATCTATGTATTCTCTTAATATTTTGTCTTTATTTTTCAATTCATCATCTATGTATGCTTTATTCACTGCTTGATAAGGCAGTATAGGGCAGCCAACATTGTGTGTACGTTTTCCTTCAATATCAAAGTCACCATTCGCAGTTCGCTTAAATCAATCACCATAGGTCCTTGAGGTCCAACGATTGTTCTTTGAAATTTGCTGGAGCTTCTTCCGAACTTCTCAACACTCATTTTGCTAATAATTTAAATTTTGTTCACGCAACTCTTCCACAATCGGATTTATCTCATTTTTATGGTTGTTATGTCCAGATGTTTCAGATGCAATTAAAAGTCTCAACCTATCAACTAGCTCATTTGGATTGACCAAATACACATAATCAATTGGATTAGCTGAATAAATCATTGCAGGTGAATTACTTCTGTATGCATTTCCAACTTTCTTTTCTTTACTTTGTGACATATCCTGAGTTAAAAGGTTTATTGATTTTCTTGTACTTTTGTCCTCTATTACCTTTAGCCTGTGAATTTATATCATGATTTCTCAAGTGAGCGCACGTTTTTTGTAATATTCTCTGATACTGCCTTAAATCTTCAGTATTATAGATACTCTTTCGAGGATTTTTATGCAGAAAAAGTTGAAGCAGGCCTTCTGTTCCATGAAAAATTTCATCATCTATTATAATATTATTCCCATCGTCAATTTTGAAATTCGATCTCCCTAACTTATTTGTATTCAATTTAGCGTCAAAGTATGGGCCACAGATCTTATCGTGATCTGAATTTGAAATTAATGCTCCGTTGATCGGAGTACTCTCATTTAAACTAGTTGTAGGTGTTTTAAATGAAGAGTTTTCTTCGACCGACTCTGAATTCAATAATGATAAATTTAAATCTATCTCTGGAGAAATATTTGCATATTCATCTTCTTCTGCTTCTTTTCTATGACTTTTAAATTGAAGACGATGTTTTACAAGGGGTGATTTCATTTTCATTAACTCATCGTTCATGGTCTCATTATTTTCCACATTTTTCACGATTTTACGTAAGGGTTCAACAATTGGCCTGAATGTGTTTTCAATTTCAGTATCATTAATGAGTTTTCCAGTCTTTAGGAGCATATACTTTTTCTTCAAAGCTTTTTTTGTCTTTATTAGACTTTTAAGTCTATTTATATTAGTATCCATGCCTGTTGTAGGTATAGGTAGATGCAGAGGAGATAACCAGATCGGTTCAATACAGGGTTGTATTTACAATATAGAGCTGTTCAATACAGGGTAGTTCTATACAGGGTAGTTCAATACAGGGCTGTTCAATACAGGGCTGGTTAATACAGGGGCAGTTCTGTACAGGGCAGTTCAATACAGGTTTGTTCAATACAGGGCGGTTTTGATATAGGTCTATTAATACGCTTAGCAGTTTAACCACTGTGACACTTCATAAAACAACAGTTTCTTTAAATAATTTTTTATAGCGACCATTTTTAACACAACTATCTTTATCAATAACTAAAAACCCATACACTTCTTTCCAGCATTCGGAACAGAGCTCTTTAAATTGTTTAAATGACATATCTGAATTTATATGATCATTATAAATATGTTTCAAAATAAGATCAACTTGCTTAGAGAATTATATAGTTAGCGTTATCTCGAATCAAATGTTTTGGAATGTGTGTATATGATTGACATAAGTAAAAGCTATCTACATCATTATGACGAACCATACAGAAATAGTCTCTTATGGTATTTTGTTTTTCACAAGCTACATCATCAAATATAAAAACTGAGTTTGGCTTAGCCTTAGAAGGCAGCATAACTTCGCAATTATTCAAAAATTCATAATACTGCATTCCCTTTATTGATTTTATGAGTTTTTTTACGTAGGCATATTTGGGTTGATGTAGAGATTTCGAATATATGTAAATGTTTTCAAATTTCAGTCCATTCTCATCTAAAAGAATGTTTAACATAGCGTTAGTTTTTCCACAATTAAATGGGCCTACAATTATCCCGCGAATACTATTAGGAAATAATTGTCCATGCTTCTTTTTTTGTTTTACATTTCCATCAAAATTTTGGATAAAAATAGATTCTTGCTGTCTTACAAACTTCATTTTGTTGAATGAATCATTTTCTTATAAATCACCATGTTTTATAAACATTATTTTATAATCGTCGCTTACCTCTAATGTAAAAGTTATATAATGATTGATTTTAGAACATCATCAGTTAGTTCTAATAATTCAGCGAGAGGAAGCGGATTAATTAATTCTTTAATAAACAAGCTTCCATATGAGTTACACCTCCCATCTTATAACTTTTGGGGCCCCGGAACTAAACTTAAGGAGCGTCTTGCTAGAGGAGATCGGTGAATAAATCAACCAGATGAAGCTTGCCGTGAACACGATATAGCTTACAATAAAAGTAATAATATAAATTACAGACATACAGCCGATACAATTTTAGCTGGAAAATCCTGGCAGAGGTTCAAAGCTAAGGATTCAACTTTATCAGAAAAACTAAATAGTCTTTTAGTTAGTAACATGATGAATGCTAAACCTACTCTTGAAATGGGTATATCATCAAAAACAAAGAAGAAGAAGAAAAGCCGTCAGTGCCTTAGAATTAAGAAAACTAATTTATTTAAAAATGCAGTAAAAGAAGCAAAGGCGGCAATCAAAAATTTGAATTCTGTAGATACAAATAAATTAGCAACGACTGCTTTACATGCAGCTAGACAAATTATTAAGAAAAAACGAAGCAGTATTAAATTACCCAGAATACCAATTCCAAAAGTTGGAGGATTCTTACCATTGCTTCCTATTTTAGCAGGATTATCTGCCTTAGGTTCTCTAACTGGTGGTGTTTCAGGAATGGTAAAAGCCTTAAGCGATTCAAAGATCGGAAGAAAACAGTTAGAAGAAAATACCCGACATAATAAAGCTATGGAAACAATAAGACTAAAACAAGGAAAGGGTCTTTATCTAAAACCATATAAAAGTGGGTTGGGATTATTTTTAAGTTCAAAAGAATAAAAAAAACTAATATAAATGCTACCCAACAGTCCTCTCACAAACATAGATATATTTAATTTTGGTAAAAAGTATATTCCAAATTTCCGAGGTTTTTTTTATGAAGGATACATTGCCCAAAAAACCCTTTAAAATTGAATGTGGGGGCGTAAATTTAGATAATGATGTAATAGTATGATGTAATGGTTCTTCCAGTTAGCTCTTACGAAATTGAAGACATAAATAATTATATTCAAGAAGGATTTAAAGAGAAAAATAATACTGCTAGTGTAAAAATCAGAGCAAATAACAACACTTTGAAATGTGAAATATATTGCACTCAAGATATAGATTTTTCACACCCTTATTCCATTGGCTCACTGTTAGGGTTTAGCAAGAGAAAACTAAGTGCAAATCAAATGCATGAATCAGACCTTTATGTTGATATAAATCGTGCAAATACAGTGAGAGTCGAGTGTAACTTAATCGATGGAAATTTAATAAATAGTCAACCTGCGCATATACTTCATTAATTTTCAATGAAAGTCAGCCCTGGGTATAAAATAATCGAGGTTCCTAAAAATGTTATTTATTTATTTACTTTATTAGATCAAGACGGAAATCTTATTAATTTTCGAGGTGAATTAATTACGATTCGTTTACACCTTAATCATCAAAAATGATAATTTATAATGCTATTCCTGACTCTACTAATTTCTATAAAAGACATGGTTTACCGAGCTCTACAATCAATACTTCATTAGCTCGTAAAGAGAAAGTACAATCGTTATCAAAAGAAAGCCAATCGTTTTTACTATCATTAGGATTCACATTAAAGTAAAGAAAATAATAATTTCAACTTAACAAAGTGAGATATGCTGAATAAGTTTCAAGAACCAACATTTGATGATAGTATTTCAAAATACGAATAGCATTCCTATTCGCCGTATATAAATAACTTTGCTTAAAATGACATCATCCACATCTGCGTGCAACACCATAATCTCTATATATTACCTTCGGAAAGTTACATTTATGTTGAGGGGACTGTATCGAAGAATGATGGATCTGAAGATAAAAAGACAAACCTTGGAAACAATTGTATAGCATTTTTATTTGATGAATGGTATTGAAATAAATAGCAATCGTAATGTTGGGATCACATTTTCTATTAAAAATTATGTTTCTTTGAGTCAAAATGAAAGCGTAATGCTATGTAATGGAGGATGGTGTCCAAATTCTTCAGTAAATTTAGATGGATTACATTTTAATTTTTGCTTACCTCTTAATAAGCTTTTGGGTTTTGCAGAGGATTTCAAAAAAATAATTCCTAAAGCTCGACATGACTTAATACTAACGCGTTCTCGTACTGATGAAAATTCACTTATTGGTGATGCAGATGAGCAAGCGAAGATAACATTACTCAAAGTTCAATTGAAAGTACCACATGTTTATCTTACTGACTCTTTGAAATTGAAACTCTTCAAACCTATAAATGAAAATGACACTATGCAAATTGCCTTTCGCAATTGGGATTTATATGAATATCCCACCTTACCTATTAGCGACAATCATATTTGGAATGTAAAGACAACATCGCAAGTTGAGAAGCCTAGATACATTATTATTGCCCTACAAACCAACAAGAGAAACCAAATTAATGGGAACACTACTTATTTTTATCACTGTGATGTGGTCAACCTTAAGGCATATTTAAATTCTGACGTTTATCCCTATGAAGATCAAAATATATCATTGGAAAAAAAAACAACTTCAGTATAATTTATCAATTGTACACTGAGTTTAGAAGAAAATATTATTATTGCTCAGTTGCAGAACCATTGCTGACAAGAAATCTCTTCAAGTCATATTTTGTGATTGATTGTAGGCATCAGAATAAAATAGTGAAAACTGGACCAGTAGATATTCGTTTGGAAATTAAAACAGCTAAGGAACTACCCACAAATACATCAGGGTACTGCTTTATGTTGCCTGATCGAATTATAAATTACAATCCTCTAAGTCAATTAGTATCTCGAAATATTTAAATGCTTTAGTTCAATATAGCTCTTAATCAAGAACACACCAGCTCTAGCAATGGCATTCATCATTGATATTCAAGACTTTAGAGGACCTAATAATAAGTTTATAGTTAAAGAAATAGCTATTCTGCGTGGACGTAGTCATTACCATTTCATAATCACACCTTCATTTGACTTTACACATTACATACCAACATCATTAAAAAGACAAGCAAAATGGTTGTATCGAAATCATCATGGCTTGCACTGGAATGTCGGATTCACTAAATATCGCCAAGTACAAGAATTTCTTCAAGATAATATTATAAATCACCGTTTGTGTTAAGGGTGATGAAAAACTACAATGGATAAAGAAACTCCTAAATGAAAACGTTGAAGTATTATATGTTGAAAATATAAGCTGCCCCAACTTCAAAGCACTAAAAAGTATTTTTCCAAATGAGACAAGATGCTTATCGCATAATAAATGCTGTGCCCTCCAGAACGTGTTTTTATTAAATAATTTCTTACACAGTCAGCAATATTTTTCCTGAATTTTTAAAGAAATAAGAACAACATTTTTTTTTTATTTTTTCTAGTTTATTTTCGTTTTACATAATAGTTTTTTTTTCTTTAAAATTTTTTTTGTATAAATTAGTTTATTTTTTTTTTATTTTTACGTATAATAAATTAAATTATGTAATAAATAAATATAATTTACTTAAAACTATGAGGACTGTTGAGCTGTTGAGTGTATATTTGATGAGCAATAGATCGAAAAACAAACATTTCTACGTTATATACTCGTTTGCTATATAAACAATCTTTATAGCTAGCTAAATGCATGTCTTTAAGGGCTATCTTTTTGGCACCTTTAGCTTTCTTTACTTCCGTTTCTTCAACAGAAAAGGAGTATATTTTCGACCTAAGCCCGATAAACTCTTTCATTATTTTACCAGAATTTTCATCCTTCATCATACCCAATAATTTTTAATTTTTCAATTGAATATTATAAGGATTATATAATGTGTATGCAGACGTGTCGAAATATAAATCGATATCTTGCTTAATATCATTATAGACATCTTCAGTCTTAATGGTATAAATAAAAGAGTCCGTATCCATATAGTTCAATTTTAAACATTTATCATATTTAGGTTGCATATAGCTATAGTGGAATTCATACATTTTCCACTTTGAAAATTCTAAGACACAAAATTCTAAATATAAATGCTTGTTGTAATATGTAACTATAACTCTTTTCATTTGAATGGCCACCATGTTTTCGGTGATCTTAGTCAAACTATGGAAATTTGGCTTTGCAATTAGAGCTATAGCTCCTAGACATTTTTTATAACTTTCCCAAGAGGTAACAATTTTCACATCTTTTCTTTTATCTACGTTATCCATAGTTTTACCAAAAACACTATTATTCATCAGTTTGAAAAAAATTTTCTCAAACTCGCTGGTAGCTAAAGTTCGATGCTGATTATTTAAATCAATATATTTTTGTAGCCAGCGAGTTTGTTTAACTTCTAAAATTCTATGTATACGAATGAGTCTTAAACCATTTTTAATACATTGTTGAAGATTCTTATAATGTATAATAGATTTCTGTTAAGGTGTCAAATCTGCAATTAATTTTGAAAATTTTGATTGATTTACGTTTTTGTTTTGAACACAAAATGGTAAATCGTTATGACTTTCATGTAAGGAATCTGGGTATTCTAAGTCTACTTCATATATATAACCGACTTCCGAATCATCTGAAATATTCATCAAATCAATGCTTTGAAAATCATTAACCCATTTAATAGAAGAATATGGTAGAGGAGATGACATTACTTACTTACTTACTTAAGTGGCGCTACAGTCCGGAATGAACCTGGGCCTCAACCAACATGCCTCTCCAATTAGCCCGGTCCTTAGCTAACTGCCTCCAGTTGCGCACTCCAAGTTGGTTGAGGTCGGTTTCTACTTGTGCGCGCCACTTAAGGCGAGGTCTTCCTCTACTGCGTCCGACGTCTGGCCGGTGATCGAAGACTCTGCGAGCCGGAGTATTGGTGTCAATTCGTTCTACATGTCCTAGCAATCTTAAACGTCCAATGCGGAGTTTTTTGACCAGGGGCATGTCGCTGTACAGCTCGTATAGTTCTTGGTTGAATCTTCGTCTCCATAGCCCATCAACGCAAACGGGACCGAAGATTTTTCGAAGAATTTTCCTCTCGAATCTACCAAGGATTTCTTCATCCGCTTTTGATACGGTCCAGGT
Source organism: Philhelius pedissequus (assembly GCA_910595825.1). NCBI lineage: Eukaryota > Metazoa > Arthropoda > Insecta > Diptera > Syrphidae > Philhelius > Philhelius pedissequus. Next base: position 146,134,723 of record OU343160.1, read on the forward strand.
TTCAGCGCCGTAGAGCAGGACTGGGATGATCAGGGTCTTATATAGGATCTCCTTAGTAGTTCGAGTGAGGGCTTTACTACTAAATTGCCTTCTTAGCCCGAAGAAACAGCGGTTGGCAAGAGTAATTCTTCGTTTAATTTCTGACGAGATGTTGTTGTCAGAGTTAATAGCGGAGCCGAGGTAGACAAAGTCCCACACTACCTCAAAGTTATATCTGTCAATGGTGACGTTCTGTCCAATTCGTGATGACAGCATATACTTAGTCTTACCCTCATTTACTGCTAAACCCATTTTCGCCGCTTCCTTCTCTATTCTAGCAAACGTGGCTATGACATCACGTTGAGTCCTACCAATGATGTCAATATCGTCAGCGTATGCTAGTAGTTGCACCGACTTTTGGAAAATTGTGCCTCTGGTGTTGGCTTTGGAGTTTTGCACAATCCTCTCAAGAATTAGATTAAAGAAGTCACATGACAGCGCATCGCCTTGCCTAAATCCTTTTTTGGTATCGAATGTGTCGGTGAGGTCGTTTCCGACCCTGATGGAGCAGCGAGAATTTTCTATCGTCATCCTACACAAACGGACGAGTTTGGGCGGTATACCAAAACTAGACATGGCTCTGTACAGTTCGTCTCTATAAATGCTGTCATATGCGGCTTTGAAATCGATGAATAGGTGGTGGGTATCGATTTGGACTTCTTGAGTTTTTTCCAGGATCTGCCGGAGTGTGAAAATTTGATCGGTTGTGGACTTTCCTGGCCTAAAACCACACTGATAAGGGCCAATCAGGTTGTTGGTAAACGGTTTCAGGCGTTCACATATTACGGCAGATAGGATCTTGTAGGCGATGTTGAGGAGACTTATGCCTCTGTAGTTGGCGCAGTTCAGAGGGTCTCCTTTTTTGTGGATCGGGCAAACGATGCTGAGTTTCCATTCTTCAGGCATTTTTTCATCTGACCAGATTTGGTTTATGAGTTGGTGGATGTTACTTACCAAGTCATCTCCGCCGGACTTATAAAGCTCAGCGGGAAGGACGTCATTTCCGGCAGCCTTATTAAGCTTGAGTTTAGATATTGCTATCCTCACTTCACTCCGGTCGGGTGGTTGGCAGTTTTCGCTGTCGTTGCCAATATTGAATGGTCCGTTCTGCCTGACAGCGGAATGTTGTTCGTCATCGCCGTTTAACAGTCTGCAGAAGTGGTTTTTCCATATCCTCAGCATCGACTGTGTCTCAACTACAATATTTCCTTGTTCATCTCGACAGGATTCTGTTCGAGCCTTGTATCCTTGGCTTTCACGTTTTACACTCTGGTAAAACTTGCGAACATCGTTCCTGGAGTGGCACCTCTCTATATCCTCGATCGCGCGCTTTTCTTGCTCTTTTTTCTTCTTGTTGAAAAGCCGATGTTCTTCCCTTCTTCTTTGCCTATAGAACTCAATGGCAGCTCTCGTCTTCACCTGCAGCTTAGCCTTGTAGGCCTCGTTCTTGGCTGCGAGCATCTGTCGGCATTCCTCATCAAACCAGGGGTTTCTTGCTGGTAGGCGCGAGAAACCTAGCACATCAGTTGCGGCTGATCTAATGGCCTGTTGGCATCGTTGCCATTGCTCTTCGACATTCGATGCTGGTGGTATGGTGTTAATCGAGAGGTTAAGGGATACGCGTTGTGCGAAGATCTTGGCGGTCTCTTGCGATTTCAGTCTTCCGACATTAAATTTTTTCACAGTATTTCTGGATTGTTGTGGTATGGTAGATATCCGCATTCTTACCTTGGCTGCTACAAGGTAGTGATCCGAGTCGATGTTAGCTCCTCGGAATGTTCGGACATCCAAAATACTGGATGCGTGCCTCTTATCTATCGCAATGTGATCAATTTGGTTGACCGTTCGTTTTGTCAAGGAGCTCGTAGAAGCAATCCTTAGCTATGTCATCTTTTTCTTCCATCGGAGCGTGAGCGCATATAAGGCTTATGTTGGCGAATTTGGCCTTGATGCGGATTGTTACTATGCGTTCGCTAATGTCTTGGAAACATAAGACTTCTTGCCTAAGTCTGGCACTTATAACAAATCCGCATCCGAATAGTCGCTGTTTCTGCTCACTATAACACGGTCCGTAGTAGATGTCACAGTTTTTCATCCTCTTTTTGCCCGGCCCATCCCATCGTATTTCCTGGATGGCAGTAATGTCTGCTTCGTAGCAGTTTAGGGCTTCCGCTAGTTGTTCGCCTGCACCTCTCCTGTTTAATGTTCTCACATTCCAGGTGCAGATACGAACGTCGTTGTCCTTTTTTCGTTTAGCAGGGTCGTCAACAATAAAATCAGTCCTTTCCGAGGCTATTGGTTGCTTCGTAACAATATTTTTTTTCTGTGGGTGGGTAGTTAACCCAAAGCACAACCCCCAACCTGGAGGGCCAGTTCCAATTTATTAGATACCCCTAGGACACGGGGCCATCAGTATCCACTACGGGATTGAGCGCTGCCGTTGGCCTTTCGGTTCATCCGCCACCATCTCTGTTCAAGGGGCCTGACTAACCCTTGAAATTCCTAGACAACCTGTTGTCCGAATATGTCAGAGCAGCTCATCTAGGTTCGCCTGGGACAGCAGGCCGGGTATTCATCCGTGCCGTTCTCACCAGGGTGTTTATAGCGTTGCTGTTTTTCGTCGTGTTATCAACACTCGCACTTATCGTTTAGCAAGTCAAATCCGGTTGGATGAGACCAGTACCCGATGGTTACCACTTGGAGGTAAAAATAAGCACATTTGATGTGTAGTCAGAGTTGCAACACTGGGCATTGCCAAGTTAACGCCAATCAGAGTCTACCCTCGTTCTACAACACCCAACCATCAGAGGAGATGACATTGCCCATCCATATAAATTATTATCATGAACGTACATCAAATACTGTGAATCTTTTGTTTCATCATAATTTTTCATGTATTTATTGTTAGCTACGGAGTGTCGATGTGAACATTGGGAAATGCCTCCTCTAATACCATTTTTTATGCAATTATAAAATTCAATATCTTGAATAAGATCGATATTGATTTTCGTTGTTCTTAGCATAGTTTATAAATATTTTTACAAATACTCCTAAAATTTTTGAAAATATCTGCTTTGAGAAGAACATCAGTTTTCAAATATAACTCCATATAGTCTAAAAGATGTTGACATTTAAAAGTGTTCCATACTTCTTTTGCATGATTATAATCATCTAAAGAACAAGGTTCTCCAGTTAACTTATTATCAAAGTTATTTTGACGGGGGAGGTTTGTTTCTTCTAAACTTTTCCATGACTTTATATAATCATATGGGAATACATCTTCCTAGTCAGAAGCTTAAACTCTTCTTCAATTGGAAATTCGGAGTTAATTAATTTGAAATCACTAACCGTTAGATTCCTAGGTAATGAATCAAGACTAGAAGGCATGAATCGGAATGAAGCTAAAAACCGCAATTCAAACGATTTTTTATCAGGTAACTAGATTGTCTTTGAAACAGAAACATACTTTTCGTTATTTAGGGGGATTAGAGAAATATTACCCTTAAGTAAAGCAAGTTCTTTTATTAATAAATGACAATCATGACCCGAAAAGTTGTGGAAGAAAATAGGGAAGAATTTTTGTTTTTTATATGCTAAATTACATGAATTATTTGCCGGACCATTATATTTACCAGTGTAATGACAGTGGTCAGCAACTCGATCTACACCTAACTCTTTATTGCAAATATAACAAACCTGACAACTCTGATGATAGTTTAAATCAATTTCGGTGAGCTGGTTCATTGGTTTGCTTTCAATGCTAACTAATTTAATACAGTCCTTCACTAGAGAATTCAAAAAATCTTTAGTACAGTTTCTACCTCTAAATGACTTAAATTTACTTAGAGTACTATTATATGCCTTAATGTGATATATTTATTTATTTTTTAATAAAATTATTTGTAGTACCTGAATAAGATGTATCTTCCAGAATGCATTCGAAGTCTGCATAGACAACGAACGGGACATTCATCTCCTTTTCAGGATGATTATAGCTTAAGTTTTGTTTCTCATCTGTTGGGATCTTTGTGACCATCCTACAGCATTCACTTTTATGCGATAATGCTTTAGCCTCTGTCCTAAAGCCCAGCAAATACGTGTTGCAAAACCAAGTCTTTTCCCTATAGTTTTGACTTGGTTTGATATTAGTCCGCAAATAAAATAGAAAATATAAGTTGAATTTGCAGATAAGGATTTGAATTTTATATGAGTAATTTACCTTGATATATTTTTTATCCACACATAATGGCACACCTCTTCTTTTTGCAAAAGCAGCAAATTTATATGCGTTTGCTTCTCCTGACTCGTTATGTAATATGTCCCCATTACACTCTTCTTTTCGTCATCAAGTCCAAACACGTTAATACTTATGTTTGGGTTCAACCTTTCGAATTCACAAATATATACTAGTTTTAGTGGAAACTGCAGGATTCCAAAATCCAACCGCTGACCGTTCTTGTATATAACTCTTCCTGAAATATCGTTTATTCGATATGTTTCCGGTTTTTCCACGTTGTTTTTGCCTTTGCTGAAGAGAGCAGAGATTATAGCCATTTGAAGCAATACACATCCTCGTTTCGGACATGTATGCATGCTTTTTTTCGTAAGACGAATTCTGGTAATTGCAGATACCTTGATCCTCTTATGGGCGTATACTGGTTTATGTTTATTTCCACATGCAGTATTCTGAGTAATGCCCATCCACTATCTTTTTCCTGGAACTCCTGAGTCTTATTATCGATTTCATCTACCATATCAGAGTACACGGGGGAGAGTTTTGCAGTTGAGAGCGATATTTCCATTTTTGTATTAAAGGGTTTAATGCTGAGCTGCATTTCATCTTCAGAATTTAGCTTTATAAATTCTCCAAAAAGTTCTAAATTGAATTTAATACATGTTAGTTTATTCAAATGGTCTTCCAGTTTCTCTATAATAGCCTCTTTTGCTTCGCTTAAAAATTGAGTAGGACTTAAATTACCCTCCTTCTTATTTTCGAAAGTAATCGTTTGAATTTTACCTTTAAAAAACTCCTTACAACGCGAAAGTTATCTGAAAGTAGTTCAACAACTAGTCTTTTATGTTCGTATCGACGAACGTGCTTACTCAGGTCACCTTCCACTTCTACTTCATGGATTTCACAGTATTTTTCTGGTTGGGGTAGCTTGTACACCACCTTCCACTGCATCAAAAATTCCCTCGATGAGTTCCAAATCCATCCTGTCCTCCTTAATATGCTCATCCCATTGACATAGGATTATATTTTTTCACAAACTACACAATATTTTTTGGCTGGGGCAGCTCTTTCATCACAATCCATCTAATTTAATAGTTCCCGAGCTATCAAAGCATGACAATTGGTTTTTTTGTGATTACACCACTGCCCAATAGCAACACTTTTTTCACACAAAGCGCAAAAGTCTTCATACACCATTGATATTTTAACGGGAATGGCATGAACATTCGTCAAATGCCTTTTTAAGTTAAAATTTTTGCAAAAATCTTACCACAAATTTCACATAAAAACAACTTCATGATGATTTTTATTTTTTTTTAGTTTTTTTAAAAGTTAGAGCGAAACCGAACAGTCAAGCGTATTAGTTGGGGAATACTTTAAGAATAAGAACATTTTGAATAGGACAACAACTATAAACTCATTTTTATCAAAAGAAATTCCCATACTTTCAAAGTAAGCAGAACCCCAATAATGTATGAGTTTCCGATAATGGAATCTTCTTGACACCTTGATGCACCAACCTAACTCATAAATTTAATACTTAACGACTTTCTAACATTATATACTCACTATTAAATTTTTAGAAATGACGTGACTGTTCTTTCTACTGAATTTTCAGAAAGGACGTGACTCGGTAGATATCAACAGTGCAACAGAAAAGTAGAATTTTTGACTTTCCGGTAATAGAATCTTCTTGACAGATTGATTAGTCAACCAACACATACATTTAAGACTTAACGACATTCTAACATTTTATACAATTGAATTTTAAGAAAGGACAGGACTCTACTTACTACTGAATTTCAGAAAGGACGTGACTCCGTAAATACCAGCAGTGTGACAGAAAAGTAGAATCTATTACTTTCCGATAATGGAATCTTCTTGACACCTTGATGCACCAACCTAACTCATAAATTTAATACTTAACGACTTTCTAACATTATATACTTACTATTGAATTTTTAGAAAGAACGTGACTGTACTTACTACTGACTTTTCAGAAAGGACGTGACTCGGTAAATATCAACAGTGTAACAGAAAAGTAGAATTTTTGACTTTCCGATAATGGAATCTTCTTGACACCTTGATGCACAAACCTAACTCATAAATTTAATACTTAACGATTTTCTAACATCATATACTTACTATTGAATTTTCAGAAAGGTCGTGACTCGGTAGATATTTAGGGGGATTAAAGAAATATTACCCTTAAGTAAAGCTGTCAAGCAAACATTTCATAACAAAAGAAAAAAAGATAATTATTATAAAACACAAAATATATATGAATGTTTTATTCAATAATAATTTATTTTTTCAATAAGATAATTATTATAAAACACAAAATATATATGAATGATTTATTCAATATTTTTACAATTGTTCTTCAATTTTTATATACCACGTTCGTCCTAATGGCCACAAATACGTAAGATTAAATGACCCATTATTTATTTCCGCTATGCCAGCGTCTGATAATTTGCTGTACCGCTGGGGTAAGAAAGTGTGGAAAGTAAAAAGTCTTTAGTTTCTATATTCTATATATATATATATATATATATTTAAAAATACTAATAATATAAAATTACCTGAAATTCACCTAAATCAGCTACAATTCTTTCACCATATTTAGTTATACAACGTTTTATTTTTTTAATATGATATTTTTCATTTTGGTTTAATTGAATTAATTTCCTACAAGGCTTGCTCAAAACCTCTTCTTCCACTTTTAAAAGTTCTTCTTTGAGATTCATCATTGACGTAATGAGTTGAATCCTAAACTGAAACAGCTATTTATATGGAAATTTGAATATACATTTAAATGTATATGTGCATTATGTACTTAACTCTGAATAAGCATGAATGGTTTGACTTATAAAAAGATACGAGATACAAATATATACACGAATAGGGGGGGGGAAGGCACTATGTTGTGTGTGAGTGCGAGCTCATGCACCATGCATTCATGTTCAGATAAGCATGATCGATCATGCAGGATTTATATGATAAAAAAGGAATTCAGTCTTAATGATAATTACAAATGGATATACATTATTGATGATTTGGTGGATGAATACAATCATTCTATGCATAGAACTATAAAAGTGTGCCCAATCGATGTGAATCACGAAAACTCTAAAAAAATCTTATCTACAGCGTATAGTAGAATTAAAATCGCTCCATGTATTAAATTTCAAGTTGACGACAATGTTAGAATATGCAAGTTGAAACACGTTTTCGGCAAGGCTACACACCTAATTGGACAACGGAAGTTTTTGAGTTAAGAAAATTAACTCTAACAAATCCAGCAACATATCTCCTTGAAGATTTTAAAGGTCAACCTATCAGCGGATGTTTTTATGAAAAAGAGTTACAAAAAACTAAATACCCTAATATTTATCTTCTTGAAAAAGTACTTAAAAGTAAGGGATACAATGTGTATGTTAAATGGCTTGGCTTTCCACAGGCTAACAACTCATGGATTAATAAATCTCAATTATTATAAAACACACATAAAATATTGGTTTTCCTTTCTACTCATAAATTAGTTCGTCTACATTTTCGCCCGACAGCCTACAAATGCACCTTAAAGTCAACGAACCTATATACTGCACTATACCATTCAAAAACCATATCAACATACCCACTTTAAGGCTACCTACCAAAACATCCAACATTTCCTTTTTTCTAACATATACCTACTACGTACACATCCACCATGTCAACCCTCAATCCTAAAAACATAAATATTTCTGTACATCACTAGACATAAAAACAGCCACAAAAACTAGATTCACCCCGAATATTATAATTTTTAACCACCAAAGTTATTCAAAAATTGCTCTATTCCTCAAGTAGGATATATTACTCTCTGTATAGTTGTTGTAATTATAAGGAATACAATTTTTCCATCTCTATTTCTACGCCCAAAAGGTGTATTTTTACAGTCGCGACAACAGTTTTTTTCTCACAATACATTCTCCTTACATTTTCCATCGATTCATCAGGTACAAATTTCTAGCCACAAGATCCTTTACATTTCATTCACATTTTTTCTTTGCCATGCACAGACCACAATGCATTCTAATCACGATCATACACCAACACTGACCCTTTTCCATCAGGAACAATTTTGTTTCCACAAGCACCCAGCACACGACACATAATGCATTGTAATCAAGATCCTATACCCATTTCATCCACATTTTTTCCACGCACACGACGCACAATCAAGACGCACAATGCATACTAATCAGGCTCCTACACCAACACTGACCCTTTTTCACTAGGAGCAATTTTGTTACTATGAGCACCCAATTTTACACTAAACGCATCTACAGCAGGCTCCCATGACCACTGGCTCTCCTCCTCGGAGAGCAATTTTGGTGGAAGGAGCAAAAATTTTACACTGGGGAGCACTCAATTATTGCTCAAGTCCGATATTCTAACTACTCAAATTCCAGTAAATTTGTAATAGCAGATTTTTATTACAAAACAATGATGATTTTCACATAAAACAGATGCACAGTTATAGGAGAGAAAAAGGGATTCAAAAAAAAGGGATTCAAATAGTTTTGGAATAACGGACAGATTAGCTTTAGAACGGTAGTTGGAAATTAAATGCTTAGAACCGTTTTTTATATGGGGTTGGAAAATTAGAATATTTTAAAGACTGACTAAACAGGATATAAAGCGGATAAGACAAATGCGTCGAAAATTTTGTAAGCATAAATGATGGTAAACCATCAGAACCAGGACTTGAGCTATTATCAAACTTTATAATATTGGCTAGTACCGATGATTCCGAAATTGCAAAGTGGTTGAGACCAAGGTTGGTATAATTGTTCAGCGACTGAAGAATTTATACAACAAGAGTCTGAGGAAAAATGTCATCGTAGGCATTTTTATAATATTCCGCAAACATCGGATATAGCTTGTATTTAGTGACTAGTTTCATTTTTAAAGCTCATGCTTGCAGGGATACCATCAGATTTTCTTTTACAATCATATTTATAAAAATTTTGTGGATTACTTTTAATTCACTTTCAGTTCTTGCAACAAACTCAGAATAATGGCAATTTGAATAATAAATAAACTCATTTTTTATCTCTAAGTAGATTCCAAAATCCTCAGCTCGCGACAGATTAAATTTTACCCAGGCCTTATTTTACTTTATTTTTTAAAGTTTTAAGATGCATATCAAACCATGGTGGGTTGTTAACTTTAGCTTTAATTTTAGGTAAAGGAATATTTTCTAAAAAGCAATCAAATAATACTGAACAAAATTTCATAACCATATCATCTAAATTTAAATTTGGAAATATTGTGTCCCAGTTTAAATTTTTCATTACGTTAAAAAGATGATTGAAATTAAATTTTTTGAAGTTAAATTCGATTTGACTATTACAGGCATTATCAAGATTACATATATCTAAGTTTAAGGAAATTCATAATGCAGGATGATGGCGATCTTATTCACCCAGTTTTACGTTGCTTGGAATAATAGAAGTGTCAGCAATAACGATATCAGAAACATAAACAAGATCAAGGACTTTATTATTTTAGTTTTCCACATTAGTTAATTGGTTTAGGCCTAAAGAGGCCATTGTATTAATAGTACAGAATTCGTTTACTAGATTTAAATATTAATCTACTTCAACCCTCCTATAATTGTTTCAAAACGTCGAGTTCTTGGGGCTCTCCTTTGTAAATTATATTGAACCGGCTCATTTTAAGCCGGACTGTGCCCCTTCGCTGCTTGACGTGTTCCTGTTAGTGATGTAAGTTTTGTTAAATGTTCTAGTCAGTTTTCCATACCAGTGTTTTCATATGATGATCTGGTGTTTCCAACTTTCGAGCTTGTTTACGACAGATAAGAAATCACTTGTTTTGTTTAGTTTTATTTAGTATTCTGTTTTTTCGTTGTTGTATCGAAACTATGATAGTAATAATTTTTCTAAAAATAAAACAGATTCATTTTTAAACACTCAAAATAAAAACAACATTTCGTTTATTATTTGATTTTCTGACCCATTTACATGGTCAACTCGTAACCGCACATTCGATCCAGATATATAAGAAGAAAAAACAACCTTTATGCTATCTTATCCATGGACCTTTCATCACATTGAAGTTTTATTGAAGAATTCTACGTCTTATGTAAATCAGTACGAATAAATCATCCAGAAAAATTCAACCCATACAATCCTTGCAAATTCAAACATAAATGTGCATTTTATTGAATTTGCACTGAAAATCAAGATTTCACCAAACTAATGATCTACAAAAATATCATCAATTAAAATAAAATTCATCTTAAAGTCTCTAGAAGCCATTTGAATTGGATATAACAAAAGAATCCGAAGACTTAAGTCTCAATTCTGAATTTTCAGCCTTTTTACCACAAAATTCGTCAAGGAGCATATATAATTAATTCATTTATTATGATGGTATCAGGTACGTACATATTTTAGCTTTAAAATAAGTGCAATTGACTTTTTCCTAGTTCACAAAATAATCGCATTAACGATATTGCATACAATAATAGTAAGCGAAATAGGGTAATTTGTGAAATTTATTGAAAATTGAGTGAATTTTTTAATTTGTTTTCACAATTAAACAAACATTTATTGAAAGCCACGATATAACATACCTTGCTGTGTTTGAATAAAAATCAGGTGCAAATAACGTCGAATTAAAAGTAGAAGTTCGAACTATTCCATCCACCTGATCATTTTTCTTGATATTTTGTGGGGATTTCTTTCATTTTAACTTTTTATAGCAACTGACGAATTAGTGTTATTTAAAACTAATTATCAACAATTAGTACTCTTTAAAACTTTTAAACATCTATAATCAAGAAAGCAAGAACGCAAAGCCTTTTCATGCTCAGGCAAATAATAATTTACAATGCAAGCTGTGCCAAAGTAATCATCATATCTAATTTTGTCAAAAATTTACGAATATGTCAATAAATGAGAGGGATTCAACAGTTAAGTCTTTGAAGATTTGTGAAAGCCGTTTATATCCAACTCATTTATCTGCCAAGTGTTGAAGTAAATACTCGTCCATGCAGTGTTCACAACGACACTATACTCTGTTACACAGAAATAATGCCTTTCTTTCAAATAATGTATCTGACTCACGGTCAGTACACGAATTTCAACCAACTTCATGCTTCAAAAATACTTCAAACCGATCCATACACTCCGCTGCTAATTCAGTTAAGACACAAATCTTATATTTCAAGACACAACAACAAAATATTATTAGCTACTGCTTTTGTAGAAATACATCATCAAGGCGGTCAATTTTCTATTAGAGCATTATTTGATTCCGCTTCTGAAGTAACTTTTATAAGTGAACAGATACAGACGAGATTGAATTTTCCAATAAAACCTATCCAAGCTTCAATCTCCGGTATGAGTGATATCGTAACAGCTACCTCATCCAAGCTGTGTTCATTTATGCTAGGTTCCAAATACGAACATCGAACGATATCAGCAACAGCTTTTGTTTTAAAACAACTCACAGGAAATCTCCCGTCATGTGAGACATATCCAACAGCCGATTGATTTTGAACTCGCAGATCCTTTCTTTTATGAAAGATCTAATATTGATATGGTTATTGGTGCTGACCTTTATCCATCGATTATAAGAGAGGGATTGAAAATAAAATTTTTGGTTCTCTGCTAGGCCAATGCACTATTTTCGGTTGGGTTCTTTCAGGACCCCCGCAATCAAGGAATATTAAAAGTTTTTTGACTTTTATATCTAACTGCAACGAAGTTTCCCTTAACCAACAAATATCTGAATTTTGGAAAATATAGGAATTACCTGAATTTAAGTCACCTACCGCGTGTGAGCAATACTGCGAAAATTACTAGGCTGTTACTACTAGCAGAGATGTTAATGGTCGTTACGTGGTTAAACTTCCATTTAAGCAACCAACACCAATTCTTGGTCGATCTAGGGACATTGCCCTTAATCAATATAATCGCAGCGAAACACGTTTATCGAAAAACCCAGATTTAAATTCGCAATACAATAATGTGCTGCAAGAGTATGTTGATCTTCGTCACATGCACAGGGTTCAACCCAGCGAAAAATACAAAGGTAATCAAATATCTTCATTTTATTTGCCACATCATGTTGTAATTAAACCGGAAAGCGTTAGTACAAAAATTCGACTAGTGTTCAATGCTTCTAACTCTACGAGTAACGATACGAGTCTTAACAATATTTTGCATCCTGGTCCTATATTACAATCAGATTTAATGACGCTTATTTTTCGATGGCAATTTTTTTAATATATTTGCAATGCGGATATCGAGCAGATGTACCGGCAGATCAAAGAACATCCGGAACATACTCAATTTCACAGGATATTATTCCCTAAATCCTGCGAAAGTGAAATTCTATGAACTTAATACGGTAGCGTTTGGGGTCAATTGTGCTCCATATCTTGCTTTAAGAACTCTGAGAAGGCTAGCTGACGACGTCAAAGATACTTTTCCTCTTGCTTCGAAAATCTTACTAAAAGATTTCTACGTTGACGACATATTATCGGGAGCACACGACCTTTAAACAGCCTTAAACATTCAAAAAGAGCTCATAAATACGTAAGCGCAGCTAGATTTACACAGCAAACTGTACTGAGCTGATTTCTGACTTTCTTTTCTCTGATCTTTACAATCAAGATCTTTTAAAGTTCGAAGAAAAGAGTATTACGGAAACTCTTGGTATTTAGTGGAATGCTAAAACGTATTCGTTTCATTTCTCTGTTCAAAAATTCCAATACAATACTACAAAAAGTGCTGTACTTCCTGTTGTAGCTCGACTATTCGACCCTGCTGGATGGCTATCCGGTAATCATTATTGCGAAAGTTATAATGCAGTAAATTTGGGAGTATGGGACGTCTTGGGACCGAAATCTTATGCCCCTAACGCGTCATCGCTGGAAAGAGTTTTTTGATAACTTTAAGGAAATCGAATCAATTAAAATCCCTAGGTGTATTAAATTCACTCCAAATTCAAAATCGATCCCAATTCACGGATTTGTGATGCGTCCGAAAACGCTTATACTGCAGCTCTTTACTTACAATTTAAGAGTCAAAACAATGATTCGTCAAATCACCTTCTCTAAGCGAAAAGTAAAGTTGTACCAGTTAAACAAATTTCACTCCCAAGATTGGAATTTTGTGGTGCTTTACTTTTTCTCAAATCTTGTGAAAAAAGTTCTTCCAGAGCTTAGATGTGCAAACTATGAACTCTTTCTTTGGACGTACAGCTCTATTATCATTTTTTGGTTTGAAAACCATCTTGCACTTGGGCTATATTTGTTAATAATCGAGTCTCTCTTATACAAGAAAATACGACTAATGCCAAATGGATGCACGTTCGTTCTGCTGACAACCATGCCGATCTGGCTACTCGAGGCTTGACTCAAAAGCAACTCAAGGAAAATGGTCTTTGGTGGAAAGGCCCATCATGGCTTAGTGATTCTGAACAGAATTGGCCTAGTTCAATATTTACATGTCCGAAAGAGTATAATTTAGAAAGAAAACCAGTTAAAGCATACCACACTTATTTAAATATTTCCCACATCGATCACAATGTTCGTCCTTGACTGAGGCAACACATTCAATAGCATACATGCTTCGTTTCTTTTTGTAGGACTCACCCAATCCGTAAACATGAGTCATGTAATAATTCGGAAAATTTAACTCGTGAAGAAATTCTTGAAGCAAAACATCTTATCATACGATTATCGCAATCTATCTATCGAATATTAGCTACTTTTAAAAAACAAACAAATATCATTAAAAATCCCGTTAGCCAATCTTAACCCTTAACCCTTAACACGAATCCAACAAAATCCTACGGATTAACGGAAGATTAGCTAACTCATCTCTTTCTTATAATGAAGGACACACAATAATTCTGCCATATCATGTACACTTCACTCATCATTGAATTTATTCACTAAAAATCTTTCCATGGTGAAAATCAACTACTCTTGCGTTTGACACGCTGGGTTCCCAGATTGAAAAACTTGGTCAAGAAAATTATTCGAAAATGCAAAACTTGAAGGATTCAAAGAAAGAGGTGCGAAAGCAAATCAGTGCAGCTGTGCCACCCGAACGAACAGAAATATCGTTACCATTCACAAACACTGGGCTAGATTTTGCCCTTTTTACATTAAAAACATTTACAGGTCGCTACTGCAGCTTATCTAAAGGATATGTGTGTCTGTTCGTTTGCTTTTCTACAAAAACCATTCATTTGGAAGCTACCAGGGATCTTTCAAGTGAATCCTTCTTAGGAGCCTTGAGTCGTTTCATCGCTCGTCGAGGAATGCCAAAATCCATTTCTTCTGACAATGGAACAAATTTAGTTGGCGCCAGTAAAACAAGTGCAAATGATTTTCAGCTTTTAAAAATTTGCTTCCTTCTATCATAGCCGAAAAATATAAGGAATATAAGGAATGGAAGTTCATTCCTCCCGGGGCACCTAACATGGGTGATCTTTGGGATGCTGGAATAAAAAGCTTTAAAAAGCATTTCAAAAAATTGCAGCTAATCATAAGTTTTTATCTAAGATTGACGCTTGCCTCAATTCCCGGCCAATTTTTTCATGTTCAGATAATTCTGAAGACATTTTACCTCTTACTCCAGGACACTTTCTTAGAGGTGGGCCTCTATTAGCTCCACCTGGACCAGACTTGACTGACCCTTCTCTTAATTTAAAAAACAGATGGACAAAACTCAAGATACTCCATCATCAATTATTTGTTAAATGGAAAAATGAATATTTTTTAGAACTTCTAAAACGTCATAAGTGGAAGCACCCACAGAAGGATTTCAAGGTAAATGATTTGGTGGTAGCGAGAAATGAAAACCTACCTCCAAATGAATGGCTCTTTGGTCGCGTTATAAAGGTTGATCCTGGTATTGATAAACGACTCGGGGTTGCGGATATCCGAACACAGCACGGGAGTATGACCCATCCAATTGTAAAACTCTGTATCCTACCTTCTGGTTGAAAGGTTCATCCGTGTTTCAAAACTCACAAGGACTCTCTTTTTCGATATTTATATAATCTTTTCTTTCTAATTAAAGTTATAAAAAAGACATTTTTCCATTCATTGCACTGATTTTTTTCTACAATATGTTTGTATAAATAACTATTTTTTTGCTTGCTTTGTTAACATTTGTGTGTTTTTTCTAATCCTGATAAATACCACTATTATTAATTTATTAGTTATTAACATATTCATTGTTTCAATAACTCCTTTCATTTCAAAATATTTAATTGTTCATATTATTTGCAACATGCGTTGTTGCAAAGCAACCGGAAATGTTCACGACAAATAAGAAATCACGTGTTTTGTTTAGTTTTATTTAGTACTCTGTTTTTTCGTTGTTATGTGTAACTATTTTTCTAAAAATAAAATAGTCATTTTCAAACATTCAAAGTAGAAACAACGTTTCGTTCATTATTTGATTTACTGACCCATTTACATGGTCAATTCGTAACCGCACAGATTTAAATCTTGAGAGAAAATCTCCGCAATACTACGAGTTTCGTGATTTTTGTAACATAAATGTTGAATATTAATTTAGTGATTGCTCATCCATTGATTTGTACTCAATTTTTACAACATCAAATGTTGATTATCAAATGGAATGTCTTACTTTACTAATAACTTATCTTTTTTAAAAAACGCGTTCCCATTAATACTCGGCTAATAAGATCGCGTAGTTGTCCCTGGCTTTCTCCTGAGCCCGCTAATGTAATTAAAGCAAGAGACGTTTCATACCGACTGTGAAAACTATTTGGTGTCTATAAATGTGTCTTTGTTATTGATTTACGTGACCTTTTTTACGAATTTAATATGAACTGGTTGTAGCCGGCTTTATGTCAATAAAATTTGTTAATTTAATGTGACGACGTGTAGAGTTGTGTATACGTTCTTCATCAGGCCTTTATTTTTTTAATAATCAAAATTCACAAATAAACAAAAATGAATTCACTAAATAAAGTGAAAAGTCAAACAAATTATTGAACGTACAAAAATGATGTTGAATATTTCTTACAACAGTAAGAAACGAAATTTAACAAAAAAGTTAAATGCATTGTAACTGAAACATAACAACACATTTTTTTATAAATAAAAGTTAAGTTAACAAGGGTAGTTTTTTTTATAAATTACTTATTAAAGTGCAAGCAAAACAAAAAAATATATATTTTTTTTTCAAGAAGAATGATAACAGTGACAACAATGGACTTGTCATCAACCACGCACAGGCAGACCCACTTTAATAAACCAAACCTGTTCGGTCTTTTTATCAGTTGGCTGTATGTGCTGCTTAGATTCTCACAATCCGATCGTCGGCTTACTGCATTGTCGGTGTTGATAATGTTCAGCATCTTAAGGATAAATCTCTTCGCTACTTATTAAAGTGCAAGCAAAACAAAAAAATATATTTTTCTTTTCAAGAAGAATCATAACAGTGATAACAATGGACTTGTCATCATCACCCATGCACAAGCAGACCCAGTTTAATCAACCAATTTTTTTTTGTTTTTTTTTTTCAGTTTATTTTTTTAATTTCTTATTTTTGTATTTTGATTATTAAAAAATAAAACTCTGATGAAGAACATATACACGTTCGAAACGTTGCTACATTAAATTAACATCTTTTATTGACCTATAGCCCGCTACAACCAGTTCGTATTAAATATAAAAATGTTTCAACAATTCAAAACATCACGTAACTTTGTAACAAAATTAATAAAAATTAGCTAAAAATAATTTTTATAATAACAGGTTCAACTTAGATCGTTCCTCCAAGTTTTTTTTGGAAAGAAGTCAAGAATATTTGCCTAAGGGGAGATTCTTCTGTTTCCGACGATAATATCGATTTAGATAAGTAGAATCGAAAGTTATCTACTCGCCAAGCCAATTCACCACTGAGTGTTATAGTGCTACAGAGACCGATAGCGTAGATGCTTTTTCTGTATGTTCAGTAAATGAATATCAAGTAGGTTAAGCAATATTTTCTATTAAGTCCAAATCGACTGCACTTGACAACATCCATCCACACTTTTTAAAATTACTTCTTGCTTTTATACTATCTCATATAACATACAGTTTTAACATATCATAATGACCTCAACCTATCTCATTTCCCGGAAAAATCTAAGATTATCCTCATCCCTAAACGAGAAAAGAAAATAGAATACAGACCCATAGATATTTTTTTTCATTTTTATTTATTATTTACTTATAACTATCTTAAAGCTAGACACAAATTCACAAAATTAGCCTAATTATCAATAACTTACAGCTAATTTACTGGCCCTTTTCTGGCCCTATATCTCTTAAAACTAATATCTTTCGACCAAAAAAATTATTTAATTTAATTCTAATTATTTAATTTTTTATTTTACTTAAAAAACTTTTAGACCCATAGCTTTCCTTCCTTTCTTATTCAAGGATTTTGAATTTACCTTAAGTTACCAGATACAAAAAATATAGTAAAGACACACATCTTCTTAATCCACTCCAATCGGGATTTAGATCAGGACACAGCTGCATTTCAGCCCATTTGAAAGTTTCTGAAGATATCAAACAGAATCTAGACTATAATTATACAACTGTGATAATCTTATTTGACTTTTCCAAAGCATTTGACTGCGTTAACTCTAATCTTCTCTGTGATAAACTGACGACTTATTTCATTTTCTCTGACAGGACTAAAAATCTTATTCATTCGTACTTGACCAATCGCTTGCAAGTCGTATCGTGTAACGGTAAAATGTCTTCGTTCATTCATGTCAATAGGGGTGTTCCTCAAGGATATATCCTTGGACCTTTACTGTTCTCTTTGTTTATTAATGATTTGCCATCAGTTTTATCTTACTGGCAGTTTTATATCTATGCGGATCATGTTCAGTTATATATAAGTTTCCCTGTCGGTATGATTGAAGATGCTATAGAAAAAATGAGCATTGGTTTACTCTCAATATTCGATTGGTCTACTCGAAATGAACTCAAACTTAATCCGGAAAAAACGAAAGCAATCCAAACTTCAAACTTTCCTCCCCTTTTCTTAATATAATGTGAAACAAATGCGAAAAACCTAGGTATAATTTTTAACAATAGGATAACGTACGACACCCATATAGATACTGTTATCTCCAAAATGTGTGCTTCACTTCGAGGACTATCTGTTAGTAGATAAATTCTGCCAAGTTAAATTGAAGCTGGTTTAATCTAATAGTATCATATGGGTCTGAGATATTTGTAAATCCTGACTCACATTCGCTTCGTAATCTTAAGATAGCATTCAATGCCATTTCCCGGTTTGTTTTCAACCGCCGAAGGTACGATCACGTTTCGACTCAGGCACGCCAACTATTAAATAGTTACTTGGAAAGCCTTTTCAAGTATCGGTGTTGTCCTTATCTCTTCAAACTAATTGCTAACAAGACTCCTAACTATCTGTAATCTGTTGAAAAGGCTTGATTTTTGTGCCTCAAATCGTTTTACCTTGTTGCGCTCCTCCATGTGTACCTGTTTGACATCACGGAGGCAATTTTTCGTTTATGTGGAATAATCTTCCCACTCACATGCGGTCTTGAATCGAACATAGAAAGTTACATTAACTTTGTTTTGAATAGTTCTCTTTTTGTACTTTAATTTTTTTGTCTACTTATCTTTCTTCTTGCGACTTTCCTTTGCTTTTTAATTTTATTTAATAGATTTTTATATAATAAATTATTAATATTTTGCTATAATTGTCTTATATTCTTGCATTATCCTAATCAATAAAATGTATTATATCCTGTACTATTTATAAGTCAATCTTGATGTACAGCAGTTTTTTAAATTAATATATAAATAAATAAAAATGCGTTGACAGCAAGAGATTCCTCACTTTCACTGGATCTGGACCATTATATGTTGGTAGGTTAAATTCACCGATTACAATAATTTTTAATAATTTGAACTATAACTTCATCAGTTGGATTAATGTTTTCTAATAAGTATTCCAAGGAATCACATAATTTTTGATATATTTCGCAGTTAGAACTGGGAGGTACATATATGTATAAACAGCCACTATAAATAGGCATGAATAAAAAAAAACAAGATTACGACACTTTCTTTTTTGTTTTATATTTATTGACGTCACCAGTGATCAAGAATCTGGAAATTCTTGTTGTTTGTCCGATGTGGATTAACGGATTTTGATTTCTGGTGATGTCAATAAAATAAGATAAAAAAAGAAGTTTCGTAATCTTGTTTTCTTTGAATTATGATAAATAGGCTACCAAATCTCATTTTCATTTTAATGCATAGTATTTCTATTGAATAAGTTCGCTTATCTGTTTACACCTTATCTGACAGTAAAAACTAAATCACCATTGTTGAATCCTAAATGGGTATGTGTACACATTTTTTTTGGTAACACAGAGTAAACTCACGCTTGCGGAATTTGGGCCCGGACAATCACCTGTATGAGCTTTCTTACAGCGACGCAATTTATACTGTTGTTACCGTTAAAGAAATTAATTTGTTTAATTTTCTTGGACCAACGTTTATTATT
Organism: Philhelius pedissequus; assembly: GCA_910595825.1. Classification (NCBI taxonomy): domain Eukaryota; kingdom Metazoa; phylum Arthropoda; class Insecta; order Diptera; family Syrphidae; genus Philhelius; species Philhelius pedissequus. The sequence goes on from OU343160.1 coordinate 146,154,610, forward strand.
ATTATTTATTTGCTGACCTATATTCTGATATTTCACACTTTTATCGTTACTTTCCAACATTGCAATAATTCAATTTTATTTTAAAATGTTTGTTTTGTATTATTTATGGAATCATTCTCTTAGCAAAACAGCGATCTTAGTTTCTGTTCTTTATTCAGTCAAACAAAAGTAAGGAATGATCTATCTTTACAATGGGGTTATCGTGAATAAAAATTTGTCTGTAATTTTTTTTCCAATTCGAATCTTGGAAATCTGAATGATGCGCAGAAGTTTCCCTCGCAAGTTATTGGTATGAGAATAAGCTTTCCCAAGGGAAATTTGCTGTCATTTCAAAGGATTTTTTGTTCGAGAGAAATTTATTCCGTGGAAAATTCAAAAAAATTATGAGCCTTAATTTTCTTAGAAACGCAAGTATTACGGTCGAATAATTTTAGGGGAGGAATGCAACTAGCTATTTCATAAGAACATTATCTATAAAAATAGCGATAAATCAATGAGATGCATGAACCAATGCGACGGTGTTCACGAGATTCAATTGCTTCAGTTATTGCTCTATCAACTATCAATTTTAGAGCTCTTTTGGATTCTGTCCAAGAGACATAAGTGAGCTATGGGAGCACCTGCCAAAATATGGTAATTGTACTTAAGCTTTGGATTATTGAATGCTTTATAGATTATAGCCAGATCAGAAGTGGAGAAATATTTTTTGCATCGTTTCGGAAAACCCAAACACCTTGCTTTCCACAAAAGCTGGTCAGTGATGCACATACCGAGAACTAAAAGTTGTTCGGTTTCCTCGATACAAGCGCCGTTCAGGGACAACGGCATTAAGGGAGGGTTCCGCTTTAATGATAATATAGGGTGCCCGCTGGGAAGGTGTACTACCTCGTTTTGCCGCCATTTTGGTAAACATTAGTCTTGACGGTTTATATTTGGCAGTCGTGAAGTAGCCACGTGGTGGCAAGTGCAATGGGACGGTAACTAGCGGGTGAAGAAGATTCGCCTTATTTAGGAACCGGCTGGACAAATGCTGTTTTTCATCCACTCGGAAAGAGACCAATAGAATAGGACAATAGGAAAAGCTTACGCAGTGGTTTTGCCAGCGTAGAAGAACACCTCTTCAGAATAATAGGGGAGATGCTTTCTGGAATAGCGGATTTGTGTTAGTCTAAATCCTTAAGAACCCTGGCAACTGTAGAAGTACGCAAGTAGATACGTCCCATGTAACTCTTAATGTTCTCAAGTACAGGAGGAGTAATAACACTTTGTGGAAGCGTAGAATAAGCAGCAATCTGTGCTGCTAGCAAATATGCTTTATCATCTGAGCTTACCACAGGACTGTTATTGGAAACGAAAGTTAGAACTAACACGGAGGTGGAATTTCGTACGTTTTCTACAAACGACCAACAATTTTTACTAACATTGGGACATTGTCCTTAATTTTTGCTAATGTAAAAATTTGGTTCGTTGAATACGACTATTACAGGTGTTTCTAGCTTGTTTGAACTTGTTCTGGTTTTCCTCAGTTGGGTTGGCTTTATAACAACGGAAACTTACCTCTCTCAACATGATAACCTATTTACACCTCAAATCAAACAATGAGTTTTCTATTGGCTTTGATGCTTTTTGTTCCTTTCGTTATAAAAGCCTTCATTCCTTTAAGAAATTTGTGGGTTGGCTACGTTTTATCGCGTCACGTTTTACAGTGCCATGTTTCACCGCGCAATCCTACTTTTTCAATACTAATTCAATACGAATTCAATACCTTATACCGGCCCTGTATAAATTGTTGCTTCCCATACATTTGGTCACTCGATTGCATGAGAATCAACATGAACGAAGTTTTCTTAGTACGCAGACGACTTCCGTAAAACGTATCAGCAGAATAGTATAAAAGGAGGGATTATTTTGTAATTTCTTCAGTTCTTATTAGAACTCCGTGGTGGCCGGATCTCTGAGTTATAAATAGGTACGTTAAAGAGATATAAATAGGTACGTTTCTTATTATTCTAAGTTGTTCGGTGTAGTGAAAAGTGAAGTGTAGTTTTCGTAAGTGGAAGTTGTGTGGTTTAGTGAATGTTGGTAAGAACAATTTGTGTTGGCGGATCTGATGCGATCTATCTTGTCATGGATGCAGGAGATAATTGTTCTTTTAAGAACACACATATAAGTATATAAGAGATATAAATTGATTATCTATTTTTGGTTTTGGTCTTTTTTCAAAATTCCGACTATTTTAAAGCCTTAAATCGATAAATGTGGCATCAAATATTAATATCAGTTAAACATAAATTAATATTATTTTTAATTATTTACCAATCCGTCATTTTCAGGACGACCAAACATTTGTAAAGAGATATTAGATACGCTTACAAAAATTGAACATTTAGTTTCATATAAAGCTTAGCTGGAAACCAAAAGAAATCAAATTGTATTTGATTTTTGTTTAAGTTTAATGTTCACGGCGTACAGAAAGCTCGGCGCGTAAGGGGGGGCATGGTGCCCCCATCCAACCCCCTGCTTGAGCCAATTATAGGATTTGGGGTGGGGTCCAGCTTGGGCGTAAGCAAAGTTTTTTTGAACTTAAGAACTTTGCATATGGACTCACAAATAATTTTTCAAAATCGAAATATTTTTTAATTAATCTATCAATTCAAATCACGTTTGCATCTGAACAAACCTTCTTAGAGACCTGAAAATCGACACTGTTTTTAAAGCTGATCTTATTTTATAAATGAAATACGTATATATAAATATTAATTGGATATATTTTAATATGAAACACTGTACGCAATTGAGTGCAATTGCAAATTCATTTACTTACTTATTTTAATATGTAATACAAATCATTTTTTATGTAATACAACTCATAACTGAAATAGATCGAATCATAGAACAGTATGCCCTTTACAGCTATATATGTAAAATAGTACATACTACTTACTGTACCATGATATCAATAGTTGTTTAAGTTAAGAAATAAGTTCAGTTTGTAATAAAGCGTTGAAACGAAAACATCTTTCTTTTAATTGCATTCGTTTATGTTCTCGGCGTCCTACATTTTGTCTTTAAATGCTATATAAAATTTATTTGGTGCAAAAATCACGGCGCGTAAGGGGGGGCATGATGCCCCCCTGCAACCCCCCTGCCTGGGCCAATTATAAGATTTAGGGTGGGGTTGGGTCTGGGTGTATACAAGGTTTTTGTAGATTTAAATATTTTTCTTACAAGCAATTGCAAAATATTTGTTGAGGGGCATATTAATCTGTGAGAATCAACATGAACGAACCGACCAGTATATAAGGAAGTGTAATTTCCAAACAAAATTCAGTTCTTATTAGAACTCCATGGTGACAAGACTTCCCAGGAGATATAAAATGGTTGCGGAATTTCATGGTAGGTAGGTGATAGCGCTTAGGCGTTTTTTAAGCGTAAGAGAAACTGCTCTTACGCTTAAAAAGCAGTTTAAGCGTTTTCATTTACTAATCTGCTGATGGATTGCGGCTGGGGGTTTGGTTAGGACGCTTCCAATTAAGCGTTCTAAGGGAATTTTGGGATTGTTTAAGCGCTTAAAAGCCATTTTAAGCGTTTTTAGTGAAAAAAAAATATTTTTTTTAAATTTCAGTCAGTTTACATGGTGTAAGCAAGATTTTTTTTAACGCTTAAAACCCATTTTAAGCGCTTTTCAGCTTTAGATTGAATATCATCTCAATTTTGCATTTTACGAGTAAATTTTTTCAAGACGCTTAAAAGCCACTTTAAGCGTTCACGTGACAAAGGCCATTCACCACGTCCGAAACGTCGTCCAAGTCCTGTTCCTACGTACCATCACTCAATAAAAGACCATAATCTATTTATATCTCTCTAAGAGCTGTTACCTCTTCGGAGATCTAATAAGAACTGAAGAATCCCCTGCAATCACAACTGCTTAAATACTTTCCGCCACCATATGAAATCTAAAAAATAATTCCAAAAATAAAATATTTTTAAAAAAGTACGCCCTAAAACTTTTCAAAGTATTAAGGGTAGCAGCTAATGTCACTCCCAAATAAAAGAATTAGATAAATGTACTAGAAAATCGGCGGTGAAACGTGACACTGTGAAAGGGTTTTCGATAAAACATAGAGTTCCCGAAATTTGTTTGTAATCATACAAGCACTGGAGTCAACGTCACTATAGAGGAGGCATAGTGACCAGTTAAAGATCCGCGTTTGAATGAATCTGGGAATTTTTTCTTTATTATTATATCCTAACTTTTTAATTTGAAATTAAAACACCAAATGATACACGTTATAAGGCAACCGAAATTTATTTAATTATGATTTTTACAGCTGGGTCCCAGAAAACGAGTGAAATTAAATCGAATTTGCAAATCGAGTGAACTTGTTTTCACTGTTCTATATTTCACTCGATTTACTTTCAAAACACTTCAAGTGTAATCTAAACAGCTAGCATCTATCATGACATGTAGACAATACACAATATTGGGTGCTTTCATAAATGCATGGTTGCGAAAGTCCGAAGAATGCATAGCATTCATTAAGGCAAATGATGAATGTCAGAGCTTCATAAATGTAAAACGCAAATATTTGCAGCGCAAGTGCGCAAATATAAAATTTCGCATGCATTCCGATTTTTTTCTAAAAGAAGGAGACAGTATGTTGTAAGCGGTGGTACACCTTCCTTTACTGTTCACATCTGTCAAAATTTTCACGAGAAAATTCAAAGTTGAACTCAAAATTAAAAATACACATTACAATTGTTTCTGGTCTACAGGAAAATGAAGCAAATCAGAGAAAGTATTCATGCATACTAAAATGCATGCGCAAATAGTTTTTCTGACGTTAATATGATCGCAACTGATCGCATATAAGCAAAGCAACCAAGCATTTATGATAGCACCCATTGTTAAATAAAATAAGTTGCTAACACAACCGTTTCATGTGTTCCAAATAATAAATTTGGGTGCCCGTTGCACAATATTTGTAGGCTTTATAGATCTAGGATGAAGAAGGTTGCTGATGAAAATGTCCTTGCTGATGAAAACGAGTTAAAATAAAAATAAAACTCAGACATTAATCCATAATGTCAGTAGGTATAAGTACTACTATCAGTATAGAGTACCTAAAAACATATATTAATAAAAACATAAAGCAATCAAAAACAAAATTTAAAAGTAGATTTTTGTAGTTTTCTGTTGGCGTGTTCGATATCTGCACGAACATTTGTGTTTGAAGCATCCAAAACTTTTTAAATAGCATAATTTTTTTCGATTCATAAAATCATTTAAGCTATATAAATATTTATTTTTATTGAATATGTACATATATAATAAGATCTATTAGTCACTCGCATTTTAAAACACCGGCTGCTTTTGATAATTTCACACAACTAGATTTGTTCGATTTCAAATCACCTGAAAATCGAATAAAAAATGTGGAACACTGAAATTCACTTCTTTTTAACTTAAAAAAATGAAAAAGATATCGATAAAAGTGAATTGTAGAAGACCAAATTTAATTTTGTAACGATTTCAATTTTATTTCGAGTGAAAGTAAAATGTGGAACCTGACTGTTCATCTAAAAATGAATGAGTAATGGCACCGAAGAAGTTGGCATCAGTTAATACATTTATGTTCTATATGTGTGTGAATTTATGCTAAATTCGATTTGATTTTTGATTTCTATATAATAAAGATAAGCTGCTTTTGACAAAGAAATAGACGATAAAAACTTGACAAAGAAGTTGTCAATTCAACTAAATTATAATATTAGTTATAATGTGGGGGTGACCATTGTGGGACTTATGTCCCACCTCGGTTGACATCCTGCACCCCGGCAACTCTCCTGCTTGGCCCCATATACTATTTGGGGTGGGTACAAGTTTGCGTATATGCAATTTTTTTTGGATTTGAAGATTTCTTTTTAAAAAGTTACAAAACAATTTTACATATACCCAAACTTATACCCACCCCAAAACCAATATATGGCCAAGCAGAGTGGTTGCAGGGGTGCAGCATGCCCCTACTTACGCACCTCCATTTTTTAATGAAAAATTAGGCTTTACTAAGTTTTGTTTAGTCTATGGTTGAAAATCCTTCTCTTGTGGATAAGGCTCGTTTCCCTTTAACGATATTACGGTTTCGTAAGGAAATATTTTCTGGAGCTTCGTACTCGTATATGGCTGCTTCAGGTGTGTTATTATTAAAAATAAAAACGATAAGAATCACCGCAAAGTCCGTAAAATATAAAGTTAAGATTGAAAAACCCACCTTTTTGTCTTTGCCAAATTATATATAATTAAAATTATGTGAAAACTTTAATTAATTTCCTAATTTTAATTATTAATATTTGTATGCATTTCGGCATTAATTGCCATCCTCACCGAGTACGTTATACTACACTCAGTTTCCCTATGCAGTATCTAGAATGAGAAGAGTGATAACTGATTAGACAAACGGAGAAACGAAACAAAGGTAACAAACGTTATCTTGTCGAGTAAATACGTTGTAAATACGTTGTAAGCATCGAGTTTGAATGTATCGTTTACTTGTTTTGTTTTTAATTTTATGTTTTCCATATTCCACATTCTTCGGTGCTCAAATTCAATTGATTTTGGGTTATTGATGCACTGCGACCTTGAGATCTATTGTCTCATTCTACAGTACGTCCTGCAAGTTAATTCCTTTGAGGAACTTTAGTATTTCTGTTATTTCTATAAAGGGTATTTCATTTTCCTTTATTAGGTGGTATCCCAAAAATTTGTATCTCTGGTGAATGATGGCTTCATAACTCCCTACTATGTGGTCCGGTGTCTCATCGTGCACCTTACAGAATCTGCAGAGAGCATTGCTCTCCAATCCCAGGATATTGAGGTGTCTGTTTAGCGTATAGTGGCCAGTGAGAATGTCTGTTATTGCCCTTAGTTTATTTCAACTTAGGTTGATACAGGAAAAGAACCGTTTTTGGTTGTAGTTCCCAAGTAGTAATTTAGCCTGTATATATACAGAAAAATGATATTTTTTTTTAAAACGCAACTAACTTCACACCTATTTACAAATTTCAAAATGAGAATTTTGGAACGAGAGCTGAAAGACACTTGTTATCGTAAATAAAAATACGAGTAAATAACGGGCGCCCATCTCTGAATCCCTTGTGGCATTAGTTTTAGGTTATTTTGAATGTGAAAAGATTTTTAGATTAGATTTAGATTTATTAAAATTCAATATTTACAAAGTTTACCTTTTTTGGTTTTTACAAATCTTATATGACATGTCTAAAGCCGTCTGCCAGATTGACTAATTGATTTACTAAGATAACAAGATAATGATAATATTTTACAGGACATATAAATATTATTTTAGTTCTACATATTAATTTGTGAAGTGTGCATTAAGTTTAAGTCTTCTATTAAAATTTGTTTTCTATATCGGAGTGCAGCTTTGACGAAATTATGAAGAGCTGTCCAGGATTCTCCATTCAAAAGGCTAAGAACTTCTTCGGTTGAGAAAATAGCTTTACCCAGGTACAGCTTTCTAAGCTCGATAAGTATTGGGCAAACACCTACAAAATGCAAAGTATCTTCTCTGGTGTTCATATTGCAAAGGCTGCATTCTATAGGTAGATCTGGACGATGAGGTATGTAGTTGAGATGTAGTAATTCCCCACGTATTTCGAAGATGGTAGATATCTTATCCACTCCAGCATTATTTTCAAAGTAGTTTTTCGTTCCCAGATCGTATTCTAGTTGGGAGTAATAAGTTCTATACGCAGAGGATCGTGCATTTTCGATAAATGACTCGCGCTGCTTTTCATCGAGAACTTTAATAATGTTATATAAATCCGTTTTCATCTGATTGGAGCTTATAGTCTCTAGCTGCAAAGGACACTCAGTTCTTTCCGTTAGCTCGGTCCACTTTTCAAAAAAGGAAGTTTTCATATCCAGGGCAACCTTTGCTACAATTTTGGGTAGTCGTATTTCATTAATTTTAAATACTTTAAGTACAGAGTCGAAGTGAAGCTTCAATGTTGCAATATACATTGTAGGTAAACCTGTTTCTATGTGTAGCATATAATTGGGCGTGGTCATCGGAAGGTGCAGTATTCTTTTTAGGAAAAATCGTAATAATTGTTCTACGGTATCGTTTTGTGGAATTCCCCATACTTGGGATGCATAAAGCATGACTGCCCTTGACGCTGCTTCAAAGATATGGTGTTTACCTGAAAGGCTTAGGTTTTTATTTTGCATACATTCTCGCCAGGTTGCGTTAATCGCGGTTTTCGCCTTTTTAAGTTTTTCTTCAAAATGCAGTTTCATGTTGTTTTGGGGTGTCAATATAAGGCCTAGATACTTATAGCTGTCCACGATCTCCACTGGCTCTCTTTCGTACCTCCAAATATAATTTCCGCTGCGTTGTCTCTTTCCTCTACCGAAAATCATAATTTGAGATTTTGAACGGTTAACGGTTAGATTCCACAATTTGCAGTAATCTTCAAGTTTCGTTATCATCATTTGTAGCTTTATAGGTGTGTCCGCTAAAAGGACAATATCGTCTGCATACATGAGAGTTTTTAAAATAATAGTACGTATCTCGATTCCTCCATTTAAGGATGATACTATATCATTAATGTATAGTGCGAATAGCAGTGTACTTAAGGTGCATCCTTGCCGTAGACCAGTAGGTGTTGAAAAGCTTTCTGATAGTACTGTTCCGTCCCAGATACTAGCAGCACAATTTGCATATAATTTTTTTAACGTTTTCAGCAATTTTGTGGATACACCCAGTGTCAATAGTTTATAGAACAATAATTCCCTATCTACGGTAGATATCAACTATAGTACTAAGCGTAAAGATGTGGTCAACAGTTGAGTATCATTCGCGGAAACCGGCCTGGCATTCGCTCAGTAAATCGTTTCTATCCACCCAATTTGTAAGTGGCTTAAATAAGAGTCCTCCAAAAATCTTTCGAACAGTGTTAAGCAATGAAATTCCTCTATAGTTTTCCACCATATTACGATCTCCTATTTTGAAAATTGGGAGTATAACCGCTGAATCAAAACATGGAGGAGAAAAATCATTCTTATATAGGTCGTTGAACACTTGAAGTAAAAGTAGGCGAATTCCTCGGTGCAGTACTTGTAGAATTCATGTGGAATGAGATCTTCTCCTGGTGCTTTAGTTTCCTTCAACTCTACTAATACTGCTTTTAGATCTTCTATTGAGAAAGATTGATACATGATCTGATCTTCTACATGATTTGGGCAGTATTGGAAGGGCAACGCTGTGCATTACTTGTGTTTTATAGAAACCCTGGGTGCGATTTTACGAATAATTTCTTGCAAACCTTCGATCGTAAGAGTTTCTTCATTTTGTTGCAGAATATTTAATTCCGAGTTCATGGCTAATTGATAAGCAGTTTTGTTGCTATTTCTCCACACCAGTCTGGGATAATTGATCTCTGTATCTACCAAACCTTCATTTTTTGCACTAGCTTTCAGCGACACTGATACTGGCATATGGTCCGAAAAATTTTGTGAGTGGACAACGAAATCGGAAATATTGCCAAGCCAATCCTCCGATACAAGGCAGTAATCTATTACCGAACAGGCATTCCCTCTTACGAACGTAAATTCACCTCTGATGTTAGCTTTGGATCTTCCATTTAGAACTATGAAATTAAATGATTCCGCAAAGTCCAATAAAGTTCTTCCTTTACTGTCCGTTTTGGTGTCTTTAGATCTTCGTTGCCGAGTAGTTTGAAGATGTTGCCCCGTTTCGTTGTATGTACCTTGTTCACTTCCAATTCTCGCGTTAAGGTCTCCTATCAGCATCATTTTGGTTTTCTGATTGTGACTGAATGTGAAAAGATAATTTGATTATTTCCTCGCTTAAAAGGCTTTACCATCGTACTAAATCGTTTAAAATTTTGTGCCAATTTATTAAAAAAATAACAACGTTGATTTATAAGATATCACAGTGTTCCAAAGTGTCCAAATGAAATCCAAAACAAAAACAAGCTCAAATAACAAATTAGCACACTTAAAGAGAATTGAGTGACATTGTATCTATACTCTGTTCAATTTACATTTTCAGTACTGGGAAGATAGGATATTTGCCTTTCACCCTTACTATTATGGATTAAATAAGCTATCTCTATTTCATGAACAGTAATATGTACATCGTAAACTACTTCTAAAACAAATTAAAATAAACGCAAATAAAAATAAGTCTATGTTTTTCCACACCACCAAGAAGTAAGATAGTTGGCGCGTTTTTCCAACAGGCCTTCTGGGGCCTAATCTATTTTAACGTGAAAAAAATCACAGAAAAAAACGTATAAATAAGGTATAATAAGGAACTTGTGTCCTTCGAAGAACTTGAAGCCATTTTAAATGTTAATAAACACAGAACAAAAATAATAATATCACCTCAAATTGCATCGCATCATTTAAAATTTTATATTTATATTCACAAAACCTTCTTCATTTTATTTCTATTTTCATGAACAAAAAAACTATTTGGTAATTTAAAGTTGCAATTAATTAATGAAAAGAACTCCATCAATAACTTGCTCAAATAGCAATTTTTTTTTTAAATACCCAACAAATAATATATAACTGCATTTTAACCGTTAAAAAAAACAAAAGATGTAAGCAGAAAAGTACGCACCGACAACCCCTATCTCCTTATACTGAAAATATATGCTCTCATAAGCTCTAAGAAAGCTTCGATTCTGACAGCTCCATAGCGAAAACCAAAGAAAAAGGTATTAGATTTTCCATCAACGGACCAATGACGGTAATTCTTAATCAATGTGCCGAGGAGCAGACGACAGGTCATGGTGGAGTGTACGTGGGTTTTTGGGATATTTCAGTAGCAATTTCTTAAGTTGTGTGCCATGTGTTTGAAAAAGCTCTCCCATAAGGCCTGCACTGAAAATATAAATTGAACAGAGTATATTGATTTGTTTCTTTGTGATAATATTAAGCTAAATAATATCAAAATACATTTATTATGCGCTGGCATTAAAAAAATATTGAAATAGAAATTATTAGCTTCGTTCTGGTACTTTCTCTGCTCTGTAGTCTATCAAGTTTTGAGAGTGTGGACAAAATTATATCAAAAGGAAGCTAAACTTTCCGAGAGTAGACGCGTTGACCCGAAAAATTCTGCATATCAGTAAAAAAGTAAAATAAAAAACTACATGTATTAAAATCATATGTGAATCTTTATTGTAAACTCAATGATCCTATAAAAATTAATACACAAAAATAAATCGGAACTATGTAACCTTCTTTATACAAATTTAATATTTGATACTTAAAAACATCCAAACCAAAACACATTGAGCATTTTATAACTGGGAGAAATGTTAAAGAATTATAGCTGAACAAAAATTTTAAAAAGAACACTTTAAATTTCAAAGAAAAATAACTGCTGGGCCGCACGTACTACGTCTTATTTTCTTATTTGAATTTCTTCTGAACAAAAAACTGGATTGGCAAAATACGCCAGATATACCCTTTTTAAGGCACTTCTCAAATAAACCTGCACATCTTAACCAATAACTTTATTAAGTTTTATAAGACAAAATTAATTTTCATTTTGCAGTAAACATATAATGTTGTTAATGCATATGACGTTAAGGTCTACCGCGAAAATGATCGACTTTCTTTCGACTGGTACCAGAAAGATATGGCATCTGGGCGACTTCTCAGTTTCCGATCTAATCAAGCCAAGCACATTCGTATTAACACTGCGTCGAACTTAGTAAACAAAGTGACCGAAAATTCCACTCCGCTAACGAAGAAAAAGTTACCCAAATACTCTTAGACAACAGATTTCCGACAGAAATTATAAGGAACTTGATACTTCGTAAAAAACACCAAGTTCGTTCAGAAAATAAATTGGAAGAGAGGAGATGTGCTTATAAGAGTGTCGTTTATGTGCCCAAACTTTCCGAAAATTTCAAAGAAATGGTCACGAAAAGCAAGCCGGAAGTCAACTTGACATATAGGTGGAACAAGACTGTTGCATCCCTATTCACCAACCTGAAGACGAAACCCGACAAAAATCGCCGTTCAGACGTAGTTTATAAAATAAATTGCCAGGGGAAAACGGATGAATCCTGCAATCTTTGCTACATCGGCACCACCAAACAACTCCTTCGGCAAAGAATGGCAAACCACAAGTCAGATATTCGCCTAAAAAGTTCTGAGAAGACGGCACTGGCTTCTCACATCGTTGATACCGGTCACACACCAAACTTCGAGGGAGTGGAGATCCTTGCAACAGAAAAACATACATCTAAACGTTACACACTATAGGCACTGTATATAATTAACAACAAAAATAATATGAACCGCAAACAAGACACACAAAATATATCTGCCGCTTACTGTTCATTAGTTTCTTATAATAAATATCATAAAACGTAGACTAATCTTCAAACTAGAAGTGTTCAAAATCTGTTTTTAATCTGTTTTTTAAATGTTTCAAACAAATTATTGTTTTATATATTAAAAATCTTAAAATTTAACGTTATGTAAGTCATATTTTGTTCGTTTACTTGTATCAATATGTACAACATTATATCTCTTTTTAATTTTGTAAATAAAGACACCCCTGAAGAAGACGGTAACCACCGTCGCGTCGAAGCGTTGAGAAAATAAAATGAAAATTGCTTTCATTTAATCACCATTACGACCAATAAAGCCGACGAGAATCACTTCTTAAAAATTCTCTAAAGTCCAAATAAAAACCAACTTGGTCAAAAACTTCTAAAATAAACATATATTGGCATAATAGTTTGTATAATATTCGTGACTTAAATATATTTATATTAAGTTCTTAGAACATTGGCGCAAAATTTTAAATAGTCTGATAACTCCAGCGCAATGTGCCAATACTGCAAAAAGCTAACTAAACGACTTTTTTCCGTTTGTAAAAAATGTCATATGGATTTAGTATGATGCTAAAAACGACAGAATATGCTGCTGGTGAATTTAACGTTAGTAAAATGTTAAAAGATGATTTGATGAGTTGCTGAAATTAGCACCATCCTCTTTTGAACCTAATATCATACTAAATATACCGATCAACCGGTTTGTCTTAAATTTTGCTCCATTATCCCTGTTATGTTCATAGCGTTTCAATGCTCTATTTAATTTCCTACCAAAACAATTACTGATCTTCGCGTGTTGTTGTTTAAATTTGGTGATTGTGTAACCAAATACCATTTCCAATCAAAATGGATATAACTGGTGATTTTTTTGCTACTTGGTTTTTTACGTTTATATTTTGAATCCGTCTCCAAAAAGAGATTCAATACGGATCTGTTTTTGAAGAAAAAATATTGGTTTTAATTTGAAACGAATTTGATTTTCAGAAAAAAATTGACGGCGGATCGACGGCAAGTCGATGTTTTTGTTGAAACGAAATCGACATAAGAGAACTGGCGGCTGTAATGTATTGCCTGCTCTTTCTATTGCTTTGTATTATAAGATAAAATGTTTGCCTCATGCCAGTCAGTATAGTGTATTCCTTCTCTTGCTCATAAGAGAGGGTTATGAAAGATACACAAAAAAAATGCTAAAATCACTGAATAAAAAAAATACATACTGGCGTTGCGTTATTGTCATTATGGCTAGTGCGAAAATGCTAGGTTTATAGCTGCGCTTACAGTAAAATAAAGATTTTCAGCGATGATCATGGATTATTTTTCTTTCATAGCTTGATGTCTAAAAAAGTATTTCACTTCTGGTGGAATAAAAAAGAAACATTTTTAGGTATAAGCTTTACTTCGAAAAGATAAAATTCAGAACTTTTGTTTTTATCATTGGGACACATTTTGGTGCTCTTATAATAAAAAGAATAAATCTATTGCAAAATGCAATTGGGTTAAACATAAAAAAGTATCTGTCACTAAGGATTGATTTACAAGCAGCTTATTGATTATTGTTTGTTTCTATGGTTTATGGCCTTATGACTTATGGTTTACCAAAAAATATATTCCGTGTGCGATGTGTATGTGTTTATTTCACGGCGTTAGTGTATATTTGATATATTGTTTTAGACATGTTGGGTCTTGGGAAACATTAATAGATCAGTGTTTACGATTTTTAATCATTTTTACCTAAGAGTTTTAAAGAATGCATTTTTTATAATAGGGAATTTACGTATTTAAATTAAAACTGGTGTTTTTTTTAGACGTGTGGTTTTCAAGAACAAATAAAACTCATATAATTTAATGTTATGGCCAAGAATTTAGCTTTATTATAAAGATAAGGGGTTGTCGTTATGTTTTAAAAATGATTTCGGGCAAGTGGCCGCCGCGGCTGGCTCGAATAAAATCCAAGATGCCAGATTTTCGACCACTTTTTGCTCAATTGGGTCCGTATGTCAGCAATAACGCGCCGAATATTCTCTTCTAAGTCGCCAATCGCCCCCGGCTTATCTCCATAGGCAAGCGACTTCAAATAACCTCACAAAACATAGTCCCGCCGTGTTAAATCGCACGATCTTGGAGGCCACGCCAAAGGCCCACGGCGCGAGATAATGCGCTCACCAAAATTTTCTTCAATATATTGATTGTTGCGTTGGCTGTATTGCAAATGGCGCCGTCCTGTTGGAACGAAAGTTAGTCCACATTAATATCCTCCAATTCAGGCACGAAAAAGACATTAATCATGGCTCTATAGCGTCCCCCATTGACTGTAACATTATGGCCGGCTTCATTTTTGAAGAAATGTTGACCAATGATCCCCTCTGCCCATAGAGCACACAAAACAGTTACTTTTTGGCGATCTAACGGCGTCTCAACAATGGCTTGTGGATTATGATGACTCCAAATACAACAATTTTGCTTATTTACGTACCCATTTAAACAAAAGTGAGTTTTATAGCTAAACAAAATTTTCTTGTGATATTCGCGTTCGGTGGCCTTCTCGATTTGGTTATAAATTTGCACGCTTTCAAAACGTTGTTCAGGAGTAAGTCAATTCATTATGAAATGGCAAACTTAACTTAGCATATATCAATTGACAGCTGTCAAAAAGGCCAACTCCGAAAAAAGTATTGCCAGATTGATAACCACACGTCTAAAAACACACCTTATATTCACTTTGGTTTGTAATAGAGTTCTAAACAAACAAAGCAAAAGTTATAAAACAACATTTAAAAGAAATTTCCATGCATCTATTAAGAAAAGGATATATAATGACAAATTATATAATATATATACAGAGAAAAGTATTCTTCCTCAGTTCTTAAGGCCTTTTCCAAACGTTTCGCCAATCTTCAGCCGTTATTTTTAAAAATTGTTCCTAGGCAAATTTTTGAACATTTAATAATTTAAATGTTGTGTTTCGTCTGCCTACTCTTGCCTTGACAGTTGTCCAAATATATTCAATGGGATTGAGGTGTGGATGATAGGGTGGTAAACGTAGAACCTCATGGACATGCCATTATTCATCGGCAATCTTATGCCTTTGGTTGCGTTGTATTTGATATTTTATTTGTGTTTTTTTTAACTTTAAACATTGTATTTTGCACCAATGGTTCGGCCGAACCATCCGTTGCGATGTAATATCTTTTTTCTTTAGTAATTCCTTATTTTAGTCACAATAATATTGGTGTTGATGTTTTTATTGTTGTTGCTGATGATGCCGATGATATTATTGCTGTTGTTGTTGGTGTTGCTGTTGTAGATTTCGTTCTTATTGGTTTTGTTGTCGTCGTCCTCGTTGTTGTTGTTGTTGTGGTTGTTGTTGCTGTTGATGTTGTTGTTGGTGTTGTTATTGCTGCTGTCATTGTTGTTGTTGTTGTTGGTGTTGTTGTTGTTGTTGTTGTTGTTGTTGTTGTTGTTGTTGTTGTTGTTGTTGTTGTTGTTGTTGTTGCTGTTGTTGTTGTTGTTGTTGTTGTTGTTGTTGTTGTTGTTGCTGCTGCTGCTGCTGTTCTTGTTGTTGTTGTTACTGTTGTTGTTGTTGTTTTTGTTGTTGTTGTTGTTGTTGTTGTTGTTGTTGTTGTTGTTGTTGTTGTTGTTGTTGTTGCTGTTGTTGTTGTTGTTGTTGTTGTTATTGTTGTTGTTATTGTCGTGTTATTGTTGTTGTTGTTGTTATTGTTGTTGGTGTTGTTGTTGTTGTTGTTGTTGTTGTTTTGTTAGTGTTGTTTATACCTCGTTTTCGTTTTATTACCTCATATAGTTCACGTTTGAACAACTCTGTAGTTTGCGGAATATTGTTTTGGGTTAGCCATTTTATCATTTCGCATTTTTTGCTAGCGGAAGTCACAGTACACATAATAAGGTAATATATTGCGCATGTTGTCATAATTCGGTTGTTACATTTGGCAAAACGTCTTTGAGATTTGGCACATACACTCTCATTTTTGACATTTTCACATATGAATAGAGATGGGGTAATATTTCAGTAAGATGTGTTCAGTAAGAGGTAACAGTAGATCAAAAATAACTGCTATTGAAATAACATTTGAAATTTCTAAATTTGTATTTTCATCAAACCAAACAGCGGAATATAGATAAAAAAGTGATAAATAATTAATTTTAAAATTGCAGTGGAAAATAGTTTATTAAAATTGTTTTTTCACTGACAATTTTTGTTCCATAATTGTTATTTCAGTAACAGGGATTTATAAATGTTACTTAAAAGTAGCAGTAACAGATATTGCAACTATAAGTTTGGCCCTTGCCTAAGCATATGCGCATACCAAATGTGACACGAGTGTCTATGAGTTTTGCCACATGCGCGAACTCGAACGAAAATGAAAACCGGAATATATTACCTTTATTATGTGTACTGTGAGCAGAAGTAATTTGTTTTTCAATCCAATTTATTGTGGTAAATGGCGTTCTCCATTACAATAACTGAAGGTTTCTCCAAGTTATTCAAAACTTGTTCTTGAATCCATTTACAGACATTTTACAAAATTCATGTCGTCGTGATAGTCTCCCGTTTTCGTTGCAGATCTGAATAAAAGTAAGGAGTTTTTCAGGAAGCCTTCTTCACCACCTGAATTGCGCCATTATTAACATCCCTTCTTTTGAAATTGGTGTGTTCAATCTCCAGATACTTCATTCACATGAGTTTAATATCAAAGGATGGTAGTGCCCAGCCAAGTTCTGGCACTACTTTGTAAAACAAAATTAATTTTCATTTTGCAGTAAACACATAATGGCATAATAGTTTTTATAATATTCGTTACTTAAATATATTTATATTAAGTTCTTAGAACATTGGCGCAAAATTTTAAATAGTCTGATAATTCCAGCGCAATGTGCCAATACTGCAAAAAATGTTATATGGATTTAGTATGATGCTAAAAACGACAGAATATGCTGCTGGTGAATTTAACGATAGTAAAATGTTAAATGATGATTTGATGAGTTGCTGAAATTAGCAACATACTCTTTTTAACCTTATATCATACTAAATATGCTTTAGAATCAAATGGTTTATCTTAAATTTTGCTGCATTATCCCTGTTATGTTCATAGCGTTTCAATGATCTATTTAATTTCCTACCAAAACAATCACTGATCCTCCTGTGTTGTTGTTTAAATTTGGTGATTGTGTAAACAAATACCCTTTCCAATCAAAATAGATATATATGTATAATGTTTAAATAATAAGTTTAAAAAATTCAATTGTGAGATAAAATAGTCTAACCGTTATATATTGTGTTCCCCTGTCCCGTTTTTCTGAGTGGATGTAATTTTTCTTTTTTCAACTATTTATCGATGTTAATTTTATTTTTAAATATTGATTATAGTGCCCGATGTTGTCATTGACAAATGGTAAAGGATAACATTACAACTATAAATCGCAACAATCCAAAATATATATAATAAGAATATAAATCACCTCAAATGCAATAAATGGGTTTAAGAAATAAACTACGTGGTTTTCTTTTTAGTATTTTTTTTCAGGATAGATTCAGTTGATTTGATCTGCGTTAGTAAGTATTATTTACAATATTTCATATAATTTATATTATATATTAAGCAATAATATTAAAACGAAAGTATATGCATATGTAATTCAATATTATTATTTTTTGTTTGTAGTAGATAAGTTACGAATATTTGTATTTTCTCTTTGGATTTGCTAATTTTTCAAATTCGCGCTATTCCGCGTAACAAAGAACCCACAGTAATTTTTGAATGACGATAATGCAAAATATAGTTAGATTTCCTCAATAGAACTTTATTTATTTCCAAATTTAAGCAACTTGATGTCTGTTTTAGGGGAAATTATGAGTCATACTGCAACAATAATGCACTTTTATCCAAAAAGTAAATAATTGTGATAAAACTTAAATTGCATTTAAATCATAAGAGTTAATTTATATATATAATTGTAATATAAATAAAAATCTAGCGAGTTTTGGGGAAATAGTGTTTTATAGCTTGAACCAAATCACTTAGCCCTTTTATTATTTTTTTTTCTCTCATCTCTCTGATCATCTCATTAATTTTGAATTGAATTAAATTGAATTTTTATTGAGACTTTTCGGTTACAGTTATTGTCTTATTCTAATTACAATTCTTATGTCTATTTTAACTAAGTGAACTGGCGGCTATAATGTATTGCCTGCTCTTTATATTGCTTTGTTTTATAACATACAATGTATGCCTCATGGCAGTTTCCAGCGATGATCATGGATTATTTTTCTTTCATGACTTGATGTCTAAAAAAGTATTTCATCTCTGGTGGACTAAAAAAGAAAAATTTTTAGGTATAAGCTTTACTTTGAAAGATAAAATTGAGAATTTTTGTTTTTATCATTGGGACACATTTTGGTGGACTTATAATAAAAGGAATAAATCTATTGCAAAATGCAATTGGGTTAAACATAAAAAAGTACCTGTCACTAAGGATTGATTTATAAACAGCTAATGGATTATTGTTTGTTTCTATGTTTTATGGCCTTATGACTTGTGGTTTAGCAAAAAATATGTTCCGTGGGCGATTTGTATGTGTTTATTTCATGGCGTTAGTGTAAATTTGATATATTTTTTACACATTTTGGGTCTTGGGAAAACATTAACAGATCAGTGTTTACGATTTTAATAATTTTTACCTACGAGTCTTAAAGAATGTATTTTTGATAATAGGGAATTTACGTATTTAAATTAAAACTCATATAATTTAATGTTATGGCCAAGACTATAGCTTTATTATGAAGATAAGGGTTTGCCATTATGTTCTAAAAATGATTTCGGCAAGTGGCCGCCGTGGCGGGCTCGAATAAATTCCAAGAGGCCCGATTTTTGACTACTTTTTGCAGCAATTGGGTCCGTATGTCAGCAATAACGCGCCGAATATTCTCTTCTAAAGCGTCAATCGCCCCCGGCTATCTCCGCAGACAAGCGACTTCACATAACCTCACAAAAAATAGTCCAGCGGTTTTAAATCGCACGATCTTGGAGGCCACGCCAAAGGCCCACGGTACGAGATAATGCGCTCACCAAAAGTTTCTTCAATAGATTGATTGTTTCGTTGGCTGTATTGCATGTAGCGCCGTCTTGTTGGAATAAAAGGTAGTCCACATCAATATCCTCCAACTCAGGCACGAAAAAGACATTAATCATGGCTCTATAGCGTTCCCCATGTAAAATTATGGCTGGCTTCATTTTTGAAGAAATATGGACCAATGATCCCATCTGCCCATAGAACACACCAAGCAGTTACTTTTTGGTGATCTAACGGCGTCTCAACAATTGCTTGTGGATTATGATGACTCAAAATACAAATACAACAATTTTGGTTATTAACGTACAGATTTAACCGAAAGTGAGCTTTATCGCTAAACTAAATTTTCTTGTGATATTCGGGATCGGTGGCCCACTCGATTTGGTAATAAATTTGCACGATTTCCAAACGCTGTTCAGGAATAAGTCAATTCATTATGAAATGGCAAACTAAACTGAGCATATATCAATTGACAGCTATCAAAAAGGCCAACTCCGAAAAAAGTATTGCCAGATTGAAAGCCACACGTCTAAAAAAAACACCCTATATTCACCTTGGTTTGGAATTGAGTTTTAAACAAACAAAGCAGAATTTATAAAACAACATTTAAAAGAAAATTCCATGGATCCATTAATAAAAGGAAGACCTATTAAACCCAGACCCGTAAGAAAGGCTTTAAGGTATATAATGACAAAATATATAACATATATATACAAAGAAAAGTATTCTTCCTCAGTTCTTATAGCTTTTTCACAAACTTTTCGTCAATCTTCAGCCGTTATTTTTAAAAATTGTTCCTCGACTAATTTTTGAACATTTAATAATTTAAATATTGTGTTTTGTCTGCCTGCTCTTGCCTTGACAGTTGCCCAAATATATCCAATGGGATTGAGGTGTGGATGATAGGGTGGTAAACGTAGAACCTCATCGCCATCCCATGAATAATATCGTCAATCTATGCTTTGGGTTGTATTGTATTTGATATTTTATTTTAACATTTAACATTGTATTTTGCATCAATGGTTCGGCCGAACCGTCCGTTGCGATGTAATATCCTTTCCTTAGTAATTCCTTATGTTAGTCACAATAATATTCTTGTTGATGTTTTTATTGTTGTTGCTCATGATGATGGTGTTGATGATGCCGATGATGTTATTGCTATTGTTGTTGGTGTTGCTGTTGTAGATTGTGTTCTTATTGGTTTTGATGTTGTTGTTGTTGTTTTTGTTGGTGTTGTTGTTGTTGGTGATGTTGTTGTTGCTGTTGTTGTTGTTGCTGTTGTTGTGGTAGTTGTTGTTGTTGTTGATGTTGTTGTTGTTGTTGTTGTTTCCATTGTGGTTGCTGTTGTTGTTGTTGTATTCATTGTGGTTGCTGTTGTTGCTGCTACTGCTGCTGTTGTTGGCTCTTGAGGATGAAGATGACGATGTTTTTGTTGACGTCGGTGTCGTTGTTATTGTTGTTGGTGTTGTTGTTGTTGGTGTTGTTGTTGTTATCGTTGTTGTTGTTGTTGTTGTTGTTGTTGTTGTTGTTGTTGTTGTTGTTGTTGTTGTTGTTGTTGTTGTTGTTGTTGTTGTTGTTGTTGTTGTTGTTGTTGTTGGTGTTGTTGTTATTGTTGTTGTTGTTGTTATTATTATTATTATTATTATTATTATTATTATTATTATTATTATTATTATTATTATTATTATTATTATTATTATTATTATTATTATTGTTGTTGTTGTTGTTGTTGTTGTTGTTGTTGTTGTTGTTGTTGTTGTTGTTGTTGTTGTTGTTGTTGTTGTCGTTGTTGTTGCTGTTGATGTTGTTGTTGTTGTTGTTGGTGTTGTTGTTGTTGTTGTTTATGATGATGATTTTTTGTCGTCGTTATTGTTGTTGTTGTTGTTATTGTTGTTGTTGTTGTTGTTTTGTCAGTGTTGTGTATACCTCGTTTTAATTTTATTACCTCATATAGTTCACGTTTGAACATCTCTGTAGTTTGCGGAATATTGTTTTGGGTTAGCCATTTTATCATTTCGCATTTTTTGCTAGCGGAAGTCGCAGTACACATAATAAGGTAATATATTGCGCATGTTGTCATAATTAGGTTGTCATAATTCCAAAGTTCGGTTGTTACATTTGGCAAAACGTCTTTGAGATTTGGCACATACACTCTCATTTTTGACATTTTCACATATGAATAGAGATGGGGTAATATTTCAGTAAGATGTGTTCAGTAAGACGTAACAGTAGATCAAAAATAACTGTTATTGAAATAACATTTGAAATTGCTAAATTTGGATTTTCATCAAACCAAACAGCGGAATATAGATAAAAAAGTGATAAATAATTAATTTTAAAATTGCAGTGGAAAATAGTTTATTAAAATTGTTTTTTCACTGACAATTTTTGTTTAATAATTGTTATTTCAGTAACAGGGATTTATAAATGTTATTTAAAAGTAGCAGTAACAGATATTGCAACTAGAAGTTTGGCCCATGCATAAGCATATGCGTATACCAAATGTGACACGAGTGTCTATGAGTTTTGCCACATGCGCGAACTCGAACGAAAATGAAAACCGGAATATATTACCTTTATTATGTGTACTGTGAGCAGAAGTAATTTGTTTTTCAATCCAATTTATTGTGGTAAATGGCGTTCTCCATTACAATAACTGAAGGTTCCTCCAAGATATTCAAAACTTGTTCTTGAATCCATTTACAGACATTTTACAAAATTCATGTCGTCGTGATAGTCGCCCGTTTTCGTTGCAGATCTGAATAAGAGTAAGGAGTTTTTCAGGAAGCCTTCTTCACCACTTGAATTGCGCCGTTATTAACCTCTGTTCCTTTGAAATTGGTGTGTTTTCAATCCACTGCTACTGTCATCAGTCCATGCCCTTGTCCTTGTATGTGAGCTATAAATATAAATAAATGTTGTCATATTCTTTTGTTTTTTAGTCCCGGATTTTTCCCAGATACTTCATTCACATGAGTTTAATATCAAAGGATGGTAGTGCCCAGCCAAGTTCTGGCACTACTTTGTAAAACAAAATTAATTTTCATTTTGCAGTAAACACATAATGGCATAATAGTTTTTATAATATTCGCAACTTAAATATATTTATATTAAGTTCTTAGAACATTGGCGCAAAATTTTAAATAGTCTGATAACTCCAGCGCAATGCGCGAATACTGCAAAAAATGTTATATGGATTTAGTATGATGCTAAAAACGACAAAATATGCTGCTGGTGAATTTAACGTTAGTAAAATATTAAATGATGATTTGATGAGTTGCTGAAATTAGCAACATACTCTTTTTAACCTTATATCATACTAAATATGCTTTAGAATCAAATAGTTTATCTTAAATTTTGCTGCATTATCCCTGTTATGTTCAAAGCGTTTCAATGCTCTATTTAATTTCCTACCAAAACAATCACTGATCCGCCTGTGTTGTTGTTTAAATTTGGTGCTTGTGTGAACAAATACCCTTTCCAATCAAAATAGATATATATGTATAATGTATAAATAATAAGTTTAAAAAATTCAATTGTGAGATAAAATAGTCTAATCGTTATATATTGTGTTCCCCTATCCCGTTTTTCTGAGTGGATGTAATTTTTCTTTTTTCATCTATTTATCGATGTTAATTTTATTTTTAAATATTGATTATAGTGCCCGATGTTGTCATTGACAAATGGTAAAGGATAACATTACAACTATAAATCGCAACAATCCAAAATATATATGATAAGAATATAAATCACCTCAAATGCAATAAATGGGTTTAAGAAATAAACTACGTGGTTTTCTTTTTAGTATTTTTTTCAGGATAGATTCAGTTGAATTTGATCTGCGTTAGTAAGTATTATTTACAATATTTCATATAATTTATATTATATATTAAGCAATAATATTAAAACGAAAGTATATGCATATGTAATTCAATATTATTATTTTTTGTTTGTAGTAGATAAGTTACGAATATTTGTATTTTCTCTTTGGATTTGCTTATTTTTCAAATTCGCGCTATTCCGCGTAACAAAGAACCCACAGTAATTTTTGGATGACGATAATGCAAAATATAGTTAGATTTCCTCAATAGAACTTAATTTATTTCCAAATTTAAGCATCTTGATGTCTCTTTTAGGGGAAATTATGAATCATACTGCAACAATAATGCACTTTTATCCAAAAAGTAAATAATTGTGCTAAAACTTAAATTGCATTTAAATCATAAGAGTTAATTTATATAACTAAGTGAACTGGCGGCTATAATGTATTGCCTGCTCTTTATATTGCTTTGTTTTATAACATACAATGTATGCTTCATGGCAGTCAGTATAGTGTTTTATGATCTTGCTCATAAGAGATGGTTATAAAAGATACACAAAAAATACTAAAATCACTGAACAAAAAAAAAACATACTGGCGTTACGTTATTGTCATTATGGCTAGTGCGAAAATGCTGGGTTTATTGCTTCGCTTACAGTAAAATAAAGATGAATTTCCAGCGATGATCATGGATTATTTTTCTTTCATGACTTGATGTCTAAAAAAGTATTTCATCTCTGGTCGACTGAAAAAGAAAAATTTTTAGGTATAAGCTTTACTTTGAAAATATAAAATTGAGAATTTTTGTTTTTATCATTGGGACAAATTTTGGTGGACTTATAATAAAGGGAATAAATCTATTGCAAAATGCAATTGGGTTAAACATAAAAAAGTACCTGACACTAAGGATTGATTTATAAACAGATAATGGATTATTGGTTGTTTCTATATTTTATGGCCTTATGACTTGTGGTTTAGCAAAAAATATGTTCCGTGGGCGATTTGTATGTGTTATTTCATGGCGTTAGTGTAAATTTGATATATTTTTTACACATTTTGGGTCTTGGGAAAACATTAACAGATCAGTGTTTACGATTTTAATAATTTTTACCTACGAGTCTTAAAGAATGTATTTTTGATAATAGGGAATTTACGTATTTAAATTAAAACTCATATAATTTAATGTTATGGCCAAGACTATAGCTTTATTATGAAGATAAGGGTTTGCCATTATGTTCTAAAAATGATTTCGGCAAGTGGCCGCCGTGGCGGGCTCGAATAAATTCCAAGAGGCCCGATTTTTGACTACTTTTTGCAGCAATTGGGTCCGTATGTCAGCAATAACGCGCCGAATATTCTCTTCTAAAGCGTCAATCGCCCCCGGCTATCTCCGCAGACAAGCGACTTCACATAACCTCACAAAAAATAGTCCAGCGGTTTTAAATCGCACGATCTTGGAGGCCACGCCAAAGGCCCACGGTACGAGATAATGCGCTCACCAAAAGTTTCTTCAATAGATTGATTGTTTCGTTGGCTGTATTGCATGTAGCGCCGTCTTGTTGGAATAAAAGGTAGTCCACATCAATATCCTCCAACTCAGGCACGAAAAAGACATTAATCATGGCTCTATAGCGTTCCCCATGTAAAATTATGGCTGGCTTCATTTTTGAAGAAATATGGACCAATGATCCCATCTGCCCATAGAACACACCAAGCAGTTACTTTTTGGTGATCTAACGGCGTCTCAACAATTGCTTGTGGATTATGATGACTCAAAATACAAATACAACAATTTTGGTTATTAACGTACAGATTTAACCGAAAGTGAGCTTTATCGCTAAACTAAATTTTCTTGTGATATTCGGGATCGGTGGCCCACTCGATTTGGTAATAAATTTGCACGATTTCCAAACGCTGTTCAGGAATAAGTCAATTCATTATGAAATGGCAAACTAAACTGAGCATATATCAATTGACAGCTATCAAAAAGGCCAACTCCGAAAAAAGTATTGCCAGATTGAAAGCCACACGTCTAAAAAAAACACCCTATATTCACCTTGGTTTGGAATTGAGTTTTAAACAAACAAAGCAGAATTTATAAAACAACATTTAAAAGAAAATTCCATGGATCCATTAATAAAAGGAAGACCTATTAAACCCAGACCCGTAAGAAAGGCTTTAAGGTATATAATGACAAAATATATAACATATATATACAAAGAAAAGTATTCTTCCTCAGTTCTTATAGCTTTTTCACAAACTTTTCGTCAATCTTCAGCCGTTATTTTTAAAAATTGTTCCTCGACTAATTTTTGAACATTTAATAATTTAAATATTGTGTTTTGTCTGCCTGCTCTTGCCTTGACAGTTGCCCAAATATATCCAATGGGATTGAGGTGTGGATGATAGGGTGGTAAACGTAGAACCTCATCGCCATCCCATGAATAATATCGTCAATCTATGCTTTGGGTTGTATTGTATTTGATATTTTATTTTAACATTTAACATTGTATTTTGCATCAATGGTTCGGCCGAACCGTCCGTTGCGATGTAATATCCTTTCCTTAGTAATTCCTTATGTTAGTCACAATAATATTCTTGTTGATGTTTTTATTGTTGTTGCTCATGATGATGGTGTTGATGATGCCGATGATGTTATTGCTATTGTTGTTGGTGTTGCTGTTGTAGATTGTGTTCTTATTGGTTTTGATGTTGTTGTTGTTGTTTTTGTTGGTGTTGTTGTTGTTGGTGATGTTGTTGTTGCTGTTGTTGTTGTTGCTGTTGTTGTGGTAGTTGTTGTTGTTGTTGATGTTGTTGTTGTTGTTGTTGTTTCCATTGTGGTTGCTGTTGTTGTTGTTGTATTCATTGTGGTTGCTGTTGTTGCTGCTACTGCTGCTGTTGTTGGCTCTTGAGGATGAAGATGACGATGTTTTTGTTGACGTCGGTGTCGTTGTTATTGTTGTTGGTGTTGTTGTTGTTGGTGTTGTTGTTGTTATCGTTGTTGTTGTTGTTGTTGTTGTTGTTGTTGTTGTTGTTGTTGTTGTTGTTGTTGTTGTTGTTGTTGTTGTTGTTGTTGTTGTTGTTGTTGTTGTTGTTGTTGGTGTTGTTGTTATTGTTGTTGTTGTTGTTATTATTATTATTATTATTATTATTATTATTATTATTATTATTATTATTATTATTATTATTATTATTATTATTATTTTATTATTATTGTTGTTGTTGTTGTTGTTGTCGTTGTTGTTGTTGTTGTTGTTGTTGTTGTTGTTGTTGTTGTTGTTGTTGTCGTTGTTGTTGCTGTTGATGTTGTTGTTGTTGTTGTTGGTGTTGTTGTTGTTGTTGTTTATGATGATGATTTTTTGTCGTCGTTATTGTTGTTGTTGTTGTTATTGTTGTTGTTGTTGTTGTTTTGTCAGTGTTGTGTATACCTCGTTTTAATTTTATTACCTCATATAGTTCACGTTTGAACATCTCTGTAGTTTGCGGAATATTGTTTTGGGTTAGCCATTTTATCATTTCGCATTTTTTGCTAGCGGAAGTCGCAGTACACATAATAAGGTAATATATTGCGCATGTTGTCATAATTAGGTTGTCATAATTCCAAAGTTCGGTTGTTACATTTGGCAAAACGTCTTTGAGATTTGGCACATACACTCTCATTTTTGACATTTTCACATATGAATAGAGATGGGGTAATATTTCAGTAAGATGTGTTCAGTAAGACGTAACAGTAGATCAAAAATAACTGTTATTGAAATAACATTTGAAATTGCTAAATTTGGATTTTCATCAAACCAAACAGCGGAATATAGATAAAAAAGTGATAAATAATTAATTTTAAAATTGCAGTGGAAAATAGTTTATTAAAATTGTTTTTTCACTGACAATTTTTGTTTAATAATTGTTATTTCAGTAACAGGGATTTATAAATGTTATTTAAAAGTAGCAGTAACAGATATTGCAACTAGAAGTTTGGCCCATGCATAAGCATATGCGTATACCAAATGTGACACGAGTGTCTATGAGTTTTGCCACATGCGCGAACTCGAACGAAAATGAAAACCGGAATATATTACCTTTATTATGTGTACTGTGAGCAGAAGTAATTTGTTTTTCAATCCAATTTATTGTGGTAAATGGCGTTCTCCATTACAATAACTGAAGGTTCCTCCAAGATATTCAAAACTTGTTCTTGAATCCATTTACAGACATTTTACAAAATTCATGTCGTCGTGATAGTCGCCCGTTTTCGTTGCAGATCTGAATAAGAGTAAGGAGTTTTTCAGGAAGCCTTCTTCACCACTTGAATTGCGCCGTTATTAACCTCTGTTCCTTTGAAATTGGTGTGTTTTCAATCCACTGCTACTGTCATCAGTCCATGCCCTTGTCCTTGTATGTGAGCTATAAATATAAATAAATGTTGTCATATTCTTTTGTTTTTTAGTCCCGGATTTTTCCCAGATACTTCATTCACATGAGTTTAATATCAAAGGATGGTAGTGCCCAGCCAAGTTCTGGCACTACTTTGTAAAACAAAATTAATTTTCATTTTGCAGTAAACACATAATGGCATAATAGTTTTTATAATATTCGCAACTTAAATATATTTATATTAAGTTCTTAGAACATTGGCGCAAAATTTTAAATAGTCTGATAACTCCAGCGCAATGCGCGAATACTGCAAAAAATGTTATATGGATTTAGTATGATGCTAAAAACGACAAAATATGCTGCTGGTGAATTTAACGTTAGTAAAATATTAAATGATGATTTGATGAGTTGCTGAAATTAGCAACATACTCTTTTTAACCTTATATCATACTAAATATGCTTTAGAATCAAATAGTTTATCTTAAATTTTGCTGCATTATCCCTGTTATGTTCAAAGCGTTTCAATGCTCTATTTAATTTCCTACCAAAACAATCACTGATCCGCCTGTGTTGTTGTTTAAATTTGGTGCTTGTGTGAACAAATACCCTTTCCAATCAAAATAGATATATATGTATAATGTATAAATAATAAGTTTAAAAAATTCAATTGTGAGATAAAATAGTCTAATCGTTATATATTGTGTTCCCCTATCCCGTTTTTCTGAGTGGATGTAATTTTTCTTTTTTCATCTATTTATCGATGTTAATTTTATTTTTAAATATTGATTATAGTGCCCGATGTTGTCATTGACAAATGGTAAAGGATAACATTACAACTATAAATCGCAACAATCCAAAATATATATGATAAGAATATAAATCACCTCAAATGCAATAAATGGGTTTAAGAAATAAACTACGTGGTTTTCTTTTTAGTATTTTTTTCAGGATAGATTCAGTTGAATTTGATCTGCGTTAGTAAGTATTATTTACAATATTTCATATAATTTATATTATATATTAAGCAATAATATTAAAACGAAAGTATATGCATATGTAATTCAATATTATTATTTTTTGTTTGTAGTAGATAAGTTACGAATATTTGTATTTTCTCTTTGGATTTGCTTATTTTTCAAATTCGCGCTATTCCGCGTAACAAAGAACCCACAGTAATTTTTGGATGACGATAATGCAAAATATAGTTAGATTTCCTCAATAGAACTTAATTTATTTCCAAATTTAAGCATCTTGATGTCTCTTTTAGGGGAAATTATGAATCATACTGCAACAATAATGCACTTTTATCCAAAAAGTAAATAATTGTGCTAAAACTTAAATTGCATTTAAATCATAAGAGTTAATTTATATAACTAAGTGAACTGGCGGCTATAATGTATTGCCTGCTCTTTATATTGCTTTGTTTTATAACATACAATGTATGCTTCATGGCAGTCAGTATAGTGTTTTATGATCTTGCTCATAAGAGATGGTTATAAAAGATACACAAAAAATACTAAAATCACTGAACAAAAAAAAAACATACTGGCGTTACGTTATTGTCATTATGGCTAGTGCGAAAATGCTGGGTTTATTGCTTCGCTTACAGTAAAATAAAGATGAATTTCCAGCGATGATCATGGATTATTTTTCTTTCATGACTTGATGTCTAAAAAAGTATTTCATCTCTGGTCGACTGAAAAAGAAAAATTTTTAGGTATAAGCTTTACTTTGAAAATATAAAATTGAGAATTTTTGTTTTTATCATTGGGACAAATTTTGGTGGACTTATAATAAAGGGAATAAATCTATTGCAAAATGCAATTGGGTTAAACATAAAAAAGTACCTGACACTAAGGATTGATTTATAAACAGATAATGGATTATTGGTTGTTTCTATATTTTATGGCCTTATGACTTGTGGTTTAGCAAAAAATATGTTCCGTGGGCGATTTGTATGTGTTATTTCATGGCGTTAGTGTAAATTTGATATTTTTTTTACACATGTTGGGTCTTGGGAAAACATTAACAGATCAGTGTTTACGATTTTTAATAATTTTTACCTACGAGTCTTAAAGAATGTATTTTTGATAATAGGGAATTTACGTATTTAAATTAAAACTCATATAATTTAATGTTATGGCCAAGACTATAGCTTTATTATGAAGATAAGGGTTTGCCATTATGTTCTAAAAATTATTTCGGGCAAGTGGCCGCCGTGGCGGGCTCGAATAAATTCCAAGAGGCCCGATTTTCTTTTTGCAGAAATTGGGTCCGTATGTCAGCAATAACGCGCCGAATATTCTCTTCTAAATCGTCAATCGCCCCCGGCTTATCTCCGCAAACAAGCGACTTCACATAACCTCACACAAAATAGTCCAGCGGTTTTAAATCGCACGATCTTGGAGGCCACGCCAAAGGCCCACGGCACGAGATAATGCGCTCACCAAAAGTTCCTTCAATAGATTGATTGTTTCGCTGGCTGTATCGCATGTAGCGCCGTCTTGTTGGAACAAAAGGTAGTCCACATCAATATCCTCCAACTCAGGCACGAAAAAGACATTAATCATGGCTCTATAGCGTTCCCCATGTAAAATTATGGCCGGCTTCATTTTTGAAGAAATATGGACCAATGATCCCATCTGCCCATAGAACACACCAAGCAGTTACTTTTTGGTGATCTAACGGCGTCTCAACAATTGCTTGTGGATTATGATGACTCAAAATACAACAATTTTGGTTATTAACGTACAGATTTAACCGAAAGTGAGCTTTATCGCTAAACTAAATTTTCTTGTGATATTCGGGATCGGTGGCCCACTCGATTTGGTAATAAATTTGCACGATTTACAAACGCTGTTCAGGAATAAGTCAATTCATTATGAAATGGCAAACTAAACTGAGCATATATCAATTGACAGCTATCAAAAAGGCCAACTCCGAAAAAAGTATTGCCAGATTGAAAGCCACACGTCTAAAAAAAACACCCTATATTCACTTTGGTTTGGAATTGAGTTTTAAACAAACAAAGCAGAATTTATAAAACAACATTTAAAAGAAAATTCCATGGATTCATTAATAAAAGGAAGACCTATTGGAACCCAGACCCGTAAGAAAGTCTTTAAGGTATATAATGACAAAATATATAACATATATATACAAAGAAAAGTATTCTTCCTCAGTTCTTATAGCTTTTTCACAAACTTTTCGTCAATCTTCAGCCGTTATTTTTAAAAATTGTTCCTCGGCTAATTTTTGAACATTTAATAATTTAAATATTGTGTTTTGTCTGCCTGCTCTTGCCTTGACAGTTGCCCAAATATATCCAATGGGATTGAGGTGTGGATGATAGGGTGGTAAACGTAGAACCTCATCGCCATCCCATGAATAATATCGTCAATCTATGCTTTGGGTTGTATTGTATTTGACATTTTATTTTAACATTAAACATTGTATTTTGCATCAATGGTTCGGCCGAACCGTCCGTTACGATGTAATATCCTTTCCTTAGTAATTCCTTATGTTAGTCACAATAATATTCTTGTTGATGTTTTTATTGTTGTTGCTCATGATGATGGTGTTGATGATGCCGATGATGTTATTGCTATTTTTGTTGGTGTTGCTGTTGTAGATTGTGTTCTTCTTGGTTTTGATGTCGTTGTTGTTGTTGTTGGTGTTGTTGTTGTTGGTGATGTTGTTGTTGCTGTTGTTGTTGTTGCTGTTGTTGTGGTAGTTGTTGTTGTTGATGTTGTTGATGTTGTTGTTGGTTGTTGATGTTTATGTTGAGGATGTTTTTTTTATATCGGTTTTGTTGTTATTGTTGGTGTTGCTGTTGTTGTTGTTGTTGTAGTTGTTTTATTACCTCATATAGTTCAAGTTTGAACATCTGTGTAGTATGCGGAATATTGTTTTGGGTTAGCCATTTTATCATCTCGAATTTTTTGCTAGCAGAAGTAATTTGTTTTCAATCCAATTTATTGTGGTAAGAGACGTTGTCCATTACAATAACTAAAGGTTCCTCCAAGTTATTAAAACCTTGTTCTTGCATCCATTTGCAGACATTTCCAAAATTCAGTGTCCCGTTTTCGTTACAGATTTGAATAACAGTAAGGAGAGTTTTTCAGGAAGCCTTCTTCACCACCTGAATTGCGCCATTATTAACCTCTGTTACTTTGAAATTGTTGTCTTCAATTCACTGCTACTCTCATCAGTCCATGCCCTTGTCCTTGTATGTGAGCTATACAAATAACTTTCGTCCAAATAAATTATGTTATATCCTTTTGTTTTTTAGTCCCGAATTTTTCTCAGATACTTCACTCGCATGAGTTTGATATCCAAGGGAACGGTAGTTCCCAGCCAAGTTCTTGCACTACACCCTTTTTACAGGAACGAGCCTCCCCTCTAACTTCAAAATTATCAGAGAAATCTGTTATTTAATGATTACTTGATTGACTGAAATTGTGTTGGTTTACTTGGAAAATTTTCTTTTATTATACCTAATTACTCAATTTTGAAATGCAAATTTGCCAAGTAAACCAACACAATTTAAGTCAGTAATCATTAAATAACAGATTTAACTGATAATTTTAAGGTTCTTCCATATAACTACTCAAAATATTTGATATTTAACATTAATAAACTTAGAACTTGGTGTACTTGTAGATCTCACTACTTTTCGCGGCTGACTTGTTACGCAAAGGTTTTTGTATATAGAAGAACTTGGCTACTTTTTTTAACATTCATGCTTTTCGTGTGATCATTTCTTTCACAAAGAAGTTTGCCATTGATTTGCGCTTTCTTGTATCTAAATCGGTTTTTTGCAAAATATTTTTTTTTATTATTAATATCTACGCTGAAATTAGTCAACCCAAAATAAAGAAATTGAACTCATACATTCAATCTCTTTATATAATAATCTTTACTCATAAGATCTCTTGCGCACCATTTTTGTTCTCTTAAATACTTGATCTGCGCAATCGACCGTTAGCCAAGTGAATTGGTCAAGCTGTACAATATTTGTTTGTTAACTGTAGAAGCAATATTATCAAGTGGCGTGTTTTTTATATTCTAGTTTTTCATGCCAAATAAATAATAATTTAAATGTTACTCTTAACTGTATTAATTTACTTATTCAAACACGTTTGGCCTTAATTTACAGATGATAAGAGTTAGTTTTAGGTAAATGCTTTAAATTATTTACTTAAGCTTTGTTTACACGATTGGCAGAACTTACAATATTGTCAGATCTGCCAGTGGAAAACATGCTTACAATGTCCTATAATTGTGTAAACTTACAAGAAATTTTCAGAAAATTTATGATACAAATAATTGTAAGATCATTGTCTGACAGTTAATTGTAAGAAATCCTACAATCGTGTAATCTTACAATTAATTGCCGGAAAATCTTTCTAACAATTAAATAGATGACGTAAATTATATAATTATACACAATTTGTAGTCAGACCTCTCAATTTTTATCATTGTGTGAGGTTTCTGACAATGAAAAAATTGTAAGATGTACTTGTCATATAATTTTTTAATGTTAGACAATTTATAGAAATGTTGGACGTCGCACTCGAAAGCTTTTGAATTATTGTTGTTGTTTTTTCTTTGTTAAAATGAATCGTTGGTATAGAAAAAGGATTCTGATAATAAAAACTCATTCGTGAAGCAATTAGTGTAATGTAATGACAAATAAAAGGAAATGAAAAAAGAAATGGGTAGGGATATAAGAAATCAGATTCAGGAAAAGGGGATCAGTTTTTGTTTTGGAGTCAAGGTAGTATTATTTAAAAGTCGTTGGAAAATAGAATTGATATTATCAAATTTAAAAAGAAAATCCGTTATTTTTTGGAAAAGTTGGTAAATATTTTTCGGTTCGTTAACAAAAATGTATTTCATTTAAAAATTTATTGTATTTATTTCATTTATTAAATAGAAAAAAACATGGAAAGGTCAGAAAACGAAACAATCGATGGAACATTTTGGCCTATTTTCACTTCAAGTTCCCAGTCGCCGCCTCATGGAAAAACAATCCTACAGAAAAAAAGTATAAAGTGAATGGTCCCACAATGTTATCTTGAAGTTAATTCAAGAAATCGAAGTGCGACGCAGTCTTTGGGATGTTGGTTGCCCAGACTATAAGTTGCTAAAGGAAATCTTATGGCAAGAAGTCGGGGATGCTACAGGTATGAGCATATTCAAATGCAAGGGCAAATAGGCGAATCTACTCATAACATTCAATGCCAATCTTGAAGTAGGGCCAATGTGCAACTCAATCTATTTCCATAACCTGGGAATATTTAAAGCAAATGATATTCTTAGAAGTCAACAAGGCCCTTCAATCAACATCGTCTTTAAAATTGGTAGCTATTCTATTTTCTTTATTTATTTTATTTTTTAAAATGCGTTTTTTTCAGGACTCTGCTCTTAACGATTCTTTCCTAGAAAATGTCGAGCAAGATGCACCAGCCTCTTCTACAATTTTCAATTTTTTTATTTAATTAATTTCAAAGGTAAACATTTAACACCATATCAAAGCCAAATACAAAACGTAACAATGAAACAAATGGCGGTTAAGATTTTACAGTCAATGCGATCATTAGGTTCTAGGCCTAAAAGTGCATCAACGGCCCTGTGCGAGTAAATAGACTAAGCTCAGCAAGTTAACATCAGAACAAGCCACATTTGCCAGGTCAAAATTGAGGCGAGCATTTAATGATATTATGGATGAAATTTCTATGATTGTAAAGTGTATTATGATTCAGTACGATGCAATTATTTTCATTATTTTATTTGTTTAACCTTCCTTCCAGCAACAGGAGCCCCATGTACTTGAATTTGATTCAAATTAAATGGTGATCGCGACAGATAATGAGTATAGCGAAGAGGCATCTTGTGATGTAAGTTTTCTCTTAGTATTTATCCTATCATCTTAACCGATGTTTTTACTTTATTATGTTTTAAATCTTTAATGGTTTTTGAATAGAAAAGACACAAATATTTGTGTTTATAATTTTGTTTTTAAAAGCATTTTGTAGATGGCATCGAGAACATCTAAAATAATTTTTGAGATCGTCGTTGCTGAAATCCAAAACAGGTATTGAAGGGAACGAAAATTATTCCCGGTAGCCAAGTATCTAAGTGTTAAGGAAAGCCGTTCGCCCCCTGAAATACTCTTGCGCATATTCGCATCTTGTCTCTGAATATGGGGAGTCACCATGTGATGACTGGACGTTGAAAATCAACTTCCAGAAATCAGAAACTATTTTGTTTAGGACTCCGTTGTCTAGCGCCTCAAGGGATACGAGAAAGAACTGGCGCAAGCCGGTGATCGTATGGCCACATGGACATCCACTGGCGAGTAAAAGTGTAGTAAAGTACCTTGGCATCTGGTTGGATCAGTACCTGTATTTCGACAGACATATAGGTGCTGCGTTGGCCAGGGCTAGGGGAGCATTTGCCTTGACAAAACGACTGTTTTATAGCAGCCGTCTTGACAGCAGGGTGAATGTGATTTGCTTCATGGCTCTCATCAGGCCGATTATTGCCTACGGATGCCCGGGGTGTGGTTCAACGTTGCCCCATCTCAAATGGAAAAGATTCGCGTGTTTGGGAGGCAATGTCTTAGACGTTGCCTTGGATTACACAGAACACCAGAGTCGGAGTACACAAGATATTATTCCAACCAGGTTCTATACAACGGAGCCAACATAAACAGAAAGATAACTTTTTGTTTAAGCTGATTCGGGGTCACGTTGCAAGAGCGATGTCCTCAACTAACAGCTTAATTTTTGGGGCTTATTACCCCAATAACGAATATTTTGAGAGTGCGCGGTTAAGTGGTTACATCCCCCCGAGGCATTCCTCTATTTAGACAGTCGAGGGCTGATACAGGATAGAATGGCGGTTCCGCTTATCTACCACGTCAGCCGTAAAACTGTAGATAGGCGACTCCTGTCGGGTCGAGACGTCATCGCTTAAGGTGGAGAAGAGCGCCTTCGGTTCAGTAGGACTGTGTCCGATCGGGACCGAAGGGATAGGGCGAAACAAGAGAACCAGTTCTGGTGGCTCTCTGAACAGCAGTTTGATAGCTAAAGTCGATTCAGAATGTATGTCTTGGCCGAATTACACAGATTTAGGGAAATTAGGTATAAGGAACAGTCGGGGTGGCACCAAAAAAAAAAAAATTAAAAATATATATGTATGCGGAGGCATAGGTGCATGCATCTGCGCGGCTGTATATGTATGTGCGTGCGTATATGTATGAACGTATATACATGTATGTGTGGGTGGCATGTTTTTGTGTGTCTGCATACGTATACAAAATATAAACATAAGAAAATTTAAAACGAAAAATGCTGCTGTGGCTGTTCTAGGTTTTAAGTGGTTTTGGGTATTTTTTGTGTCTAGCTTTAAGATAGTTATAAGTTAAGATTAAATAAAAATGTATTAAGAAAAAAAAAATGGGGAGTCACCAACGCTAAAATATAATCGAATTGGTTGTTGTAAATCACGATGAATTTTCTGAAAATATACGAAGAATTTTCTTTTAAATAAAACACGCTTGCTAATTTGCCGAATGTTCGAGAAGGAATTAAAACTTTTATTTGGTTGAAGTTAAATTAAGGTTTCCCTTAATACATCAGTTGAGTTGAATGTCAGTTGAATTGTTAAACGCGTTCCACAGTGACTTGCAGCAGGAATGCATGTCCAACATCACTCCTCAATCCTGGGCTTATTGAAGCTCACACTCAGTTCCAAGTTCTTTGAGTTTGAATTGAACCGGCACTAAAGGGATTTTGGCTACCATTAATATGAACAAGCACAGTGCGAGCATTAGGAAGATAGAGTAGGGTTTAAAAGGAGATACCGATGAACACTAGTTTTGAAACTTAGAATATCAAAATGGGTGGCAAAAATAGAGCTTGGTAAAGCATTCCACGTTCGTGTTGTACGACTAAAAAAAAATCTCTGTATTTGACTGCACTTCCGAAGTTGGGCTCAAGGGTAAACTGATGAGCATTCCTTGAAGCGCGAGTATTACGGCTGAATCGTTTAAGGGGAGGAATGCAGCTGGCTATTTCGCTAGAATATTGTTAAAAATAGCGATAAAATAGTGAAAGACTTAAAATTAAATTGAAAAAAAAAAATTTTTTCGACGGTGTTCTAAAGATGAAAATGTTTCCATTAAAGTTCTACCGCTTATCATTCTTAGAGCTCTATTTTGGATTCTGTCTAAGGGACTCAAATAAGTTTCGGGCGCTCTTGCCCATATGTGCGAGTTATACTCCTGCGACGAATGGAATAAAACCTTATAGATTATAGCCAGGTCAGATGGGGAAAAGAATTTCTTACATCTTCGAAGAAAGCCCAAGCACTTTGCAGCATTTTTGGTGACATCAAATATGTGTTCATTCCAAAAGAGGTGGTCTGTGATGTACATGCCAAGGACTGAAAGCTGATCGGTTTCTTCAATGCAAGTGCCACTCATGGATAGTGGCATGGAGGTTGGATTCTGCTTTAACGATACAAGACAGCACTGAGTTTTTTTTTATTTAACTATATGCCTGTAAGACCTAAGGTCTTTTAAATGCAACCTGAATTGCACGGCACTAGTTTTTGGCTCAGTGGATTTGCGAACCAGGTATTGACTTTCTCATTTTAACCCATGGGCGGCATCCAATTAAAATTGGAGGTATAGAAAAAATGCGCCTAGCGTGGGGAGCGAACCCACACGTTCTAGTTAGCAATCAAGGACTTTATCCACTGCGCCATTGACACCCAGTTTTTGAAGCATTAAATTCTACGCTTTTCGGTTACAGTTATTGTCTTATTCTAATTACAATTCTTATGTCTATTTTAACTAAGTGAATTGC
Organism: Philhelius pedissequus; assembly: GCA_910595825.1. Taxonomy (NCBI): domain Eukaryota; kingdom Metazoa; phylum Arthropoda; class Insecta; order Diptera; family Syrphidae; genus Philhelius; species Philhelius pedissequus. The sequence continues at coordinate 146,192,170 of OU343160.1, forward strand.
GGATATAATGTATTGCCTTCTCTTTCTATTGCTTTGTATTATAATATAGAATGCTTGCCTCATGGCAGTCAGTATAGTGTTTTCCTGTTCATAACAGTGGGTTATGAAAGATACACAACAAATGCTAAAATCGTCGTCTTGCGTTATTGTCATTATGGCTGCTACGAAAATGCTGGGTCACAAAGGAGGGTGAGTTTTGTTTATACTCATAGCTTCGCTTACAGTAAAATAAAGATGAATTTCCAGCGATGATCTTGGATTATTTGTCTTTCATGGCTTGATGTCTACAAAAGTATGTCATCTCTGGTGGAATAAAAAAGAAAAAATTTTAGGTATAAGCTTTACTTCGAAAAGATAAAATTCAGAATTTTTGTTTTTATCATTGGGACAAATTTTGGTGGACTTATAATAAAAGGAATAAATCTATTGCAAAATGCAATTGGGTTAAACATAAAAAAGTACCTGTCACTAAGGATTGATTTATAAACAGCTAATGGATTATTGTTTGTTTCAATGTTTTATGGCCTTATGACTTGTGGTTTAGCAAAAAATATGTTCCGTGGGCGATTTGTATGTGTTTATTTCATGGCGTTAGTGTAAATTTGATATATTTTTTACACATGTTGGGTCTTGGGAAAACATAAACAGATGAGTGTTTACGATTTTTAATAATTTTTACCTACGAGTCTTAAAGAATGTATTTTTGATAATAGGGAATTTACGTATTTAAATTAAAACTCATATAATTTAATGTTATGGCCAAGACTATAGCTTTATTATGAAGATAATGGTTTGCCATTATGTTCTAAAAATGATTTCGGGCAAGTGGTCGCCGTGACGGGCTCGAATAAATTCCAAGAGGCCCGATTTTTGCCCATTTTTTGCAGCAATTGGGTCCGTATGTGAGCAATAACGCGCCGAATATTCTCTTCTAAAGCGTCAATCGCCCCCGGCTTATCTCCGCAGACAAGCGACTTCACATAACCTCACAAAAAATAGTTCAGCGGTCTTAATTCGCACGATCTTGGAGGCCACGCCAAAGGCCCACGGCACGAGATAATGCGCTCACCAAAAGTTTCTTCAATAGATTGATTGTTTCGTTGGCTGTATTGCATGTAGCGCCGTCTTGTTGGAACAAGAGGTAGTCCACATCAATATCCTCCAACTCAGGCACGAAAAAGACATTAATCATGGCTCTATAGCGTTCCCCCTGTAAAATAATGGCCGGCTTCATTTTTGAAGAAATATGGACCAATGATCCCATCTGCCCATAGCAGTTACTTTTTGGTGATCTAATGGCGCCTCAACAATTGCTTGTGGATTATGATGACTCAAAATACAACAATTTTGGTTATTAACGTACAGATTTAACCGAAAGTGAGCTTTATCGCTAAACAAAATTTTCTTGTGATATTCGGGATCGGTGGCCCACTCGATTTGGTAATAAATTTGCACGATTTCCAAACGCTGTTCAGGAGTAAGTCAATTCATTATGAAATGGCAAACTAAACTGAGCATATATCAATTGACAGCTATCAAAAAGGCCAACTCCGAAAAAAGTATTGCCAGATTGAAAGCCACACGTCTAAAAAAACACCCTATATTCACTTTGGTTTGGAATTGAGTTTTAAACAAACAAAGCAGAATTTATAAAACAACATTTAAAAGAAAATTCCATGGATCCATTAATAAAAGGAAGACCTATTGGAACCCAGACCCGTAAGAAAGTCTTTAAGGTATATAATGACAAAATATATAACATATATATACAAAGAAAAGTATCCTTCCTCAGTTCTTATAGCTTTTTCACAAACTTTTCGTCAATCTTCAGCCGTTATTTTTAAAAATTGTTCCTCGGCTAATTTTTGAACATTTAATAATTTAAATATTGTGTTTTGTCTGCCTGCTCTTGCCTTGACAGTTACCCAAATATATCCAATGGGATTGAGGTGTGGATGATAGGGTGGTAAACGTAGAACCTCATCGCCATCCCATGAATAATATCGTCATTCTATGCTTTGGGTTGTGTTGTATTTGATATTTTATTTTAACATTAAACATTGTATTTTGCATCAATGGTTCGGCCGAACCGTCCGTTGCGATGTAATATCCTTTCCTTAGTAATTCCTTATGTCAGTCACAATAATATTGGTGTTGATATTTTTATTGTTGTTGCTCATGATGATGGTGTTGATGATGCCGATGATGTTATTGCTATTGTTGTTGGTGTTGCTGTTGTAGATTGTGTTCTTCTTGGTTTTGATGTCGTTGTTGTTGTTGTTGTTGGTGTTGTTGTTGTTGGTGATGTTGTTGTTGCTGTTGTTGTTGTTGCTGTTGTTGTGGTAGTTGTTGTTGTTGATGTTGTTGATGTTGTTGTTGGTTGTTGATGTTTATGTTGAGGATGAAGATGACGATGTTTTTTTTATATCGGTTTTGTTGTTATTGTTGGTGTTGCTGTTGTTGTTGTTGTTGTAGTTGTTTTATTACCTCATATAGTTCAAGTTTGAACATCTGTGTAGTATGCGGAATATTGTTTTGGGTTAGCCATTTTATCATCTCGAATTTTTTGCTAGCAGAAGTAATTTGTTTTCAATCCAATTTATTGTGGTAAGAGACGTTGTCCATTACAATAACTAAAGGTTCCTCCAAGTTATTAAAACCTTGTTCTTGCATCCATTTGCAGACATTTCCAAAATTCAGTGTCCCGTTTTCGTTACAGATTTGAATAACAGTAAGGAGAGTTTTTCAGGAAGCCTTCTTCACCACCTGAATTGCGCCATTATTAACCTCTGTTACTTTGAAATTGTTGTCTTCAATTCACTGCTACTCTCATCAGTCCATGCCCTTGTCCTTGTATGTGAGCTATACAAATAACTTTCGTCCAAATAAATTATGTTATATCCTTTTGTTTTTTAGTCCCGAATTTTTCTCAGATACTTCACTCGCATGAGTTTGATATCCAAGGGAACGGTAGTTCCCAGCCAAGTTCTTGCACTACACCCTTTTTACAGGAACGAGCCTCCCCTCTAACTTCAAAATTATCAGAGAAATCTGTTATTTAATGATTACTTGATTGACTGAAATTGTGTTGGTTTACTTGGAAAATTTTCTTTTATTATACCTAATTACTCAATTTTGAAATGCAAATTTGCCAAGTAAACCAACACAATTTAAGTCAGTAATCATTAAATAACAGATTTAACTGATAATTTTAAGGTTCTTCCATATAACTACTCAAAATATTTGATATTTAACATTAATAAACTTAGAACTTGGTGTACTTGTAGATCTCACTACTTTTCGCGGCTGACTTGTTACGCAAAGGTTTTTGTATATAGAAGAACTTGGCTACTTTTTTTAACATTCATGCTTTTCGTGTGATCATTTCTTTCACAAAGAAGTTTGCCATTGATTTGCGCTTTCTTGTATCTAAATCGGTTTTTTGCAAAATATTTTTTTTTATTATTAATATCTACGCTGAAATTAGTCAACCCAAAATAAAGAAATTGAACTCATACATTCAATCTCTTTATATAATAATCTTTACTCATAAGATCTCTTGCGCACCATTTTTGTTCTCTTAAATACTTGATCTGCGCAATCGACCGTTAGCCAAGTGAATTGGTCAAGCTGTACAATATTTGTTTGTTAACTGTAGAAGCAATATTATCAAGTGGCGTGTTTTTTATATTCTAGTTTTTCATGCCAAATAAATAATAATTTAAATGTTACTCTTAACTGTATTAATTTACTTATTCAAACACGTTTGGCCTTAATTTACAGATGATAAGAGTTAGTTTTAGGTAAATGCTTTAAATTATTTACTTAAGCTTTGTTTACACGATTGGCAGAACTTACAATATTGTCAGATCTGCCAGTGGAAAACATGCTTACAATGTCCTATAATTGTGTAAACTTACAAGAAATTGTCAGAAAATTTATGATACAAATAATTGTAAGATCATTGTCTGACAGTTAATTGTAAGAAATCCTACAATCGTGTAATCTTACAATTAATTGCCGGAAAATCTTTCTAACAATTAAATAGATGACGTAAATTATATAAAATTATACACAATTTGTAGTCAGACCTCTCAATTTTTATCATTGTGTGAGGTTTCTGACAATGAAAAAATTGTAAGATGTACTTGTCATATAATTTTTTAATGTTAGACAATTTATAGAAATGTTGGACGTCGCACTCGAAAGCTTTTGAATTATTGTTGTTGTTTTTTCTTTGTTAAAATGAATCGTTGGTATAGAAAAAGGATTCTGATAATAAAAACTCATTCGTGAAGCAATTAGTGTAATGTAATGACAAATAAAAGGAAATGAAAAAAGAAATGGGTAGGGATATAAGAAATCAGATTCAGGAAAAGGGGATCAGTTTTTGTTTTGGAGTCAAGGTAGTATTATTTAAAAGTCGTTGGAAAATAGAATTGATATTATCAAATTTAAAAAGAAAATCCGTTATTTTTTGGAAAAGTTGGTAAATATTTTTCGGTTCGTTAACAAAAATGTATTTCATTTAAAAATTTATTGTATTTATTTCATTTATTAAATAGAAAAAAACATGGAAAGGTCAGAAAACGAAACAATCGATGGAACATTTTGGCCTATTTTCACTTCAAGTTCCCAGTCGCCGCCTCATGGAAAAACAATCCTACAGAAAAAAAGTATAAAGTGAATGGTCCCACAATGTTATCTTGAAGTTAATTCAAGAAATCGAAGTGCGACGCAGTCTTTGGGATGTTGGTTGCCCAGACTATAAGTTGCTAAAGGAAATCTTATGGCAAGAAGTCGGGGATGCTACAGGTATGAGCATATTCAAATGCAAGGGCAAATAGGCGAATCTACTCATAACATTCAATGCCAATCTTGAAGTAGGGCCAATGTGCAACTCAATCTATTTCCATAACCTGGGAATATTTAAAGCAAATGATATTCTTAGAAGTCAACAAGGCCCTTCAATCAACATCGTCTTTAAAATTGGTAGCTATTCTATTTTCTTTATTTATTTTATTTTTTAAAATGCGTTTTTTTCAGGACTCTGCTCTTAACGATTCTTTCCTAGAAAATGTCGAGCAAGATGCACCAGCCTCTTCTACAATTTTCAATTTTTTTATTTAATTAATTTCAAAGGTAAACATTTAACACCATATCAAAGCCAAATACAAAACGTAACAATGAAACAAATGGCGGTTAAGATTTTACAGTCAATGCGATCATTAGGTTCTAGGCCTAAAAGTGCATCAACGGCCCTGTGCGAGTAAATAGACTAAGCTCAGCAAGTTAACATCAGAACAAGCCACATTTGCCAGGTCAAAATTGAGGCGAGCATTTAATGATATTATGGATGAAATTTCTATGATTGTAAAGTGTATTATGATTCAGTACGATGCAATTATTTTCATTATTTTATTTGTTTAACCTTCCTTCCAGCAACAGGAGCCCCATGTACTTGAATTTGATTCAAATTAAATGGTGATCGCGACAGATAATGAGTATAGCGAAGAGGCATCTTGTGATGTAAGTTTTCTCTTAGTATTTATCCTATCATCTTAACCGATGTTTTTACTTTATTATGTTTTAAATCTTTAATGGTTTTTGAATAGAAAAGACACAAATATTTGTGTTTATAATTTTGTTTTTAAAAGCATTTTGTAGATGGCATCGAGAACATCTAAAATAATTTTTGAGATCGTCGTTGCTGAAATCCAAAACAGGTATTGAAGGGAACGAAAATTATTCCCGGTAGCCAAGTATCTAAGTGTTAAGGAAAGCCGTTCGCCCCCTGAAATACTCTTGCGCATATTCGCATCTTGTCTCTGAATATGGGGAGTCACCATGTGATGACTGGACGTTGAAAATCAACTTCCAGAAATCAGAAACTATTTTGTTTAGGACTCCGTTGTCTAGCGCCTCAAGGGATACGAGAAAGAACTGGCGCAAGCCGGTGATCGTATGGCCACATGGACATCCACTGGCGAGTAAAAGTGTAGTAAAGTACCTTGGCATCTGGTTGGATCAGTACCTGTATTTCGACAGACATATAGGTGCTGCGTTGGCCAGGGCTAGGGGAGCATTTGCCTTGACAAAACGACTGTTTTATAGCAGCCGTCTTGACAGCAGGGTGAATGTGATTTGCTTCATGGCTCTCATCAGGCCGATTATTGCCTACGGATGCCCGGGGTGTGGTTCAACGTTGCCCCATCTCAAATGGAAAAGATTCGCGTGTTTGGGAGGCAATGTCTTAGACGTTGCCTTGGATTACACAGAACACCAGAGTCGGAGTACACAAGATATTATTCCAACCAGGTTCTATACAACGGAGCCAACATAAACAGAAAGATAACTTTTTGTTTAAGCTGATTCGGGGTCACGTTGCAAGAGCGATGTCCTCAACTAACAGCTTAATTTTTGGGGCTTATTACCCCAATAACGAATATTTTGAGAGTGCGCGGTTAAGTGGTTACATCCCCCCGAGGCATTCCTCTATTTAGACAGTCGAGGGCTGATACAGGATAGAATGGCGGTTCCGCTTATCTACCACGTCAGCCGTAAAACTGTAGATAGGCGACTCCTGTCGGGTCGAGACGTCATCGCTTAAGGTGGAGAAGAGCGCCTTCGGTTCAGTAGGACTGTGTCCGATCGGGACCGAAGGGATAGGGCGAAACAAGAGAACCAGTTCTGGTGGCTCTCTGAACAGCAGTTTGATAGCTAAAGTCGATTCAGAATGTATGTCTTGGCCGAATTACACAGATTTAGGGAAATTAGGTATAAGGAACAGTCGGGGTGGCACCAAAAAAAAAAAAATTAAAAATATATATGTATGCGGAGGCATAGGTGCATGCATCTGCGCGGCTGTATATGTATGTGCGTGCGTATATGTATGAACGTATATATATGTATGTGTGGGTGGCATGTTTTTGTGTGTCTGCATACGTATACAAAATATAAACATAAGAAAATTTAAAACGAAAAATGCTGCTGTGGCTGTTCTAGGTTTTAAGTGGTTTTGGGTATTTTTTGTGTCTAGCTTTAAGATAGTTATAAGTTAAGATTAAATAAAAATGTATTAAGAAAAAAAAAATGGGGAGTCACCAACGCTAAAATATAATCGAATTGGTTGTTGTAAATCACGATGAATTTTCTGAAAATATACGAAGAATTTTCTTTTAAATAAAACACGCTTGCTAATTTGCCGAATGTTCGAGAAGGAATTAAAACTTTTATTTGGTTGAAGTTAAATTAAGGTTTCCCTTAATACATCAGTTGAGTTGAATGTCAGTTGAATTGTTAAACGCGTTCCACAGTGACTTGCAGCAGGAATGCATGTCCAACATCACTCCTCAATCCTGGGCTTATTGAAGCTCACACTCAGTTCCAAGTTCTTTGAGTTTGAATTGAACCGGCACTAAAGGGATTTTGGCTACCATTAATATGAACAAGCACAGTGCGAGCATTAGGAAGATAGAGTAGGGTTTAAAAGGAGATACCGATGAACACTAGTTTTGAAACTTAGAATATCAAAATGGGTGGCAAAAATAGAGCTTGGTAAAGCATTCCACGTTCGTGTTGTACGACTAAAAAAAAATCTCTGTATTTGACTGCACTTCCGAAGTTGGGCTCAAGGGTAAACTGATGAGCATTCCTTGAAGCGCGAGTATTACGGCTGAATCGTTTAAGGGGAGGAATGCAGCTGGCTATTTCGCTAGAATATTGTTAAAAATAGCGATAAAATAGTGAAAGACTTAAAATTAAATTGAAAAAAAAAAATTTTTTCGACGGTGTTCTAAAGATGAAAATGTTTCCATTAAAGTTCTACCGCTTATCATTCTTAGAGCTCTATTTTGGATTCTGTCTAAGGGACTCAAATAAGTTTCGGGCGCTCTTGCCCATATGTGCGAGTTATACTCCTGCGACGAATGGAATAAAACCTTATAGATTATAGCCAGGTCAGATGGGGAAAAGAATTTCTTACATCTTCGAAGAAAGCCCAAGCACTTTGCAGCATTTTTGGTGACATCAAATATGTGTTCATTCCAAAAGAGGTGGTCTGTGATGTACATGCCAAGGACTGAAAGCTGATCGGTTTCTTCAATGCAAGTGCCACTCATGGATAGTGGCATGGAGGTTGGATTCTGCTTTAACGATACAAGACAGCACTGAGTTTTTTTTTATTTAACTATATGCCTGTAAGACCAAAGGTCTTTTAAATGCAACCTGAATTGCACGGCACTAGTTTTTGGCTCAGTGGATTTGCGAACCAGGTATTGACTTTCTCATTTTAACCCATGGGCGGCATCCAATTAAAATTGGAGGTATAGAAAAAATGCGCCTAGCGTGGGGACCGAACCCACACGTTCTAGTTAGCAATCAAGGACTTTATCCACTGCGCCATTGACACCCAGTTTTTGAAGCATTAAATTCTACGCTTTTCGGTTACAGTTATTGTCTTATTCTAATTACAATTCTTATGTCTATTTTAACTAAGTGAATTGGCGGCTATAATGTATTGCCTTCTCTTTCTATTGCTTTGTATTATAATTTAGAATGCTTGCCTCATGGCAGTCAGTATAGTGTTTTCCTGTTCATAACAGTGGGTTATGAAAGATACACAACAAATGCTAAAATCGTCGTCTTGCGTTATTGTCATTATGGCTGCTACGAAAATGCTAGGTCACAAAGGAGGGTGAGTTTTGTTTATACTCATAGCTTCGCTTACAGTAAAATAAAGATGAATTTCCAGCGATGATCTTGGATTATTTGTCTTTCATGGCTTGATGTCTACAAAAGTATGTCATCTCTGGTGGAATAAAAAAGAAAAATTTTTAGGTATAAGCTTTACTTCGAAAAGATAAAATTCAGAATTTTTGTTTTTATCATTGGGACAAATTTTGGTGGACTTATAATAAAAGGAATAAATCTATTGCAAAATGCAATTGGGTTAAACATAAAAAAGTACCTGTCACTAAGGATTGATTTATAAACAGCTAATGGATTATTGTTTGTTTCAATGTTTTATGGCCTTATGACTTGTGGTTTAGCAAAAAATATGTTCCGTGGGCGATTTGTATGTGTTTATTTCATGGCGTTAGTGTAAATTTGATATATTTTTTACATATGTTGGGTCTTGGGAAAACATAAACAGATGAGTGTTTACGATTTTTAATAATTTTTACCTACGAGTCTTAAAGAATGTATTTTTGATAATAGGGAATTTACGTATTTAAATTAAAACTCATATAATTTAATGTTATGGCCAAGACTATAGCTTTATTATGAAGATAATGGTTTGCCATTATATTCTAAAAATGATTTCGGGCAAGTGGCCGCCGTGGCGGGCTCGAATAAATTCCAAGAGGCCCGATTTTTGACCATTTTTTGCAGCAATTGGGTCCGTATGTCAGCAATAACGCGCCGAATATTCTCTTCTAAAGCGTCAATCGCCCCCGGCTTATCTCCGCAGACAAGCGACTTCACATAACCTCACAAAAAATAGTCCAGCGGCGTTAAATCGCACGATCTTGGAGGCCACGCCAAAGGCCCACGGCACGAGATAATGCGCTCAACAAAAGTTTCTTCAATAGATTGATTGTTTCGTTGGCTGTATTGCATGTAGCGCCGTCTTGTTGGAACAAAAGGTAGTCCACATCAATATCCTCCAACTCAGGCAGGAAAAAGACATTAATCATGGCTCTATAGCGTTCCCCCTGTAAAATTATGGCCGGCTTCATTTTTGAAGAAATATGGACCAATGATCCCATCTGGCCATAGAGCACACCAAGCAGTTACTTTTTGGTGATCTAACGGCGCCTCAACAATTGCTTGTGGATTATGATGACTCAAAATACAACAATTTTGGTTACTAACGTACAGATTTAACCGAAAGTGAGCTTTATCGCTAAACTTAATTTTCTTGTGATATTCGGGATCGGTGGCCCACTCGATTTGGTAATAAATTTGCACGATTTCCAAACGCTGTTCAGGAGTAAGTCAATTCATTATGAAATGGCAAACTAAACTGAGCATATATCAATTGACAGCTATCAAAAAGGCCAACTCCGAAAAAAGTATTGCCAGATTGAAAGCCACACGTCTAAAAAAACACCCTATTTTAGATATTTAGATATTTTTATTCAGTTAAATCAAATCTCTTACAAATAGACTGTACAATCTTTTTAATTGCTCGAGTGTAGTAAGTTAAAATTTAATTTAATTTGAATCTGACTATGTAATAAGAAATTAATTTAAAGAAATTTACATAAGTACCTATTAAAGAAAATGATTTATTTTTGAATTTATATTTATAAAATTAGTTTTCATTTGTAGCCATATACTTAAACAAAACGGTCTCAAAGTTACGTGTGTCAATAAGTCTCCTAATGCTTTGTGGTAGCGAGTTAAACAATCTAATGGCATGGATGAAAAATTGAATTTCAGTTATACGGCATGTAAATCGAGGTTGTATTAATGTAATAGAACGCGGTGTTCTTGCACAAGACAAGAGGTTATATAAATATAAGGGGTCTTTCATGGTTATAAGCTTGTACAGAAAAATAAGTGTTCGGTAATTAATGTATGTATGGATCGTGCATCCCAATACTATTTTAGAGAATCTACTAACGTGATCACGCCTCTTAAGATTATACACGTATCTTACAATGTTATTATAAGCAATTACTAATTTACGCTTAGTTTCAGCACTTTGATAGCAAAAAATCTCGCAACCATAAGTTATTAAAGGAACTATAAGTGATTTTACCAGCAATAATTTAGTACCAAGAGGTGTAAAATGTTGCGAAAATGAAAGATTCCTAAGAACTCCATATATTTTGCCGATAATTTGTTGAATGTGGTCATCCCATCTTAGAGTTCTGTTGAAATACAAACCTAAATTTTTAACTTTATCAACATAGTTAATCCGACTATCACCAATAAGAACTGGAGGAAAATAGCTTAGGTCAAGTTCATTTTTATAGACAACAAGGCAACTTGATTTAGACGGATTTATTTTGAGCTCATTTTCTGCAGACCACTTGTTAACACTTTCAAGATCTTCGTTTATTTTACATATACCATCTTCGATCAGTCCCAGTTTGCAACTAAAGTATAGCTGGTAATCATCAGCATATAAATGTTTGGAACAATTATTTGTGCAAAGAGGCAGATCGTTTATGAAAAGTGTAAACAAAAGAGGGCCCAAAATTGATCCCTGTGGAACACCTATTTGTATGGGCAAGTAATTGGAAGTCTTGTTATTTACGAAAACAGCTTGAGATCTTCCACACAGATACGAGAAAATAAGCCTGCATGCAGATGAGGTAAAACTAAATATATTTTTTAGTTTATATAATAAAAGATTGTGGTTGATTGTGTCGAATGCTTTTGAAAAGTCTAATAAAGTTAGAAAAGTTACTTGATCCTTATCAATTGCATTTCTTATATCTTCTGTTACCTTAATCAATGAAGTAACACAACTATGTTTAGCCCGGAAACCAGATTGAATACTATTAATTAAGTTATTTCTGTGAAGATACGTGGACATTTGTTGGTGCAACAGTTTTTCCATCACTTTAGAAAAAAATGGTAGGATCGAGATGGGCCTATACTCAGCTGATGAACTACGGGTAGCTTTTTTCTTGACGAGTGGAAGCACTTTAGCTTCTTTCCATAACACAGGAAAAGAAGACGTAGTTATGACAGTGTTGAAAACATGAGTCAGAAATGGCAGCACATAGGGTAAAATGATTTTGATGAAAGTAGGGTGTATCTCGTCAAAACTGGTTGACTTAGACTTAATTCTCAAAACAGCACTTAAAACATCACAATCATCAACTCTTGAAAAACAAAATAATCCATAATCATCATTAGATTCAAACTGGTGATAGTTGAAATGAATAGATGAATTTGAAGGTATCATCGATTGTATCTTTGTGAAATCACTATTTAATTTATTGGGGTCAACATTCTCAGGTACTCCTGATTTTGTTCGTCCACAACCAAGATCGCGAATCTTCTTCCAGATTTTATTCCCAGGAAGTTTTATATCGAGCCGCTTAGAAAAATATAAACGTTTCGATTCTTTTATTTTGGAATTTACGTTATTCCTTAAAGCGCGATAAACGTCATGGAATTCTGGAAGCTTGTATCTCTTCCACCTTATGTATGCCAAGTCTCTATTTTTAATTAAGTTTTTTATTTCAATGGTGAACCAAGGTATCGAATTGTTAGCTATTCGTTTTGTTTTTACCTGAACGTGTGAATTGAAAAGCTGTCGAATGTTTTCTTGAAGAAAATCTACTTGGGAATCGGCAGTTGGCATAGCATAAATTGATTGCCAGTCAGTACAAGCAACATCGCTTTCAAGTTGCTCTAAGTTGATGTGTTTAAAATCTCTAAAGCACCAAATTTTGTTTTCGTTTTGCAACGAGTCTGCTTTTAATGTAGCGAAAATCACCAATAAGAACTGGAGGAAAATAGCTTAGGTCAAGTTCATTTTTATAGACAACAAGGCAACTTGATTTAGACGGATTTATTTTGAGCTCATTTTCTGCAGACCACTTGTTAACACTTTCAAGATCTTCGTTTATTTTACATATACCATCTTCGATCAGTCCCAGTTTGCAACTAAAGTATAGCTGGTAATCATCAGCATATAAATGTTTGGAACAATTATTTGTGCAAAGAGGCAGATCGTTTATGAAAAGTGTAAACAAAAGAGGGCCCAAAATTGATCCCTGTGGAACACCTCTTTGTATGGGCAAGTAATTGGAAGTCTTGTTATTTACGAAAACAGCTTGAGATCTTCCACACAGATACGAGAAAATAAGCCTGCATGCAGATGAGGTAAAACTAAATATATTTTTCAGTTTATATAATAAAAGATTGTGGTTGATTGTGTCGAATGCTTTTGAAAAGTCTAATAAAGTTAGAAAAGTTACTTGATCCTTATCAATTGCATTTCTTATATCTTCTGTGAAAATTGAATACTATTAATTAAGTTATTTCTGTGAAGATACGTGGACATTTGTTGGTGCAACAGTTTTTCCATCACTTTAGAAAAAAATGGTAGGATCGAGATGGGCCTATACTCAGCTGATGAACTACGGGTAGCTTTTTTCTTGACGAGTGGAAGCACTTTAGCTTCTTTCCATAACACAGGAAAAGAAGACGTAGTTATGACAGTGTTGAAAACATGAGTCAGAAATGGCAGCACATAGGGTAAAATGATTTTGATGAAAGTAGGGTGTATCTCGTCAAAACTGGTTGACTTAGACTTAATTCTCAAAACAGCACTTAAAACATCACAATCATCAACTCTTGAAAAACAAAATAATCCATAATCATCATTAGATTCAAACTGGTGATAATTGAAATGAATAGATGAATTTGAAGGTATCATCGATTGTATCTTTGTGAAATCACTATTTAATTTATTGGGGTCAACATTCTCAGGTACTCCTGATTTTGTTCGTCCACAACCAAGATCGCGAATGTTCTTCCAGATTTTATTCCCAGGAAGTTTTATATCGAGCCGCTTAGAAAAATATAAACGTTTCGATTCTTTTATTTTGGAATTTACGTTATTCCTTAAAGCGCGATAAACGTCATGGAATTCTGGAAGCTTGTATCTCTTCCACCTTATGTATGCCAAGTCTCTATTTTTAATTAAGTTTTTTATTTCAATGGTGAACCAAGGTATCGAATTGTTAGCTATTCGTTTTGTTCTTACCTGAACGTGTGAATTGAAAAGCTGTCGAATGTTTTCTTGAAGAAAATCTACTTGGGAATCGGCAGTTGGCATAGCATAAATTGATTGCCAGTCAGTACAAGCAACATCGCTTTCAAGTTGCTCTAAGTTGATGTGTTTAAAATCTCTATAGCACCAAATTTTGTTTTCGTTTTGCAACGAGTCTGCTTTTAATGTAGCGAAAATTAAATCATGGCGAGAAAAACATGGCGCTGATAATTGATTGAAAAATAGAACGTTTTCTAATTTATTTACCAGCAACAAATCAAGTAGAGTACTGCTCGTGCTCGTGAAATGGGTTGGTTGTATTTTGTTTACTGGTTCTAGGGATAAGCTTTTCAGATTGCCAATAAATGATCTTGACGTCTCATTACATAACAAATTGCAGTTAAAATCGCCAAAGACAAAAATTTCCCCGTACAATGATGAGTACTCCTCTAAAACGTTATAAAAACTAGATAAATTAGTATAATTATCAGGCCGATAGACGCAACCTAGTAACCTCTTTATTTGACCATTATACATTTCAATAAAACAAAATTCTATGGGATTATTTCCAGGTGATTCAACCATTATTCGACAATTTATACATTGTTTGACATATATTGCAACGCCTCCACCTTTGGATTTTCTATCAACACGAAAAAGTTTATAACCGTTCAAACTATAAATTTCATCATTTACTCCTTCTCTAAACCACGTCTCGGAAACACAAATGGCATCAACATTGGAGTTTACAAAAATTTTACGAAACTCGTCTATTTTCCTGTACAAGCTTTGTGCATTGAAATGGCAAACATGAAATCCCTTTTCTTGTTTACACAAAATATTTAAATTTACACGAAGGCTTAAATCCCTACCACCAGATTGAGAAACTGTATCAATTGCGTTTATTAAAGCTTAAAGATTGCAAAAACATACCACACAGCATATAAGATGTTGACACGAACTCAAAAAGTATGACCTTGACAAATGAGAAACTAAGTATTTGGCTATATAAAAAGATAAAAAGAAAATAAAAATTTAAAATACAATAAATTAATAAATCAAAAAAATGAATTATTTGAAAAAAAATTAAATTAATATCGAGCATTACAATAACAATTTCATTTTAAATATCGCAAGCAAAAATATTAAGAACAAGTTAAAAAGAATTTATAAAGCTTACTAGTATGTTACATCATCGGTGCTGGTGAAATTCGGCTGCAGTTGATAAAATCAATTAATCTGTATGTATACCTCCAGTATCAGGCAGAAGCTCATCATGTTGCAATTGAGTAATTGAATCCAGATCTTGACAAGAATTAATCAGATAAGCTTTTGTGGGATTGTTTACTGTATGTATATAAACTTTTCCATTTCGAGTATACACAGCTGTTAGGTGTTTCCCACGTTTGAGGTGGAAAGCTTTGCGCAGAACCATATGGTTCAATGATGTTAAACTTTCGTTGACGTGAATTGGGCTGTCAGAATCAAGATTTAAATCGCGCAAGGAAAGAGCTTTCTTTGACATTTTAAATCGTTGACTAAATAAAAACAATAACTTGTTTTTATCGGCTGCAGTGTTGAATTTAATGATGATCGCTGTATCCTCATATGTGCCTTTTGGTTTTACTCGAAAAATATCTTTGAGCACAGGTGCTGGAGAGAATTTAATTGAAGTGCATAGTGTATTGAACATTTCCTTTAAATTCTCATTGGGTTTTTTTTGGAACTCCACGTAATACAGCATCTGCACAAATCTTTTCGCGTTGCAGGGAATCAATTTGCTGGTGCAGGTCATTGAGTTGATTAATGAGTTGGTTTTCAGGTGGGGGTTGGTTGTGCTTGTTTTCAACAGATTCAACGCGCGCAACGAGAGCTGTCACATCTTCACTGATTTTATTCAATCGATTGTTAAAATCTTTAACAAAATCATCCAATTTAGTAGATAGTTTTAAATTTTCTTCGACGATTAGAATTTTAAGTTTTTCAAATTGTTGGTTCATTTTACTGTCTAGGAGGCTTTCGATTTCATCATTGTTAAACCTTTTGGCTGCCGATGATGGCGGCATGTTTACTTTGATCACTAAACTTTCCCGTAGAGTATGTGAAAAGGCAAAATAAAACTATTTTCTTTACTAAAGGAAATTTGATAAAGACAACAAACGTTTGCACTATGTTAACTCAAGTTTTTTAAACACTTTTTATTAATTTTGGTAGAGTTTTTGTGGAAAATATAAAAATTTAAGCTGCGATATCTTAAGCACACGTCTAGCTTGTCAGATTCATGTCAGATTCGTCCCTATATTCACTTTGGTTTGGAATTGAGTTTTAA
This sequence comes from Philhelius pedissequus, assembly GCA_910595825.1. Lineage (NCBI taxonomy): Eukaryota > Metazoa > Arthropoda > Insecta > Diptera > Syrphidae > Philhelius > Philhelius pedissequus. The sequence goes on from OU343160.1 coordinate 146,208,243, forward strand.
ACAAACAAAGCAGAATTCATAAAACAACATTTAAAAGAAAATTCCATGGATCCATTAATAAAAGGAAGACCTATTGGAACCCAGACCCGTAAGAAAGTCTTTAAGGTATATAATGACAAAATATATAACATATATATAGTTACAAAGAAAAGTATTCTTCCTCAGTTCTTATAGCTTTTTCACAAACTTTTCGTCAATCTTCAGCCGTTATTTTTAAAAATTGTTCCTCGGCTAATTTTTGAACATTTAATAATTTAAATATTGTGTTTTGTCTGCCTGCTCTTGCCTTGACAGTTGCTCAAATATATCCAATGGGATTGAGGTGTGGATGATAGGGTGGTAAACGTAGAACCTCATCGCCATCCCATGAATAATATCGTCATTCTATGCTTTGGGTTGTGTTGTATTTGATATTTTATTTTAACATTAAACATTGTATTTTGCATCAATGGTTCGGCCGAACCGTCCGTTGCAATGTAATATCCTTTCCTTAGTAATTCCTTATGTCAGTCACAATAATATTGGTGTTGATATTTTTATTGTTGTTGCTCATGATGATGGTGTTGATGATGCCGATGATGTTATTGCTATTGTTGTTGGTGTTGCTGTTGTAGATTGTGTTCTTATTGGTTTTGATGTCGTTGTTGTTGTTGTTGTTGGTGTTGTTGTTGTTGGTGATATTGTTGTTGCTGTTTTTGTTGTTGCTGTTGTTGTGGTAGTTGTTGTTGTTGATGTTGTTGATGTTGTTGATGTTGTTGTTGGTTGTTGATGTTTATGTTGAGGATGAAGATGCCGATGTTTTTTTATGTCGGTTTTGTTGTTATTGTTGGTGTTGCTGTTGTTGTTGGTGTTGTTGTTGTTGTTGTAGTTGTCGGTGTTGTGTATACCTCGTTTTCGTTTTATTACCTCATATAGTTCAAGTTTGAACATCTGTGTAGTATGCGGAATATTGTTTTGGGTTAGCCATTTTATCATCTCGCATTTTTTGCTAGCAGAAGTAATTTGTTTTCAATCCAATTTATTGTGATAAGAGACGTTGTCCATTACAATAACTACAGGTTCCTCCAAGTTATTCAAAACTTGTTTTTGCATCCATTTGCAGACATTTGCAAAATTCAGTGTCCCGTTTTCGTTACAGATTTGAATAAAAGTAAGGAGAGTTTTTCAGTAAGCCTTCTTCACCACCTGAATTGCGCTATTATAAACCTCTATTCCTTTGAAATTGTTGTCTTCAATTCACTGCTACTCTCATCAGGCCATGCCCTTGTCCTTGTATGTGAGCTATACAAATAACTTTCGTCCAAATAAATGATGTTATATCCTTTTGTTTTTTAGTCCCGGATTTTTCTCAGATACTTCACTCGCATGAGTTTGATATCCAAGGGAACGGTAGTTCCCAGGTAAGTTCTTGCACTACACCCTTTTTACAGGAACGAGCCTCCTCTCTAACTTCAAAATTATCAGAGAAATCTGTTATTTAATGATTACTTGATTGACTGAAATTGTGTTGGTTTACTTGGAAAATTTTCTTTTATTATACCTAATTACTCAATTTTGAAATGCAAATTTGCCAAGTAAACCAACACAATTTAAGTCAGTAATCATTAAATAACAGATTTAACTGATAATTTTAAGGTTCTTCCATATAACTACTCAAAATATTTGATATTTAACATTAATAAACTTAGAACTTGGTGTACTTGTAGATCTCACTACTATTCGCGGCTGACTTGTTACGCAAAGGTTTTTGTATATAGAAGAACTTGGCTACTTTTTTTAACATTCATGCTTTTCGTGTGATCATTTCTTTCACAAAGAAGTTTGCCATTGATTTGCGCTTTCTTGTATCTAAATCGGTTTTTTGCAAAATATTTTTTTTTATTATTAATATCTACGCTGAAATAAGTCAACCCAAAATAAAGAAATTGAACTCATACATTCAATCTCTTTATATAATAATCTTTACTCATAAGATCTCTTGCGCACCATTTTTGTTCTCTTAAATACTTGATCTGCGCAATCGACAGTTAGCCAAGTGAATTGGTCAAGCTGTACAATATTTGTTTGTTAACTGTAGAAGCAATATTATCAAGTGGCGTGTTTTTTATATTCTAGTTTTTCATGCCAAATAAATAATAATTTAAATGTTACTCTTAACTGTATTAATTTACTTATTCTAACACGTTTGGCCTTAATTTACAGATGATAAGAGTTAGTTTTAGGTAAATGCTTTAAATTATTTACTTAAGCTTTGTTTACACGATTGGCAGAACTTACAATATTGTCAGATCTGCCAGTGCAAAACATGCTTACAATGTCCTATAATTGTGTAAACTTACAAGAAATTGTCAGAAAATTTATGATACAAATAATTGTAAGATCATTGTCTGACAGTTAATTGTAAGAAATCCTACAATCGTGTAATCTTACAATTAATTGCCGGAAAATCTTTCTAACAATTAAATATATGACGTAAATTATATAAAATTATACACAATTTGTAGTCAGACCTCTCAATTTTTATCATTGTGTGAGGTTTCTGACAATGAAAAAATTGTAAGATGTACTTGTCATATAATTTTTTATTGTTAGACAATTTATAGAAATGTTGGACGTCGCACTCGAAAGCTTTTGAATTATTTTTCTTGTTTTTTCTTTGTTAAAATGAATCGTTGTTATAGAAAAAGGATTCTGATAATAAAAACTAAAAAGTCATTCGTAAAGCAATTAGTGTAATGTAATAACAAATAAAAGGAAATGAAAAAAGAAATGGGTAGGGATATAAGAAATCAGATTCAGGAAAAGGGGATCAGTTTTTGTTTTGGAGTCAAGGTAGTATTATTTAAAAGTCGTTGGAAAATAGAATTGATATTATCAAATTTAAAAAGAAAATCCGTTATTTTTTGGAAAAGTTGGTAAATATTTTTCGGTTCGTTAACAAAAATGTATTTCATTTAAAAATTTATTGTATTTATTTCATTTATTAAATAGAAAAAAACATGGAAAGGTCAGAAAACGAAACAATCGATGGAACATTTTGGCCTATTTTCACTTCGAGTTCCCAGTCGCCGCCTCATGGAAAAACAATCCTACAGAAAAAAAGTATAAAGTGAATGGTCCCACAATGTTATCTTGAAGTTAATTCAAGAAATTGAAGAGCGACGCAGTCCTTGGGATGTTGGTTGCCCAGACTATAAGTTGCTAAAGGAAATCTTATGGCAAGAAGTCGGGGATGCTACAGGTATGAGCATATTCAAATGCAAGGGCAAATAGGCGAATCTACTCATAACATTCAATGCCAATCTTGAAGTAGGGCCAATGTGCAACTCAATCTATTTCCATAACCTTGGAATATTTAAAGCAAATGATATTCTTAGAAGTCAACAAGGCCCTTCAATCAACATCGTCTTTAAAATTGGTAGCTATTCTATTTTCTTAATTTATTTTATTTTTTAAAATGCGTTTTTTTCAGGACTCTGCTCTTAACGATTCTTTCCTAGAAAATGTCGAGCAAGATGCACCAGCCTCTTCTACAATTTTCAATTTTTTTATTTAATTAATTGCAAAGGTAAACATTTAACACCATATCAAAGCCAAATACAAAACGTAACAATGAAACAAATGGCGGTTAAGATTTTACAGTCAATGCGATCATTAGGTTCTAGGCCTAAAAGTGCATCAACGGCCCTGTGCGAGTAAATAGACTAAGCTCAGCAACTTAACATCAGAACAAGCCACATTTGCCAGGTCAAAATTGAGGCGAGCATTTAATGATATTATGGATGAAATTTCTATGATTGTAAAGTGTATTATGATTCAGTACGATGCAATTATTTTCATTATTTTATTTGTTTAACCTTCCTTCCAGCAACAGGAGCCCCATGTACTTGAATTTGATTCAAATTAAATGGTGATCACGACAGATCATGAGTATAGCGAAGAGGCATCTTGTGATGTAAGTTTTCTCTTAGTATTTATCCTATCATCTTAACCGATGTTTTTACTTTATTATGTTTTAAATCTTTAATGGTTTTTGAATAGAAAAGACACAAATATTTGTGTTTATAATTTTGTTTTCAAAAGCATTTTGTAGATGGCATCGAGAACATCTAAAATAATTTTTGAGATCGCCGTTGCTGAAATCCAAAACAGGTATTGAAGGGAACGAAAATTATTCCCGGTAGCCAAGTATCTAAGTGTTAAGGAAAGCCGTTCGCCCCGTGAAATACTCTTGCGCATATTCGCATCTTGTCTCTGAATATGGGGAGTCACCATGTGATGACTGGACGTTGAAAATCAACTTCCAGAAATCAGAAACTATTTTGTTTAGGACTCCGTTGTCTAGCGCCTCAAGGGATACGAGAAAGAACTGGCGCAAGCCGGTGATCGTATGGCCACATGGACATCCACTGGCGAGTAAAAGTGTAGTAAAGTACCTTGGCATCTGGTTGGATCAGTACCTGTATTTCGACAGACATATAGGTGCTGCGTTGGCCAGGGCTAGGGGAGCATTTGCCTTGACAAAACGACTGTTTTATAGCAGCCGTCTTGACAGCAGGGTGAATGTGATTTGCTACATGGCCCTCATCAGGCCGATTATTGCCTACGGATGCCCGGGGTGTGGTTCAACGTTGCCCCATCTCAAATGGAAAAGATTCGCGTGTTTGAGAGGCAATGTCTTAGACGTTGCCTTGGATTACACAGAACACCAGAGTCGGAGTACACAAGATATTATTCCAACCAGGTTCTATACAACGGAGCCAACATAAACAGAAAGATAACTTTTTGTTTAAGCTGATTCGAGGTCACGTTGCAAGAGCGATGTCCTCAACTAACAGCTTAATTTTTGGGGCTTATTACCCCAATAACGAATATTTTGAGAGTGCGCGGTTAAGTGGTTACATCCCCCCCGAGCCATTCCTCTATTTAGACAGTCGAGGGCTGATACAGGATAGAATGGCGGTTCCGCTTATCTACCACGTCAGCCGTAAAACTGTAGATAGGCGACTCCTGTCGGGTCGAGACGTCATCGCTCAAGGTGGAGAAGAGCGCCTTCGGTTCAGTAGGACTGTGTCCGATCGGGACCGAAGGGATAGGGCGAAACAAGAGAACCAGTTCTGGTGGCTCTCTGAACAGCAGTTTGATAGCTAAAGTCGATTCAGAATGTATGTCTTGGCCGAATTACACAGATTTAGGGAAATTAGGTATAAGGAACAGTCGGGGTGGCACCAAAAAAAAAAAAATTAAAAATATATATGTATGCGGAGGCATAGGTGCATGCATCTGCGCGGCTGTATATGTATGTGCGTGCGTATATGTATGAACGTATATACATGTATGTGTGGGTGGCATGTTTTTGTGTGTCTGCATACGTATACAAAATATAAACATAAGAAAATTTAAAACGAAAAATGCTGCTGTGGCTGTTCTAGGTTTTAAGTGGTTTTGGGTATTTTTTGTGTCTAGCTTTAAGATAGTTATAAGTTAAGATTAAATAAAAATGTATTAAGAAAAAAAAAATGGGGAGTCACCAACGCTAAAATATAATCGAATTGGTTGTTGTAAATCACGATGAATTTTCTGAAAATATACGAAGAATTTTCTTTTAAATAAAACACGCTTGCTAATTTGCCGAATGTTCGAGAAGGAATTAAAACTTTTATTTGGTTGAAGTTAAATTAAGGTTTCCCTTAATACATCAGTTGAGTTGAATGTCAGTTGAATTGTTAAACGCGTTCCACAGTGACTTGCAGCAGGAATGCATGTCCAACATCACTCCTCAATCCTGGGCTTATTGAAGCTCACACTCAGTTCCAAGTTCTTTGAGTTTGAATTGAACGGGCACTAAAGGGATTTTGGCTACCATTAATATGAACAAGCACAGTGCGAGCATTAGGAAGATAGAGTAGGGTTTAAAAGGAGATACCGATGAACACTAGTTTTGAAACTTAGAATATCAAAATGGGTGGCAAAAATAGAGCTTGGTAAAGCATTCCACGTTCGTGTTGTACGACTAAAAAAAAATCTCTGTATTTGACTGCACTTCCGAAGTTGGGCTCAAGGGTAAACTGATGAGCATTCCTTGAAGCGCGAGTATTACGGCTGAATCGTTTAAGGGGAGGAATGCAGCTGGCTATTTCGCTAGAATATTGTTAAAAATAGCGATAAAATAGTGAAAGACTTAAAATTAAATTGAAAAAAAAATTTTTTTCGACGGTGTTCTAAAGATGAAAATGTTTCCATTAAAGTTCTACCGCTTATCATTCTTAGAGCTCTATTTTGGATTCTGTCTAAGGGACTCAAATAAGTTTCGGGCGCTCTTGCCCATATGTGCGAGTTATACTCCTGCGACGAATGGAATGAAACCTTATAGATTATAGCCAGGTCAGATGGGGAAAAGAATTTCTTACATCTTCGAAGAAAGCCCAAGCACTTTGCAGCATTTTTGGTGACATCAAATATGTGTTCATTCCAAAAGAGGTGGTCTGTGATGTACATGCCAAGGACTGAAAGCTGATCGGTTTCTTCAATGCAAGTGCCGCTCATGGATAGTGGCATGGAGGTTGGATTCTGCTTTAACGATACAAGACAGCACTGAGTTTTTTTTTATTTAACTATATGCCTGTAAGACCTAAGGTCTTTTAAATGCAACCTGAATTGCACGGCACTAGTTTTTGGCTCAGTGGATTTGCGAACCAGGTATTGACTTTCTCATTTTAACCCATGGGCGGCATCCAATTAAAATTGGAGGTATAGAAAAAATGCGCCTAGCGTGGGGAGCGAACCCACACGTTCTAGTTAGCAATCAAGGACTTTATCCACTGCGCCATTGACACCCAGTTTTTGAAGCATTAAATTCTACGCTTTTCGGTTACAGTTATTGTCTTATTCTAATTACAATTCTTATGTCTATTTTAACTAAGTGAATTGCGGATATAATGTATTGCCTTCTCTTTCTATTGCTTTGTATTATAATATAGAATGCTTGCCTCATGGCAGTCAGTATAGTGTTTTCCTGTTCATAACAGTGGGTTATGAAAGATACACAACAAATGCTAAAATCGTCGTCTTGCGTTATTGTCATTATGGCTGCTACGAAAATGCTGGGTCACAAAGGAGGGTGAGTTTTGTTTATACTCATAGCTTCGCTTACAGTAAAATAAAGATGAATTTCCAGCGATGATCTTGGATTATTTGTCTTTCATGGCTTGATGTCTACAAAAGTATGTCATCTCTGGTGGAATAAAAAAGAAAAATTTTTAGGTATAAGCTTTACTTCGAAAAGATAAAATTCAGAATTTTTGTTTTTATCATTGGGACAAATTTTGGTGGACTTATAATAAAAGGAATAAATCTATTGCAAAATGCAATTGGGTTAAACATAAAAAAGTACCTGTCACTAAGGATTGATTTATAAACAGCTAATGGATTATTGTTTGTTTCAATGTTTTATGGCCTTATGACTTGTGGTTTAGCAAAAAATATGTTCCGTGGGCGATTTGTATGTGTTTATTTCATGGCGTTAGTGTAAATTTGATATATTTTTTACACATGTTGGGTCTTGGGAAAACATAAACAGATGAGTGTTTACGATTTTTAATAATTTTTACCTACGAGTCTTAAAGAATGTATTTTTGATAATAGGGAATTTACGTATTTAAATTAAAACTCATATAATTTAATGTTATGGCCAAGACTATAGCTTTATTATGAAGATAATGGTTTGCCATTATGTTCTAAAAATGATTTCGGGCAAGTGGTCGCCGTGACGGGCTCGAATAAATTCCAAGAGGCCCGATTTTTGCCCATTTTTTGCAGCAATTGGGTCCGTATGTGAGCAATAACGCGCCGAATATTCTCTTCTAAAGCGTCAATCGCCCCCGGCTTATCTCCGCAGACAAGCGACTTCACATAACCTCACAAAAAATAGTTCAGCGGTCTTAAATCGCACGATCTTGGAGGCCACGCCAAAGGCCCACGGCACGAGATAATGCGCTCACCAAAAGTTTCTTCAATAGATTGATTGTTTCGTTGGCTGTATTGCATGTAGCGCCGTCTTGTTGGAACAAGAGGTAGTCCACATCAATATCCTCCAACTCAGGCACGAAAAAGACATTAATCATGGCTCTATAGCGTTCCCCCTGTAAAATTATGGCCGGCTTCATTTTTGAAGAAATATGGACCAATGATCCCATCTGCCCATAGCAGTTACTTTTTGGTGATCTAATGGCGCCTCAACAATTGCTTGTGGATTATGATGACTCAAAATACAACAATTTTGGTTATTAACGTACAGATTTAACCGAAAGTGAGCTTTATCGCTAAACAAAATTTTCTTGTGATATTCGGGATCGGTGGCCCACTCGATTTGGTAATAAATTTGCACGATTTCCAAACGCTGTTCAGGAGTAAGTCAATTCATTATGAAATGGCAAACTAAACTGAGCATATATCAATTGACAGCTATCAAAAAGGCCAACTCCGAAAAAAGTATTGCCAGATTGAAAGCCACACGTCTAAAAAAACACCCTATATTCACTTTGGTTTGGAATTGAGTTTTAAACAAACAAAGCAGAATTTATAAAACAACATTTAAAAGAAAATTCCATGGATCCATTAATAAAAGGAAGACCTATTGGAACCCAGACCCGTAAGAAAGTCTTTAAGGTATATAATGACAAAATATATAACATATATATACAAAGAAAAGTATCCTTCCTCAGTTCTTATAGCTTTTTCACAAACTTTTCGTCAATCTTCAGCCGTTATTTTTAAAAATTGTTCCTCGGCTAATTTTTGAACATTTAATAATTTAAATATTGTGTTTTGTCTGCCTGCTCTTGCCTTGACAGTTACCCAAATATATCCAATGGGATTGAGGTGTGGATGATAGGGTGGTAAACGTAGAACCTCATCGCCATCCCATGAATAATATCGTCATTCTATGCTTTGGGTTGTGTTGTATTTGATATTTTATTTTAACATTAAACATTGTATTTTGCATCAATGGTTCGGCCGAACCGTCCGTTGCGATGTAATATCCTTTCCTTAGTAATTCCTTATGTCAGTCACAATAATATTGGTGTTGATATTTTTATTGTTGTTGCTCATGATGATGGTGTTGATGATGCCGATGATGTTATTGCTATTGTTGTTGGTGTTGCTGTTGTAGATTGTGTTCTTATTGGTTTTGATGTCGTTGTTGTTGTTGTTGTTGGTGTTGTTGTTGTTGGTGATATTGTTGTTGCTGTTTTTGTTGTTGCTGTTGTTGTGGTAGTTGTTGTTGTTGATGTTGTTGTTGGTTGTTGATGTTTATGTTGAGGATGAAGATGACGATGTTTTTTTTATGTCGGTTTTGTTGTTATTGTTGGTGTTGCTGTTGTTGTTGGTGTTGTTGTTGTTGTTGTTGTAGTTGTCGGTGTTGTGTATACCTCGTTTTCGTTTTATTACCTCATATAGTTCAAGTTTGAACATCTGTGTAGTATGCGGAATATTGTTTTGGGTTAGCCATTTTATCATCTCGCATTTTTTGCTAGCAGAAGTAATTTGTTTTCAATCCAATTTATTGTTGTAAGAGACGTTGTCCATTACAATAACTACAGGTTCCTCCAAGTTATTCAAAACTTGTTTTTGCATCCATTTGCAGACATTTGCAAAATTCAGTGTCCCGTTTTCGTTACAGATTTGAATAAAAGTAAGGAGAGTTCTCAGTAAGCCTTCTTCACCACCTGAATTGCGCCATTATTAACCTCTATTCCTTTGAAATTGTTGTCTTCATTTCACTGCTACTCTCATCAGTATATGCCCTTGTCCTTGTATGTGAGCTATAAATATAACTTTCGTCCAAATAAATGATGTTATATCCTTTTGTTTTTTAGTCCCGGATTTTTCTCAGATACTTCACTCGCATGAGTTTGATATCCAAAGGAACGGTAGTTCCCAGCCAAGTTCTGGCACTACACCCTTTTTACAGGAACGAGCCTCCCGTCTAAAATTATCAGAGAAATCTGTTATTTAATGATTACTTGATTGACTGAAATTGTGTTGGTTTACTTGGCAAATTTTCTTTTATTATACCTAATTACTCAATTTTGAAATGCAAATTTGCCAAGTAAACCAACACACTTTAAGTCAGTAATCATTAAATAACAGATTTAACTGATAATTTTAAGCTTCTTCCATATAACTACTCAACATATTTGATATTTAACATTAATAAACTTAGAACTTGATGTACTTGTAGATCGCACTACTTTTAGCGGCTGACTTGTTACGCAAAGGTTTTTGTATATAGAAGAACTTGGCTACTTTTTTTAACATTCATGCTTTTCGTGTGATCATTTCTTTCGCAAAGAAGTTTGCCATTGATTTGCGCTTTCTTGTATCTAAATCGGTTTTTTGCACAATATTTTTTTTTATTATTAATATCTACGCTGAAATTAGTCAACCCAAAATAAAGAAATTGAACTCATACATTCAATCTCTTTATATAATAATCTTTACTCATAAGATCTCTTGCGCACCATTTTTGTTCTCTTAAATACTTGCTCTGAGCAATCGACCGTTAGCCAAGTGAATTGGTCAAGCTGTACTATATTTGTTTGTTAACTGTAGAAGCAATATTATCAAGTGGCGTGTTTTTTATATTCTAGTTTTTCATGCAAAATAAATAATAATTTAAATGTTACTCTTAACTGTATTAATTTACTTATTCTAACACGTTTGGCCTTAATTTACGGATGATAAGAGTTAGTTTTAGGTACATGCTTTAAATTATTTACTTAAGCTTTGTGTACACGATTGGCAGAACTTACAATATTGTCAGATCTGCCAGTGCAAAACATGCTTACAATGTCCTATAATTGTGTAAACTTACAAGAAATTGTCAGAAAATTTATGATACAAATAATTGTAAGATCATTGTCTGACAGTTAATTGTAAGAAATCCTACAATCGTGGTATCTAACAATTAATTGCCAGAAAATCTTTCTGAAAATTAAATATATGCCGTAAAATTGTAAGGTATATGACAATCGTCTACACAAACAATTTGTAGTCAGGCCTCTCAATGTTTATCGTTGTGTGACGTTTCTTATAATGAACAAATTGTAAGATGTACTTTTTTTACATCATACAATTTTTTATTGTCAGACAATTTACAGAAATTTTGGACGTCGCACTCGAAAGTGTTTGAATTACTGTTGTTGATTTTTCTTTGTTAAAATGAATAGTTATTATAAAAAAAAGGTTCTGATAATAAAAACTAAAAAGTGAAGCAATTAGGGTAATTTGATGACAAATACAAGTAATTAAGAAAGGAAATGAAAAACGAAATGGGTAGGGATATAAGAAATGAGATTCAGAAAATGGGGATCAGTTCTTGTTTTGGAGTCAAGGTAGTATTATTTAAAAATCGTTGCAAAATAGAATTGATATTATTAAATTTAAAAAGAAAATCCGTTATTTTTTGGAAAAATTGGTAATTATTTTTCGGTTCGTTAACAAAAATGTATTTCATGTAACAATTTATTGTATTTATTTCATGTATTAAATAGAAAACAACATGGAAAGGTCAGAAAACGAAACAATCGATGCAACATTTCGGCCTATTTTCATTTCGAGTTCCCCGTCGCCGCCTGATTCATCTGCAAAAAAAATCCTATAGAAAAAAAGTATAAAGTGAATGGTTGAAGTTAATTCAAAGAAATCGAAGTGCGACGTAGTCGTTGGGATGCTGGTTGTCCAGACTATAAGTTGGTAAAGGAAATCTTATGCCAAGAAGTCGGGAATGCTGCAGGTATGAGCATATTCGAATGCAAGGGCAAAGTGGCGAATCTGCTCATAACATTCAATGTCAATCTTGAAGTCGGACCAATGTTCAACTCAATATATTTCCATAACCATTTAAGCAAATGTTGTTCGTAGAAGTCAACAAGGTCCTTCAATCAACATCGTCTTTAAAATTGGTAACTATTCTATTTTCTTTATTTTTATTTTTTTAAATGCGTTTTTTCAGGACACTGCCCCTGACGATGCACCAGCTTCTTCTGCAATTTTCAATTTTTTTTAATTTAATTAATGGCAAATTTAACACCATATCAAAGCTAAATGCAAAACGTAACAATGAAACAAATGGCGGTTGAGATTTTACAGTCAATGTATTCATCAGTTTCTAGGCCTAAAACTGCATCAACTGCCCTGTGCGAGAAAATTTACCAAGCTGATCAACTTAACATCCGAACAAGCAACATTTGCCAGGTCAAAATTGAGGCGAGCATTAAATGATATTATGGATGAATGTAAAGTGCATTGGATGGTAAAGTGCATTGTTATTCAGTACGATGCAATTAATTTCATTATTTTATGTGTTTAGCCTTCCATTCAGCAGCAGTAGCCCCGTGTACTTGAATTTGATTCAAATTAAATGGTGATTGCTGATAATGAGTATAGCGAAGAGGCATCTTGTGATGTAAATTTTCAAGTGATCTCGTAGTATTCAACATCTTAACCGATGTTTTTACTTTATTATGTATTAAATCTTTAATGGTTTTTGAATAGAAAAAAAAAACAAATATTTGTGTTTATAATTTTGTTTTTGCTACTAAGAACTTTGTAGATGGCATCGAGAACATCTGGAATAATTTTTGAGATCGTCGTTTCCGAAACCCGAAACAGGTATTGAAGGGAACGATAATTATTCCAGGTAGCCAAGTACCTAAGTGTTAAGCAAAGCCGTTCGCCCGCTGAAATACTCTTACGCACATTCCCATCTTGTCTCTGGATATGGGGAGTCAGCAATGTTAAAATTTAATCGAATTGGTGTTGTAAAGCACCATGAATTTTCGGAAAATATAGGAAAAATTTTCTTTTAAATAAAACACACTTTCTAATTTGCCGAATGTTCGAGATGGCATTAAAACTTTTATTTGGTTGAAGTAAAATTATGGTTTCCCTTAATACATCAGTTGAGTTGAATGTCAGTTGAATTAAAGATATATGTAATTTTTTGTGGGCTGTAGGTCAATAAATTAAAGATGTTATTATTTAGTGTGCAACGTATCGAGCATGTTTATGCTCTTCATCAGGCAAACACTTTTCAAGGAATTTAAGTAAAAGCAAGAAAATTACATATTATACACAAAAATCTCGAGCAACAAAATTGGTTAACAGGAGAAAACGTCCATTACTATGCACAATCACATATACTTATACTTAAGGTCTACCAATTTTGTTGCTCCAGATTTGTGTGTATAATGTGTAATTTTCTTGCTTTTACTTAAATTCCTAGAAAATTATTTGCCTGATGAAGAGCATAAGCATGCTCGAAACGTTGTACACTAAATAATAACATCTTTAATTTATTGACCTACAGCCCACAAAAACTTACATATATCCTTAACGATAAAAGGTCACACAAATTATATATAATTTTATTGTAAGTTGAATTGTTAAGCGCGTTCCACAGTGGCCTGTAGCAGGAAGGCATGTCCCACACCCCTCCTCAATCCAGCGCTTATTGTATCTCACACTTTGTTCCAAGTTCTTTGAGTTTAGTTTGTTTTTTATATTGAATTGAACGCGCACTAAAGGGATTTTGACCACCCTTAATATGAACAAGTACAGTGCGAGCATTAGGAAGATAGACTAGGATTTAAAAGAAGATACTGATGAACATTAGCTTTGAAGTTTAGAATATCAAAATGGGAGGGAAAAATAGAGCTTGGTAAAGCATTCCACATTCGTGTTGTACGACTAAAAAAAATATCTGTATTTGACAGCATGTCCGAAGTTGGGCTAAAGGGTAAACTGATGAGCATTCCTTGAAGCGCGAGTATTACGGCTGAATCGCTTAAGGTGAGGAATGCAACTGGCTATTTCGATAGGATATTATTTGTAAAAATAGCGACAAAATAGTGAAAGACATGAAACTTTTCGACGGTGTTCTAAAGAAGAAAATGCTTCCATTAAAGTTCTACCGCTTATCATTCTTAGAGCTCTATTTTGAATTCTGTCTAAAAGACTTAAATGAGGTTCGGGAGCTCTTGCCCTTATGTGTGAGTTGTACTCCAGCTTTGGACGAATGAAAGCGTTATAAATAACAGCCACGTCAGATGGGGAAAAGAATTTCTCGCATCTTCGCAGAAAGCCCAAACACTGCAGAGTTTTTGGTGTCAACAAATATGTGTTCATTCCAAAAGAAGTGTGATGTAAATGCCAAGGATTGAAAGCTGATCGGTTTCTTCAATGCACGTGCCGCTCATGGATAGTGGCATGAGGGTGGATTCTGCTTTAAGGATAGAAGACAGGACTGAGTTTTTGAAGCATTAAATTTTATGCGGTTTTTTATTCCCCAGTAGACAATGCTGGCGAGGTCAAAAGTTAAGCTTATGATACGCTGCCGCTGCAGTTCCACATCTGAAGAACAAGAATGTGAATTTAAAAAAGAATATGAAAAGCTGATAGTACTATCGTCAGCAAAACAATTAAGTGGATTAGATGTTCCAGATAAGAGATCATTAATAAAATTGAGAAAAAGGGTCGGAGACAACACGGAGCCCTGGGGCACACCAGCATTTATTTTGTGAAGAAGACTTGAAACCGTCCAATACAACTTGTATTGAAGGTTCCGAAAGGTAATTTCTAATCCAACGAAGAAGAGATAAATCGTTACCAAATGCACGCGTTTTCGATAAGAGAGCTTGATGCCAAACTCTATCAAATGCTTTTGAAATATCAAGGGCAAACTTTCTCTAAGACGATGTAAACATTTGTGCCACTGTCGGTGAGGTATACAATTAGATCGCCAGTGGACCTAATGCTACGAAATCCATACTGCCGGTCATTAAGGAACTTTCGTTCTTCAAGATATTTCTAAAGATGATAATTAATCAGCGTTTCCATGACCTTGGAAGGAAGGGACATTGGACGCTAATTAGAGCGTGAAGAGGACAGGCTGGACAAATGCTGTTGAAAGAAACCAGTAGAGTAGGACAGATGGAAAAGCTTACGCAGTAGTTTACCCAGCGTTGACGAACACCTCTACAGAACGATAGGAGGAATGCTATCCGGGCCAGCGGATTTGTGTGCATCACCTTCTTTGATGACTCGAGCAATAGCACAAGTGCGAAAGAAGATTCATCCCATGAAATCGTTAACGCTGTCTAGAACTGAAAGAGTCATAACACTTTCTGGCAGCGTCGAATTAACAGCGAACTATGCTGCAAGCAAATTGGCTTTTTCACTAGAGCTGACAAAAGGGATGTCATTAAAGACGAGCGTTGGATCCGAAGGCGAAGTTGAATTTCGAATATTTTTTACAAATGACCAAAAATGTTTACTACCTTTGGGACATTGTAGTATTTTTTGCCTTAATTTTTGATCATGCAAAAATTTGGTTCTTTTAATGTGAACGTTCCAAGTCTTTTTCGCTCGTTGAAACTTTTTCCCGTTTCCTCAGTGGGGTTGGCTTTATAATAATTCCAGAAACATACTTCTCTAAACCTGATAACCTCTTAAGTCTTTACAGCTCGAATCAAACCATGCATCTTCTTTCGGTTTGATAGATTTCAACCTATTCGGGATAAAATTTCTCATTCCGTGAAGCATTAAATTTGTTATCATATCTGCGCTGGAGTCTACATCACTACCGGGGAAGCATAGTGACCAGTTAAAGTTCCTGAAGAAATTATTGAGATCGTCCCAGTTGGCTTTCTCTTATTGTCAAACGGTTCTTTTAGGTGACTTCTTTAACTGAGAGGTGTGGGCAGAGAAATTTGCAGATATGACACAATGGTCTGATGTGCCTATAGGCGATAATACATTTATCGTGTTTTTATCAGGGTCAGATGTAAGGAACAAGCCTAGGGTGTTGGCGGTTTGACCCACAACGTCAGGGATTCGAGTTGGTTCGTCAAAAAGCTGAGTCAGTTGGTTTAACTCAGCAAAGACCACGACATACCTTCCTTCAGGTATTGTCTGGCTCGAAAAGCGGAACCAGCTAAAATTGTGTACATTGAAATCGCCCGTAATAACGATTTCAGTGGGAGGATAATGGGTAACAATTCCTTGAATGGAGTCGGGCAGATCATCAAATTCGTTAAAAATTGAATTTATGTCCAGATTTGGGCTACGATATATGAAACATGTGTGATTGACGGGCTTATTTAACGAGAATTTTAACCACATGAAATTAAAATTTGTGTTTGAGCACAAGCCATATTGTGTTTGAATTTAGTACGCGACCATGGTTGGCAAAGAATAATGGCACTAGGTTATACCCAAACAGGTGAAATTCTGATTGATCAGAACCTGAGTGAGACCCAACTCAGTGCCAAAACAGCTGGCCTGTTTTTCACAGTGTGCACATACACGGCACAAAATTTTTTTCTAAGTCCACGAATGTTGCTGTAATCCACTCTTAATTTTTCAACCATTTAAAATATAAAAAAAAACTGGCTGAAACGCAAGTCGTAGAATTTTCTAAAATGAATATTTAATCTAGCTCTCAATTTGAACTTATCAATATCAATTTGTCACAAGTGTTATTCCTTGGTGACAAAATTGTATTGATCCGCCCTTGTTTAATTAAACAAATTAGACAGTTATCCATCCGACGTCTAACTAGTTTAATCGATGCATGCACTGTGTGTAATCTCCACACAGCACCTACAACGACCAAGCTAGTGCAACTATTATAGGTTTTTTTTTTTTTTTTTTTTTTTATAATCTACACGCGCTCAAGGGATTATGAATACCCTTTAAATGTTTCAACACAGCGCGGGCGTGAGGGTGAGGTTAAGGAAGAGAAAGAATGATAGGAAAGATGTGTGGCGTGATATTCAGAGACTGTAGGTGGTTGTTGTGTCAGATTTTATCTCCAGGGATGGCGGCTGAACTAATGCGGAGAAATTTCCGTGTCTTATTTATCGATGTCCCTTATAATTCGCATTAATTTTTTTATCCTTTTGTCATATTTTATCGGTATACTAGTTTTACTCAATCACATGTTGTTAGTGTTATGCCTAAACAGTATGTAATGAGTAAACCAGCAACTCATTGTATGACAATTATTTTTAGAATTGGTTTTAATGGAAAATAAGAAGACATAGACTACGGCAGGGATCGAACCTGTGACCATGAGGTTGACAGGCGAACACACAACTATCGCGCCACGGCCACCCCTATATGGCGGGGAGAGGAAAGAGAGGACTTACTCGTATGCCTATTTTCATTTCGAGTTCCCCGTCGCCGCCTGATTCATCTGCAAAAAAAATCCTATAGAAAAAAAGTATAAAGTGAATGGTTGAAGTTAATTCAAAGAAATCGAAGTGCGACGTAGTCGTTGGGATGCTGGTTGCCCAGACTATAAGTTGGTAAAGGAAATCTTATGCCAAGAAGTCGGGAATGCTGCAGGTATGAGCATATTCGAATGCAAGGGCAAAGTGGCGAATCTGCTCATAACATTCAATGTCAATCTTGAAGTCGGACCAATGTTCAACTCAATATATTTCCATAACCATTTAAGCAAATGTTGTTCGTAGAAGTCAACAAGGTCCTTCAATCAACATCGTCTTTAAAATTGGTAACTATTCTATTTTCTTTATTTTTATTTTTTTAAATGCGTTTTTTCAGGACACTGCCCCTGACGATGCACCAGCTTCTTCTGCAATTTTCAATTTTTTTTAATTTAATTAATGGCAAATTTAACACCATATCAAAGCCAAATGCAAAACGTAACAATGAAACAAATGGCGGTTGAGATTTTACAGTCAATGTATTCATCAGTTTCTAGGCCTAAAACTGCATCAACTGCCCTGTGCGAGAAAATTTACTAAGCTGATCAACTTAACATCCGAACAAGCAACATTTGCCAGGTCAAAATTGAGGCGAGCATTAAATGATATTATGGATGAATGTAAAGTGCATTGGATGGTAAAGTGCATTGTTATTCAGTACGATGCAATTAATTTCATTATTTTATGTGTGTAGCCTTCCATTCAGCAGCAGTAGCCCCGTGTACTTGAATTTGATTCAAATTAAATGGTGATTGCTGATAATGAGTATAGCGAAGAGGCATCTTGTGATGTAAATTTTCAAGTGATCTCGTAGTATTCAACATCTTAACCGATATTTTTACTTTATTATGTATTAAATCTTTAATGGTTTTTGAATAGAAAAAAAAAACAAATATTTGTGTTTATAATTTTGTTTTTGCTACTAAGAACTTTGTAGATGGCATCGAGAACATCTGGAATAATTTTTGAGATCGTCGTTTCCGAAACCCGAAACAGGTATTGAAGGGAACGATAATTATTCCCGGTAGCCAAGTACCTAAGTGTTAAGCAAAGCCGTTCGCCCGCTGAAATACTCTTACGCACATTCCCATCTTGTCTCTGGATATGGGGAGTCAGCAATGTTAAAATTTAATCGAATTGGTGTTGTAAATCACCATGAATTTTCGGAAAATATAGGAAAAATTTTCTTTTAAATAAAACACACTTTCTAATTTGCCGAATGTTCGAGATGGCATTAAAACTTTTATTTGGTTGAAGTAAAATTATGGTTTCCCTTAATACATCAGTTGAGTTGAATGTCAGTTGAATTAAAGATATATGTAATTTTTTGTGGGCTGTAGGTCAATAAATTAAAGATGTTATTATTTAGTGTGCAACGTATCGAGCATGTTTATGCTCTTCATCAGGCAAACACTTTTCAAGGAATTTAAGTAAAAGCAAGAAAATTACATATTATACACAAAAATCTCGAGCAACAAAATTGGTTAACAGGAGAAAACGTCCATTACTATGCACAATCACATATACTTATACTTAAGGTCTACCAATTTTGTTGCTCCAGATTTGTGTGTATAATGTGTAATTTTCTTGCTTTTACTTAAATTCCTAGAAAATTATTTGCCTGATGAAGAGCATAAGCATGCTCGAAACGTTGTACACTAAATAATAACATCTTTAATTTATTGACCTACAGCCCACAAAAACTTACATATATCCTTAACGATAAAAGGTCACACAAATTATATATAATTTTATTGTAAGTTGAATTGTTAAGCGCGTTCCACAGTGGCCTGTAGCAGGAAGGCATGTGCCACACCCCTCCTCAATCCAGCGCTTATTGTATCTCACACTTTGTTCCAAGTTCTTTGAGTTTAGTTTGTTTTTTATATTGAATTGAACGCGCACTAAAGGGATTTTGACCACCCTTAATATGAACAAGTACAGTGCGAGCATTAGGAAGATAGACTAGGATTTAAAAGAAGATACTGATGAACATTAGCTTTGAAGTTTAGAATATCAAAATGGGAGGGAAAAATAGAGCTTGGTAAAGCATTCCACATTCGTGTTGTACGACTAAAAAAAATATCTGTATTTGACAGCATGTCCGAAGTTGGGCTAAAGGGTAAACTGATGAGCATTCCTTGAAGCGCGAGTATTACGGCTGAATCGCTTAAGGTGAGGAATGCAACTGGCTATTTCGATAGGATATTATTTGTAAAAATAGCGACAAAATAGTGAAAGACATGAAACTTTTCGACGGTGTTCTAAAGAAGAAAATGCTTCCATTAAAGTTCTACCGCTTATCATTCTTAGAGCTCTATTTTGAATTCTGTCTAAAAGACTAAAATGGGGTTCGGGAGCTCTTGCCCTTATGTGTGAGTTGTACTCCAGCTTTGGACGAATGAAAGCGTTATAAATAACAGCCACGTCAGATGGGGAAAAGAATTTCTCGCATCTTCGCAGAAAGCCCAAACACTGCAGCGTTTTTGGTGTCAACAAATATGTGTTCATTCCAAAAGAAGTGTGATGTAAATGCCAAGGATTGAAAGCTGATCGGTTTCTTCAATGCAAGTGCCGCTCATGGATAGTGGCATGAGGGTGGATTCTGCTTTAAGGATAGAAGACAGCACTGAGTTTTTGAAGCATTAAATTCTATGCGGTTTTTTATTCCCCAGTAGACAATGCTGGCGAGGTCAAAAGTTAAGCTTATGATACGCTGCCGCTGCAGTTCTACATCTGAAGAACAAGAATGTGAATTTAAAAAAGAATATGAAAAATATGAAAAGCTGATAGTACTATCGTTAGCAAAACAATTAAGTGGATTAGATGTTCCAGATAAGAGATCATTAATAAAATTGAGAAAAAGGGTCGGAGACAACACGGAGCCCTGGGGCACACCAGCATTTATTTTGTGAAGAAGACTTGAAACCGTCCAATACAACTTGTATTGAAGGTTCCGAAAGGTAATTTCTAATCCAACGAAGAAGAGATAAATCGTTACCAAATGCACGCATTTTCGATAAGAGAGCTTGATGCCAAACTCTATCAAATGCTTTTGAAATATCAAGGGCAAACTTTCTCTAAGACGATGTAAACATTTGTGCCACTGTCGGTGAGATATACAATTAGATCGCCAGTGGACCTAATGCTACGAAATCCATACTGCCGGTCATTAAGGAACTTTCGTTCTTCAAGATATTTCTAAAGATGATAATTAATCAGCGTTTCCATGACCTTGGAAGGAAGGGACATTGGACGCTAATTAGAGCGTGAAGAAGACAGGCTGGACAAATGCTGTTGAAAGAAACCAGTAGAGTAGGACAGATGGAAAAGCTTACGCAGTAGTTTTGCCAGCGTTGAAGAACACCTCTACAGAACGATAGGAGGAATGCTATCCGGGCCAGCGGATTTGTGTGCATCACCTTCTTTGATGACTCGAGCAATAGCACAAGTGCGAAAGAAGATTCATCCCATGAAATCGTTAACGCTGTCTAGAACTGAAAGAGTCATAACACTTTCTGGCAGCGTCGAATTAACAGCGAACTATGCTGCAAGCAAATTGGCTTTTTCACTAGAGCTGACAAAAGGGATGTCATTAAAGACGAGCGTTGGATCCGAAGGCAAAGTTGAATTTCGAATATTTTTTACAAATGACCAAAAATGTTTACTACCTTTGGGACATTGTAGTATTTTTTGCCTTAATTTTTGATCATGCAAAAATTTGGTTCTTTTAATGTGAACGTTCCAAGTCTTTTTCGCTCGTTGAAACTTTTTCCCGTTTCCTCAGTGGGGTTGGCTTTATAATAATTCCAGAAACATACTTCTCTAAACCTGATAACCTCTTAAGTCTTTACAGCTCGAATCAAACCATGCATCTTCTTTCGGTTTGATAGATTTCAACCTATTCGGGATAAAATTTCTCATTCCGTGAAGCATTAAATTTGTTATCATATCTGCGCTGGAGTCTACATCACTACCGGGGAAGCATAGTGACCAGTTAAAGTTCCTGAAGAAATTATTGAGATCGTCCCAGTTGGCTTTCTCATATTGTCAAACGGTTCTTTTAGGTGACTTCTTTAACTGAGAGGTGTGGGCAGAGAAATTTGCAGATATGACACAATGGTCTGATGTGCCTATAGGCGATAATACATTTATCGTGTTTTTATCAGGGTCAGATGTAAGGAACAAGCCTAGGGTGTTGGCGGTTTGACCCACAACGTCAGGGATTCGAGTTGGTTCGTCAAAAAGCTGAGTCAGTTGGTTTAACTCAGCAAAGACCACGACATACCTTCCTTCAGGTATTGTCTGGCTCGAAAAGCGGAACCAGCTAAAATTGTGTACATTGAAATCGCCCGTAATAACGATTTCAGTGGGAGGATAATGGGTAACAATTCCTTGAATGGAGTCGGGCAGATCATCAAATTCGTTAAAAATTGAATTTATGTCCAGATTTGGGCTACGATATATGAAACATGTGTGATTGACGGGCTTATTTAACGAGAATTTTAACCACATGAAATTAAAATTTGTGTTTGAGCACAAGCCATATTGTGTTTGAATTTAGTACGCGACCATGGTTGGCAAAGAATAATGGCACTAGGTTATACCCAAACAGGTGAAATTCTGATTGATCAGAACCTGAGTGAGACCCAACTCAGTGCCAAAACAGCTGGCCTGTTTTTCACAGTGTGCACATACACGGCACAAAATTTTTTTCTAAGTCCACGAATGTTGCTGTAATCCACTCTTAATTTTTCAACCATTTAAAATATAAAAAAAAACTGGATGAAACGCAAGTCGTAGAATTTTCTAAAATGAATATTTAATCTAGCTCTCAATTTGAACTTATCAATATCAATTTTTCACAAGTGTTATTCCTTGGTGACAAAATTGTATTGATCCGCCCTTGTTTAATTAAACAAATTAGACAGTTATCCATCCGACGTCTAACTAGTTTAATCGATGCATGCACTGTGTGTAATCTCCACACAGCACCGACAACGACCAAGCTAGTGCAACTATTATAGGTTTTTTTTTTTTTTTTTTTTTTTTATAATCTACACGCGCTCAAGGGATTATGAATACCCTTTAAATGTTTCAACACAGCGCGGGCGTGAGGGTGAGGTTAAGGAAGAGAAAGAATGATAGGAAAGATGTGTGGCGTGATATTCGGAGACTGTAGGTGGTTGTTGTGTCAGATTTTATCTCCAGGGATGGCGGCTGAACTAATGCGGAGAAATTTCCGTGTCTTATTTATCGATGTCCCTTATAATTCGCATTAATTTTTTTATCCTTTTATCATATTTTATCGGTATACTAGTTTTACTCAATCACATGTTGTTAGTGTTATGCCTAAACAGCATGTAATGAGTAAACCAGCAACTCATTGTATGACAATTATTTTTAGAATTGGTTTTAATGGAAAATAAGAAGACATAGACTACGGCAGGGATCGAACCTGTGACCATGAGGTTGACAGGCGAACACACAACTATCGCGCCACGGCCACCCCTATATGGCGGGGAGAGGAAAGAGAGGACTTACTCGTATGCCTATTTTCATTTCGAGTTCCCCGTCGCCGCCTGATTCATCTGCAAAAAAAATCCTATAGAAAAAAAGTATAAAGTGAATGGTTGAAGTTAATTCAAAGAAATCGAAGTGCGACGTAGTCGTTGGGATGCTGGTTACCCAGACTATAAGTTGGTAAAGGAAATCTTATGCCAAGAAGTCGGGAATGCTGCAGGTATGAGCATATTCGAATGCAAGGGCAAAGTGGCGAATCTGCTCATAACATTCAATGTCAATCTTGAAGTCGGACCAATGTTCAACTCAATATATTTCCATAACCATTTAAGCAAATGTTGTTCGTAGAAGTCAACAAGGTCCTTCAATCAACATCGTCTTTAAAATTGGTAACTATTCTATTTTCTTTATTTTTATTTTTTTAAATGCGTTTTTTCAGGACACTGCCCCTGACGATGCACCAGCTTCTTCTGCAATTTTCAATTTTTTTAAATTTAATTAATGGCAAATTTAACACCATATCAAAGCCAAATGCAAAACGTAACAATGAAACAAATGGCGGTTGAGATTTTACAGTCAATGTATTCATCAGTTTCTAGGCCTAAAACTGCATCAACTGCCCTGTGCGAGAAAATTTACTAAGCTGATCAACTTAACATCCGAACAAGCAACATTTGCCAGGTCAAAATTGAGGCGAGCATTAAATGATATTATGGATGAATGTAAAGTGCATTGGATGGTAAAGTGCATTGTTATTCAGTACGATGCAATTAATTTCATTATTTTATGTGTTTAGCCTTCCATTCAGCAGCAGTAGCCCCGTGTACTTGAATTTGATTCAAATTAAATGGTGATTGCTGATAATGAGTATAGCGAAGAGGCATCTTGTGATGTAAATTTTCAAGTGATCTCGTAGTATTCAACATCTTAACCGATGTTTTTACTTTAATATGTATTAAATCTTTAATGGTTTTTGAATAGAAAAAAAAAACAAATATTTGTGTTTATAATTTTGTTTTTGCTACTAAGAACTTTGTAGATGGCATCGAGAACATCTGGAATAATTTTTGAGATCGTCGTTTCCGAAACCCGAAACAGGTATTGAAGGGAACGATAATTATTCCCGGTAGCCAAGTACCTAAGTGTTAAGCAAAGCCGTTCGCCCGCTGAAATACTCTTACGCACATTCCCATCTTGTCTCTGGATATGGGGAGTCAGCAATGTTAAAATTTAATCGAATTGGTGTTGTAAATCACCATGAATTTTCGGAAAATATAGGAAGAATTTTCTTTTAAATAAAACACACTTTCTAATTTGCCGAATGTTCGAGATGGCATTAAAACTTTTATTTGGTTGAAGTAAAATTATGGTTTCCCTTAATACATCAGTTGAGTTGAATGTCAGTTGAATTAAAGATATATGTAATTTTTTGTGGGCTGTAGGTCAATAAATTAAAGATGTTATTATCTAGTGTGCAACGTATCGAGCATGTTTATGCTCTTCATCAGGCAAACACTTTTCAAGGAATTTAAGTAAAAGCAAGAAAATTACATATTATACACAAAAATCTCGAGCAACAAAATTGGTTAACACTAGAAAACGTCCATTACTATGCACAATCAGATATACTTATACTTAAGGTCTACCAATTTTGTTGCTCCAGATTTGTGTGTATAATGTGTAATTTTCTTGCTTTTACTTAAATTCCTAGAAAATTATTTGCCTGATGAAGAGCATAAGCATGCTCGAAACGTTGTACACTAGATAATAACATCTTTAATTTATTGACCTACAGCCCACAAAAACTTACATATATCCTTAACGATAAAAGGTCACACAAATTATATATAATTTTATTGTAAGTTGAATTGTTAAGCGCGTTCCACAGTGGCCTGTAGCAGGAAGACATGTCCCACACCCCTCCTCAATCCAGCGCTTATTGTATCTCACACTTTGTTCCAAGTTCTTTGAGTTTAGTTTGTTTTTTATATTGAATTGAACGCGCACTAAAGGGATTTTGACCACCCTTAATATGAACAAGTACAGTGCGAGCATTAGGAAGATAGACTAGGATTTAAAAGAAGATACTGATGAACATTAGCTTTGAAGTTTAGAATATCAAAATGGGAGGGAAAAATAGAGCTTGGTAAAGCATTCCACATTCGTGTTGTACGACTAAAAAAAATATCTGTATTTGACAGCATGTCCGAAGTTGGGCTAAAGGGTAAACTGATGAGCATTCCTTGAAGCGCGAGTATTACGGCTGAATCGCTTAAGGTGAGGAATGCAACTGGCTATTTCGATAGGATATTATTTGTAAAAATAGCGACAAAATAGTGAAAGACATGAAACTTTTCGACGGTGTTCTAAAGAAGAAAATGCTTCCATTAAAGTTCTACCGCTTATCATTCTTAGAGCTCTATTTTGAATTCTGTCTAAAAGACTCAAATGGGGTTCGGGAGCTCTTGCCCTTATGTGTGAGTTGTACTCCAGCTTTGGACGAATGAAAGCGTTATAAATAACAGCCACGTCAGATGGGGAAAAGAATTTCTCGCATCTTCGCAGAAAGCCCAAACACTGCAGCGTTTTTGGTGTCAACAAATATGTGTTCATTCCAAAAGAAGTGTGATGTAAATGCCAAGGATTGAAAGCTGGTCGGTTTCTTCAATGCAAGTGCCGCTCATGGATAGTGGCATGAGGGTGGATTCTGCTTTAAGGATAGAAGACAGCACTGAGTTTTTGAAGCATTAAATTCTATGCGGTTTTTTATTCCCCAGTAGACAATGCTGGCGAGGTCAAAAGTTAAGCTTATGATACGCTGCCGCTGCAGTTCCACATCTGAAGAACAAGAATGTGAATTTAAAAAAGAATATGAAAAGCTGATAGTACTATCGTCAGCAAAACAATTAAGTGGATTAGATGTTCCAGATAAGAGATCATTAATAAAATTGAGAAAAAGGGTCGGAGACAACACGGAGCCCTGGGGCACACCAGCATTTATTTTGTGAAGAAGACTTGAAACCGTCCAATACAACTTGTATTGAAGGTTCCGAAAGGTAATTTCTAATCCAACGAAGAAGAGATAAATCGTTACCAAATGCACGCATTTTCGATAAGAGAGCTTGATGCCAAACTCTATCAAATGCTTTTGAAATATCAAGGGCAAACTTTCTCTAAGACGATGTAAACATTTGTGCCACTGTCGGTGAGATATACAATTAGATCGCCAGTGGACCTAATGCTACGAAATCCATACTGCCGGTCATTAAGGAACTTTCGTTCTTCAAGATATTTCTAAAGATGATAATTAATCAGCGTTTCCATGACCTTGGAAGGAAGGGACATTGGACGCTAATTAGAGCGTGAAGAAGACAGGCTGGACAAATGCTGTTGAAAGAAACCAGTAGAGTAGGATAGATGGAAAAGCTTACGCAGTAGTTTTGCCAGCGTTGACGAACACCTCTACAGAACGATAGGAGGAATGCTATCCGGGCCAGCGGATTTGTGTGCATCACCTTCTTTGATGACTCGAGCAATAGCACAAGTGCGAAAGAAGATTCATCCCATGAAATCGTTAACGCTGTCTAGAACTGAAAGAGTCATAACACTTCCTGGCAGCGTCGAATTAACAGCGAACTATGCTGCAAGCAAATTGGCTTTTTCACTAGAGCTGACAAAAGGGATGTCATTAAAGACGAGCGTTGGATCCGAAGGCGAAGTTGAATTTCGAATATTTTTTACAAATGACCAAAAATGTTTACTACCTTTGGGACATTGTAGTATTTTTTGCCTTAATTTTTGATCATGCAAAAATTTGGTTCTTTTAATGTGAACGTTCCAAGTCTTTTTCGCTCGTTGAAACTTTTTCCCGTTTCATCAGTGGGGTTGGCTTTATAATAATTCCAGAAACATACTTCTCTAAACCTGATAAACTCTTAAGTCTTTACAGCTCGAATCAAACCATGCATCTTCTTTCGGTTTGATAGATTTCAACCTATTCGGGATAAAATTTCTCATTCCGTGAAGCATTAAATTTGTTATCATATCTGCGCTGGAGTCTACATCACTACCGGGGAAGCATAATGACCAGTTAAAGTTCCTGAAGAAATTATTGAGATCGTCCCAGTTGGCTTTCTCATATTGTCAAACGGTTCTTTTAGGTGACTTCTTTAACTGAGAGGTGGGGGCAGAGAAATTTGCAGATATGACACAATGGTCTGATGTGCCTATAGGCGATAATACATTTATCGTGTTTTTATCAGGGTCAGATGTAAGGAACAAGCCTAGGGTGTTGGCGGTTTGACCCACAACGTCAGGGATTCGAGTTGGTTCGTCAAAAAGCTGAGTCAGTTGGTTTAACTCAGCAAAGACCACGACATACCTTCCTTCAGGTATTGTCTGGCTCGAAAAGCGGAACCAGCTAAAATTGTGTACATTGAAATCGCCCGTAATAACGATTTCAGTGGGAGGATAATGGGTAACAATTCCTTGAATGGAGTCGGGCAGATCATCAAATTCGTTAAAAATTGAATTTATGTCCAGATTTGGGCTACGATATATGAAACATGTGTGATTGACGGGCTTATTTAACGAGAATTTTAACCACATGAAATTAAAATTTGTGTTTGAGCACAAGCCATATTGTGTTTGAATTTAGTACGCGACCATGGTTGGCAAAGAATAATGGCACTAGGTTATACCCAAACAGGTGAAATTCTGATTGATCAGAACCTGAGTGAGACCCAACTCAGTGCCAAAACAGCTGGCCTGTTTTTCACAGTGTGCACATACACGGCACAAAATTTTTTTCTAAGTCCACGAATGTTGCTGTAATCCACTCTTAATTTTTCAACCATTTAAAATATAAAAAAAAACTGGCTGAAACGCAAGTCGTAGAATTTTCTAAAATGAATATTTAATCTAGTTCTCAATTTGAACTTATCAATATCAATTTGTCACAAGTGTTATTCCTTGGTGACAAAATTGTATTGATCCGCCCTTGTTTAATTAAACAAATTAGACAGTTATCCATCCGACGTCTAACTAGTTTAATCGATGCATGCACTGTGTGTAATCTCCACACAGCACCGACAACGACCAAGATAGTGCAACTATTATAGGTTTTTTTTTTTTTTTTTTTTATAATCTACACGCGCTCAAGGGATTATGAATACCCTTTAAATGTTTCAACACAGCGCGGGCGTGAGGGTGCGGTTAAGGAAGAGAAAGAATGATAGGAAAGATGTGTGGCGTGATATTCGGAGACTGTAGGTGGTTGTTGTGTCAGATTTTATCTCCAGGGATGGCGGCTGAACTAATGCGGAGAAATTTCCGTGTCTTATTTATCGATGTCCCTTATAATTCGCATTAATTTTTTTATCCTTTTGTCATATTTTATCGGTATACTAGTTTTACTCAATCACATGTTGTTAGTGTTATGCCTAAACAGCATGTAATGAGTAAACCAGCAACTCATTGTATGACAATTATTTTTAGAATTGGTTTTAATGGAAAATAAGAAGACATAGACTACGGCAGGGATCGAACCTGTGACCATGAGGTTGACAGGCGAACACACAACTATCGCGCCACGGCCACCCCTATATGGCGGGGAGAGGAAAGAGAGGACTTACTCGTATGCCTATTTTCATTTCGAGTTCCCCGTCGCCGCCTGATTCATCTGCAAAAAAAATCCTATAGAAAAAAAGTATAAAGTGAATGGTTGAAGTTAATTCAAAGAAATCGAAGTGCGACGTAGTCGTTGGGATGCTGGTTGCCCAGACTATAAGTTGGTAAAGGAAATCTTATGCCAAGAAGTCGGGAATGCTGCAGGTATGAGCATATTCGAATGCAAGGGCAAAGTGGCGAATCTGCTCATAACATTCAATGTCAATCTTGAAGTCGGACCAATGTTCAACTCAATATATTTCCATAACCATTTAAGCAAATGTTGTTCGTAGAAGTCAACAACGTCCTTCAATCAACATCGTCTTTAAAATTGGTAACTATTCTATTTTCTTTATTTTTATTTTTTTAAATGCGTTTTTTCAGGACACTGCCCCTGACGATGCACCAGCTTCTTCTGCAATTTTCAATTTTTTTTAATTTAATTAATGGCAAATTTAACACCATATCAAAGCCAAATGCAAAACGTAACAATGAAACAAATGGCGGTTGAGATTTTACAGTCAATGTATTCATCAGTTTCTAGGCCTAAAACTGCATCAACTGCCCTGTGCGAGAAAATTTACTAAGCTGATCAACTTAACATCCGAACAAGCAACATTTGCCAGGTCAAAATTGAGGCGAGCATTAAATGATATTATGGATGAATGTAAAGTGCATTGGATGGTAAAGTGCATTGTTATTCAGTACGATGCAATTAATTTCATTATTTTATGTGTTTAGCCTTCCATTCAGCAGCAGTAGCCCCGTGTACTTGAATTTGATTCAAATTAAATGGTGATTGCTGATAATGAGTATAGCGAAGAGGCATCTTGTGATGTAAATTTTCAAGTGATCTCGTAGTATTCAACATCTTAACCGATATTTTTACTTTATTATGTATTAAATCTTTAATGGTTTTTGAATAGAAAAAAAAAACAAATATTTGTGTTTATAATTTTGTTTTTGCTACTAAGAACTTTGTAGATGGCATCGAGAACATCTGGAATAATTTTTGAGATCGTCGTTTCCGAAACCCGAAACAGGTATTGAAGGGAACGATAATTATTCCCGGTAGCCAAGTACCTAAGTGTTAAGCAAAGCCGTTCGCCCGCTGAAATACTCTTACGCACATTCCCATCTTGTCTCTGGATATGGGGAGTCAGCAATGTTAAAATTTAATCGAATTGGTGTTGTAAATCACCATGAATTTTCGGAAAATATAGGAAAAATTTTCTTTTAAATAAAACACACTTTCTAATTTGCCGAATGTTCGAGATGGCATTAAAACTTTTATTTGGTTGAAGTAAAATTATGGTTTCCCTTAATACATCAGTTGAGTTGAATGTCAGTTGAATTAAAGATATATGTAATTTTTTGTGGGCTGTAGGTCAATAAATTAAAGATGTTATTATTTAGTGTGCAACGTATCGAGCATGTTTATGCTCTTCATCAGGCAAACACTTTTCAAGGAATTTAAGTAAAAGCAAGAAAATTACATATTATACACAAAAATCTCGAGCAACAAAATTGGTTAACAGGAGAAAACGTCCATTACTATGCACAATCACATATACTTATACTTAAGGTCTACCAATTTTGTTGCTCCAGATTTGTGTGTATAATGTGTAATTTTCTTGCTTTTACTTAAATTCCTAGAAAATTATTTGCCTGATGAAGAGCATAAGCATGCTCGAAACGTTGTACACTAAATAATAACATCTTTAATTTATTGACCTACAGCCCACAAAAACTTACATATATCCTTAACGATAAAAGGTCACACAAATTATATATAATTTTATTGTAAGTTGAATTGTTAAGCGCGTTCCACAGTGGCCTGTAGCAGGAAGGCATGTCCCACACCCCTCCTCAATTCAGCGCTTATTGTATCTCACACTTTGTTCCAAGTTCTTTGAGTTTAGTTTGTTTTTTATATTGAATTGAACGCGCACTAAAGGGATTTTGACCACCCTTAATATGAACAAGTACAGTGCGAGCATTAGGAAGATAGACTAGGATTTAAAAGAAGATACTGATGAACATTAGCTTTGAAGTTTAGAATATCAAAATGGGAGGGAAAAATAGAGCTTGGTAAAGCATTCCACATTCGTGTTGTACGACTAAAAAAAATATCTGTATTTGACAGCATGTCCGAAGTTGGGCTAAAGGGTAAACTGATGAGCATTCCTTGAAGCGCGAGTATTACGGCTGAATCGCTTAAGGTGAGGAATGCAACTGGCAATTTCGATAGGATATTATTTGTAAAAATAGCGACAAAATAGTGAAAGACATGAAACTTTTCGACGGTGTTCTAAAGAAGAAAATGCTTCCATTAAAGTTCTACCGCTTATCATTCTTAGAGCTCTATTTTGAATTCTGTCTAAAAGACTAAAATGGGGTTCGGGAGCTCTTGCCCTTATGTGTGAGTTGTACTCCAGCTTTGGACGAATGAAAGCGTTATAAATAACAGCCACGTCAGATGGGGAAAAGAATTTCTCGCATCTTCGCAGAAAGCCCAAACACTGCAGCGTTTTTGGTGTCAACAAATATGTGTTCATTCCAAAAGAAGTGTGATGTAAATGCCAAGGATTGAAAGCTGATCGGTTTCTTCAATGCAAGTGCCGCTCATGGATAGTGGCATGAGGGTGGATTCTGCTTTAAGGATAGAAGACAGCACTGAGTTTTTGAAGCATTAAATTCTATGCGGTTTTTTATTCCCCAGTAGACAATGCTGGCGAGGTCAAAAGTTAAGCTTATGATACGCTGCCGCTGCAGTTCCACATCTGAAGAACAAGAATGTGAATTTAAAAAAGAATATGAAAAATATGAAAAGCTGATAGTACTATCGTTAGCAAAACAATTAAGTGGATTAGATGTTCCAGATAAGAGATCATTAATAAAATTGAGAAAAAGGGTCGGAGACAACACGGAGCCCTGGGGCACACCAGCATTTATTTTGTGAAGAAGACTTGAAACCGTCCAATACAACTTGTATTGAAGGTTCCGAAAGGTAATTTCTAATCCAACGAAGAAGAGATAAATCGTTACCAAATGCACGCATTTTCGATAAGAGAGCTTGATGCCAAACTCTATCAAATGCTTTTGAAATATCAAGGGCAAACTTTCTCTAAGACGATGTAAACATTTGTGCCACTGTCGGTGAGATATACAATTAGATCGCCAGTGGACCTAATGCTACGAAATCCATACTGCCGGTCATTAAGGAACTTTCGTTCTTCAAGATATTTCTAAAGATGATAATTAATCAGCGTTTCCATGACCTTGGAAGGAAGGGACATTGGACGCTAATTAGAGCGTGAAGAAGACAGGCTGGACAAATGCTGTTGAAAGATACCAGTAGAGTAGGACAGATGGAAAAGCTTACGCAGTAGTTTTGCCAGCGTTGAAGAACACCTCTACAGAACGATAGGAGGAATGCTATCCGGGCCAGCGGATTTGTGTGCATCACCTTCTTTGATGACTCGAGCAATAGCACAAGTGCGAAAGAAGATTCATCCCATGAAATCGTTAACGCTGTCTAGAACTGAAAGAGTCATAACACTTTCTGGCAGCGTCGAATTAACAGCGAACTATGCTGCAAGCAAATTGGCTTTTTCACTAGAGCTGACAAAAGGGATGTCATTAAAGACGAGCGTTGGATCCGAAGGCGAAGTTGAATTTCGAATATTTTTTACAAATGACCAAAAATGTTTACTACCTTTGGGACATTGTAGTATTTTTTGCCTTAATTTTTGATCATGCAAAAATTTGGTTCTTTTAATGTGAACGTTCCAAGTCTTTTTCGCTCGTTGAAACTTTTTCCCGTTTCCTCAGTGGGGTTGGCTTTATAATAATTCCAGAAACATACTTCTCTAAACCTGATAACCTCTTAAGTCTTTACAGCTCGAATCAAACCATGCATCTTCTTTCGGTTTGATAGATTTCAACCTATTCGGGATAAAATTTCTCATTCCGTGAAGCATTAAATTTGTTATCATATCTGCGCTGGAGTCTACATCACTACCGGGGAAGCATAGTGACCAGTTAAAGTTCCTGAAGAAATTATTGAGATCGTCCCAGTTGGCTTTCTCATATTGTCAAACGGTTCTTTTAGGTGACTTCTTTAACTGAGAGGTGTGGGCAGAGAAATTTGCAGATATGACACAATGGTCTGATGTGCCTATAGGCGATAATACATTTATCGTGTTTTTATCAGGGTCAGATGTAAGGAACAAGCCTAGGGTGTTGGCGGTTTGACCCACAACGTCAGGGATTCGAGTTGGTTCGTCAACAAGCTGAGTCAGTTGGTTTAACTCCGCAAAGACCACGACATACCTTCCTTCAGGTATTGTCTGGCTCGAGAAGCGGAACCAGCTAAAATTGTGTACATTGAAATCGCCCGTAATAACGATTTCAGTGGGAGGATAATGGGTAACAATTCCTTGAATGGAGTCGGGCAGATCATCAAATTCGTTAAAAATTGAATTTATGTCCAGATTTGGGCTACGATATATGAAACATGTGTGATTGACGGGCTTATTTAACGAGAATTTTAACCACATGAAATTAAAATTTGTGTTTGAGCACAAGCCATATTGTGTTTGAATTTAGTACGCGACCATGGTTGGCAAAGAATAATGGCACTAGGTTATACCCAAACAGGTGAAATTCTGATTGATCAGAACCTGAGTGAGACCCAACTCAGTGCCAAAACAGCTGGCCTGTTTTTCACAGTGTGCACATACACGGCACAAAATTTTTTTCTAAGTCCACGAATGTTGCTGTAATCCACTCTTAATTTTTCAACCATTTAAAATATAAAAAAAAACTGGCTGAAACGCAAGTCGTAGAATTTTCTAAAATGAATATTTAATCTAGTTCTCAATTTGAACTTATCAATATCAATTTGTCACAAGTGTTATTCCTTGGTGACAAAATTGTATTGATCCGCCCTTGTTTAATTAAACAAATTAGACAGTTATCCATCCGACGTCTAACTAGTTTAATCGATGCATGCACTGTGTGTAATCTCCACACAGCACCGACAACGACCAAGATAGTGCAACTATTATAGGTTTTTTTTTTTTTTTTTTTTTATAATCTACACGCGCTCAAGGGATTATGAATACCCTTTAAATGTTTCAACACAGCGCGGGCGTGAGGGTGCGGTTAAGGAAGAGAAAGAATGATAGGAAAGATGTGTGG
The DNA here is from genome assembly GCA_910595825.1 of Philhelius pedissequus. Classification (NCBI taxonomy): domain Eukaryota; kingdom Metazoa; phylum Arthropoda; class Insecta; order Diptera; family Syrphidae; genus Philhelius; species Philhelius pedissequus. The sequence continues at coordinate 146,241,932 of OU343160.1, forward strand.
CGTGATATTCGGAGACTGTAGGTGGTTGTTGTGTCAGATTTTATCTCCAGGGATGGCGGCTGAACTAATGCGGAGAAATTTCCGTGTCTTATTTATCGATGTCCCTTATAATTCGCATTAATTTTTTTATCCTTTTGTCATATTTTATCGGTATACTAGTTTTACTCAATCACATGTTGTTAGTGTTATGCCTAAACAGCATGTAATGAGTAAACCAGCAACTCATTGTATGACAATTATTTTTAGAATTGGTTTTAATGGAAAATAAGAAGACATAGACTACGGCAGGGATCGAACCTGTGACCATGAGGTTGACAGGCGAACACACAACTATCGCGCCACGGCCACCCCTATATGGCGGGGAGAGGAAAGAGAGGACTTACTCGTATGCCTATTTTCATTTCGAGTTCCCCGTCGCCGCCTGATTCATCTGCAAAAAAAATCCTATAGAAAAAAAGTATAAAGTGAATGGTTGAAGTTAATTCAAAGAAATCGAAGTGCGACGTAGTCGTTGGGATGCTGGTTGCCCAGACTATAAGTTGGTAAAGGAAATCTTATGCCAAGAAGTCGGGAATGCTGCAGGTATGAGCATATTCGAATGCAAGGGCAAAGTGGCGAATCTGCTCATAACATTCAATGTCAATCTTGAAGTCGGACCAATGTTCAACTCAATATATTTCCATAACCATTTAAGCAAATGTTGTTCGTAGAAGTCAACAACGTCCTTCAATCAACATCGTCTTTAAAATTGGTAACTATTCTATTTTCTTTATTTTTATTTTTTTAAATGCGTTTTTTCAGGACACTGCCCCTGACGATGCACCAGCTTCTTCTGCAATTTTCAATTTTTTTTAATTTAATTAATGGCAAATTTAACACCATATCAAAGCCAAATGCAAAACGTAACAATGAAACAAATGGCGGTTGAGATTTTACAGTCAATGTATTCATCAGTTTCTAGGCCTAAAACTGCATCAACTGCCCTGTGCGAGAAAATTTACTAAGCTGATCAACTTAACATCCGAACAAGCAACATTTGCCAGGTCAAAATTGAGGCGAGCATTAAATGATATTATGGATGAATGTAAAGTGCATTGGATGGTAAAGTGCATTGTTATTCAGTACGATGCAATTAATTTCATTATTTTATGTGTTTAGCCTTCCATTCAGCAGCAGTAGCCCCGTGTACTTGAATTTGATTCAAATTAAATGGTGATTGCTGATAATGAGTATAGCGAAGAGGCATCTTGTGATGTAAATTTTCAAGTGATCTCGTAGTATTCAACATCTTAACCGATATTTTTACTTTATTATGTATTAAATCTTTAATGGTTTTTGAATAGAAAAAAAAAACAAATATTTGTGTTTATAATTTTGTTTTTGCTACTAAGAACTTTGTAGATGGCATCGAGAACATCTGGAATAATTTTTGAGATCGTCGTTTCCGAAACCCGAAACAGGTATTGAAGGGAACGATAATTATTCCCGGTAGCCAAGTACCTAAGTGTTAAGCAAAGCCGTTCGCCCGCTGAAATACTCTTACGCACATTCCCATCTTGTCTCTGGATATGGGGAGTCAGCAATGTTAAAATTTAATCGAATTGGTGTTGTAAATCACCATGAATTTTCGGAAAATATAGGAAAAATTTTCTTTTAAATAAAACACACTTTCTAATTTGCCGAATGTTCGAGATGGCATTAAAACTTTTATTTGGTTGAAGTAAAATTATGGTTTCCCTTAATACATCAGTTGAGTTGAATGTCAGTTGAATTAAAGATATATGTAATTTTTTGTGGGCTGTAGGTCAATAAATTAAAGATGTTATTATTTAGTGTGCAACGTATCGAGCATGTTTATGCTCTTCATCAGGCAAACACTTTTCAAGGAATTTAAGTAAAAGCAAGAAAATTACATATTATACACAAAAATCTCGAGCAACAAAATTGGTTAACAGGAGAAAACGTCCATTACTATGCACAATCACATATACTTATACTTAAGGTCTACCAATTTTGTTGCTCCAGATTTGTGTGTATAATGTGTAATTTTCTTGCTTTTACTTAAATTCCTAGAAAATTATTTGCCTGATGAAGAGCATAAGCATGCTCGAAACGTTGTACACTAAATAATAACATCTTTAATTTATTGACCTACAGCCCACAAAAACTTACATATATCCTTAACGATAAAAGGTCACACAAATTATATATAATTTTATTGTAAGTTGAATTGTTAAGCGCGTTCCACAGTGGCCTGTAGCAGGAAGGCATGTCCCACACCCCTCCTCAATTCAGCGCTTATTGTATCTCACACTTTGTTCCAAGTTCTTTGAGTTTAGTTTGTTTTTTATATTGAATTGAACGCGCACTAAAGGGATTTTGACCACCCTTAATATGAACAAGTACAGTGCGAGCATTAGGAAGATAGACTAGGATTTAAAAGAAGATACTGATGAACATTAGCTTTGAAGTTTAGAATATCAAAATGGGAGGGAAAAATAGAGCTTGGTAAAGCATTCCACATTCGTGTTGTACGACTAAAAAAAATATCTGTATTTGACAGCATGTCCGAAGTTGGGCTAAAGGGTAAACTGATGAGCATTCCTTGAAGCGCGAGTATTACGGCTGAATCGCTTAAGGTGAGGAATGCAACTGGCAATTTCGATAGGATATTATTTGTAAAAATAGCGACAAAATAGTGAAAGACATGAAACTTTTCGACGGTGTTCTAAAGAAGAAAATGCTTCCATTAAAGTTCTACCGCTTATCATTCTTAGAGCTCTATTTTGAATTCTGTCTAAAAGACTAAAATGGGGTTCGGGAGCTCTTGCCCTTATGTGTGAGTTGTACTCCAGCTTTGGACGAATGAAAGCGTTATAAATAACAGCCACGTCAGATGGGGAAAAGAATTTCTCGCATCTTCGCAGAAAGCCCAAACACTGCAGCGTTTTTGGTGTCAACAAATATGTGTTCATTCCAAAAGAAGTGTGATGTAAATGCCAAGGATTGAAAGCTGATCGGTTTCTTCAATGCAAGTGCCGCTCATGGATAGTGGCATGAGGGTGGATTCTGCTTTAAGGATAGAAGACAGCACTGAGTTTTTGAAGCATTAAATTCTATGCGGTTTTTTATTCCCCAGTAGACAATGCTGGCGAGGTCAAAAGTTAAGCTTATGATACGCTGCCGCTGCAGTTCCACATCTGAAGAACAAGAATGTGAATTTAAAAAAGAATATGAAAAATATGAAAAGCTGATAGTACTATCGTTAGCAAAACAATTAAGTGGATTAGATGTTCCAGATAAGAGATCATTAATAAAATTGAGAAAAAGGGTCGGAGACAACACGGAGCCCTGGGGCACACCAGCATTTATTTTGTGAAGAAGACTTGAAACCGTCCAATACAACTTGTATTGAAGGTTCCGAAAGGTAATTTCTAATCCAACGAAGAAGAGATAAATCGTTACCAAATGCACGCATTTTCGATAAGAGAGCTTGATGCCAAACTCTATCAAATGCTTTTGAAATATCAAGGGCAAACTTTCTCTAAGACGATGTAAACATTTGTGCCACTGTCGGTGAGATATACAATTAGATCGCCAGTGGACCTAATGCTACGAAATCCATACTGCCGGTCATTAAGGAACTTTCGTTCTTCAAGATATTTCTAAAGATGATAATTAATCAGCGTTTCCATGACCTTGGAAGGAAGGGACATTGGACGCTAATTAGAGCGTGAAGAAGACAGGCTGGACAAATGCTGTTGAAAGATACCAGTAGAGTAGGACAGATGGAAAAGCTTACGCAGTAGTTTTGCCAGCGTTGAAGAACACCTCTACAGAACGATAGGAGGAATGCTATCCGGGCCAGCGGATTTGTGTGCATCACCTTCTTTGATGACTCGAGCAATAGCACAAGTGCGAAAGAAGATTCATCCCATGAAATCGTTAACGCTGTCTAGAACTGAAAGAGTCATAACACTTTCTGGCAGCGTCGAATTAACAGCGAACTATGCTGCAAGCAAATTGGCTTTTTCACTAGAGCTGACAAAAGGGATGTCATTAAAGACGAGCGTTGGATCCGAAGGCGAAGTTGAATTTCGAATATTTTTTACAAATGACCAAAAATGTTTACTACCTTTGGGACATTGTAGTATTTTTTGCCTTAATTTTTGATCATGCAAAAATTTGGTTCTTTTAATGTGAACGTTCCAAGTCTTTTTCGCTCGTTGAAACTTTTTCCCGTTTCCTCAGTGGGGTTGGCTTTATAATAATTCCAGAAACATACTTCTCTAAACCTGATAACCTCTTAAGTCTTTACAGCTCGAATCAAACCATGCATCTTCTTTCGGTTTGATAGATTTCAACCTATTCGGGATAAAATTTCTCATTCCGTGAAGCATTAAATTTGTTATCATATCTGCGCTGGAGTCTACATCACTACCGGGGAAGCATAGTGACCAGTTAAAGTTCCTGAAGAAATTATTGAGATCGTCCCAGTTGGCTTTCTCATATTGTCAAACGGTTCTTTTAGGTGACTTCTTTAACTGAGAGGTGTGGGCAGAGAAATTTGCAGATATGACACAATGGTCTGATGTGCCTATAGGCGATAATACATTTATCGTGTTTTTATCAGGGTCAGATGTAAGGAACAAGCCTAGGGTGTTGGCGGTTTGACCCACAACGTCAGGGATTCGAGTTGGTTCGTCAACAAGCTGAGTCAGTTGGTTTAACTCCGCAAAGACCACGACATACCTTCCTTCAGGTATTGTCTGGCTCGAAAAGCGGAACCAGCTAAAATTGTGTACATTGAAATCGCCCGTAATAACGATTTCAGTGGGAGGATAATGGGTAACAATTCCTTGAATGGAGTCGGGCAGATCATCAAATTCGTTAAAAATTGAATTTATGTCCAGATTTGGGCTACGATATATGAAACATGTGTGATTGACGGGCTTATTTAACGAGAATTTTAACCACATGAAATTAAAATTTGTGTTTGAGCACAAGCCATATTGTGTTTGAATTTAGTACGCGACCATGGTTGGCAAAGAATAATGGCACTAGGTTATACCCAAACAGGTGAAATTCTGATTGATCAGAACCTGAGTGAGACCCAACTCAGTGCCAAAACAGCTGGCCTGTTTTTCACAGTGTGCACATACACGGCACAAAATTTTTTTCTAAGTCCACGAATGTTGCTGTAATCCACTCTTAATTTTTCAACCATTTAAAATATAAAAAAAAACTGGATGAAACGCAAGTCGTAGAATTTTCTAAAATGAATATTTAATCTAGCTCTCAATTTGAACTTATCAATATCAATTTGTCACAAGTGTTATTCCTTGGTGACAAAATTGTATTGATCCGCCCTTGTTTAATTAAACAAATTAGACAGTTATCCATCCGACGTCTAACTAGTTTAATCGATGCATGCACTGTGTGTAATCTCCACACAGCACCGACAACGACCAAGCTAGTGCAACTATTATAGGTTTTTTTTTTTTTTTTTTTTTTATAATCTACACGCGCTCAAGGAATTATGAATACCCTTTAAATGTTTCAACACAGCGCGGGCGTGAGGGTGAGGTTAAGGAAGAGAAAGAATGATAGGAAAGATGTGTGGCGTGATATTCGGAGACTGTAGGTGGTTGTTGTGTCAGATTTTATCTCCAGGGATGGTGGCTGAACTAATGCGGAGAAATTTCCGTGTCTTATTTATCGATGTCCCTTATAATTCGCATTAATTTTTTTATCCTTTTGTCATATTTTATCGGTATACTAGTTTTACTCAATCACATGTTGTTAGTGTTATGCCTAAACAGCATGTAATGAGTAAACCAGCAACTCATTGTATGACAATTATTTTTAGAATTGGTTTTAATGGAAAATAAGAAGACATAGACTACGGCAGGGATCGAACCTGTGACCATGAGGTTGACAGGCGAACACACAACTATCGCGCCACGGCCACCCCTATATGGCGGGGAGAGGAAAGAGAGGACTTACTCGTATGCCTATTTTCATTTCGAGTTCCCCGTCGCCGCCTGATTCATCTGCAAAAAAAATCCTATAGAAAAAAAGTATAAAGTGAATGGTTGAAGTTAATTCAAAGAAATCGAAGTGCGACGTAGTCGTTGGGATGCTGGTTGCCCAGACTATAAGTTGGTAAAGGAAATCTTATGCCAAGAAGTCGGGAATGCTGCAGGTATGAGCATATTCGAATGCAAGGGCAAAGTGGCGAATCTGCTCATAACATTCAATATCAATCTTGAAGTCGGACCAATGTTCAACTCAATATATTTCCATAACCATTTAAGCAAATGTTGTTCGTAGAAGTCAACAAGGTCCTTCAATCAACATCGTCTTTAAAATTGGTAACTATTCTATTTTCTTTATTTTTATTTTTTTAAATGCGTTTTTTCAGGACACTGCCCCTGACGATGCACCAGCTTCTTCTGCAATTTTCAATTTTTTTAAATTTAATTAATGGCAAATTTAACACCATATCAAAGCCAAATGCAAAACGCAACAATGAAACAAATGGCGGTTGAGATTTTACAGTCAATGTATTCATCAGTTTCTAGGCCTAAAACTGCATCAACTGCCCTGTGCGAGAAAATTTACTAAGCTGATCAACTTAACATCCGAACAAGCAACATTTGCCAGGTCAAAATTGAGGCGAGCATTAAATGATATTATGGATGAATGTAAAGTGCATTGGATGGTAAAGTGCATTGTTATTCAGTACGATGCAATTAATTTCATTATTTTATGTGTTTAGCCTTCCATTCAGCAGCAGTAGCCCCGTGTACTTGAATTTGATTCAAATTAAATGGTGATTGCTGATAATGAGTATAGCGAAGAGGCATCTTGTGATGTAAATTTTCAAGTGATCTCGTAGTATTCAACATCTTAACCGATGTTTTTACTTTAATATGTATTAAATCTTTAATGGTTTTTGAATAGAAAAAAAAACAAATATTTGTGTTTATAATTTTGTTTTTGCTACTAAGAACTTTGTAGATGGCATCGAGAACATCTGGAATAATTTTTGAGATCGTCGTTTCCGAAACCCGAAACAGGTATTGAAGGGAACGATAATTATTCCCGGTAGCCAAGTACCTAAGTGTTAAGCAAAGCCGTTCGCCCGCTGAAATACTCTTACGCACATTCCCATCTTGTCTCTGGATATGGGGAGTCAGCAATGTTAAAATTTAATCGAATTGGTGTTGTAAATCACCATGAATTTTCGGAAAATATAGGAAGAATTTTCTTTTAAATAAAACACACTTTCTAATTTGCCGAATGTTCGAGATGGCATTAAAACTTTTATTTGGTTGAAGTAAAATTATGGTTTCCCTTAATACATCAGTTGAGTTGAATGTCAGTTGAATTAAAGATATATGTAATTTTTTGTGGGCTGTAGGTCAATAAATTAAAGATGTTATTATTTAGTGTGCAACGTATCGAGCATGTTTATGCTCTTCATCAGGCAAACACTTTTCAAGGAATTTAAGTAAAAGCAAGAAAATTACATATTATACACAAAAATCTCGAGCAACAAAATTGGTTAACAGGAGAAAACGTCCATTACTATGCACAATCACATATACTTATACTTAAGGTCTACCAATTTTGTTGCTCCAGATTTGTGTGTATAATGTGTAATTTTCTTGCTTTTACTTAAATTCCTTGAAAAGTGTTTGCCTGATGAAGAGCATAAGCATGCTCGAAACGTTGTACACTAAATAATAACATCTTTAATTTATTGACCTACAGCCCACAAAAACTTACATATATCCTTAACGATAAAAGGTCACACAAATTATATATAATTTTATTGTAAGTTGAATTGTTAAGCGCGTTCCACAGTGGCCTGTAGCAGGAAGGCATGTCCCACACCCCTCCTCAATCCAGCGCTTATTGTATCTCACACTTTGTTCCAAGTTCTTTGAGTTTAGTTTGTTTTTTATATTGAATTGAACGCGCACTAAAGGGATTTTGACCACCCTTAATATGAACAAGTACAGTGCGAGCATTAGGAAGATAGACTAGGATTTAAAAGAAGATACTGATGAACATTAGCTTTGAAGTTTAGAATATCAAAATGGGAGGGAAAAATAGAGCTTGGTAAAGCATTCCACATTCGTGTTGTACGACTAAAAAAAATATCTGTATTTGACAGCATGTCCGAAGTTGGGCTAAAGGGTAAACTGATGAGCATTCCTTGAAGCGCGAGTATTACGGCTGAATCGCTTAAGGTGAGGAATGCAACTGGCTATTTCGATAGGATATTATTTGTAAAAATAGCGACAAAATAGTGAAAGACATGAAACTTTTCGACGGTGTTCTAAAGAAGAAAATGCTTCCATTAAAGTTCTACCGCTTATCATTCTTAGAGCTCTATTTTGAATTCTGTCTAAAAGACTAAAATGGGGTTCGGGAGCTCTTGCCCTTATGTGTGAGTTGTACTCCAGCTTTGGACGAATGAAAGCGTTATAAATAACAGCCACGTCAGATGGGGAAAAGAATTTCTCGCATCTTCGCAGAAAGCCCAAACACTGCAGCGTTTTTGGTGTCAACAAATATGTGTTCATTCCAAAAGAAGTGTGATGTAAATGCCAAGGATTGAAAGCTGATCGGTTTCTTCAATGCAAGTGCCGCTCATGGATAGTGGCATGAGGGTGGATTCTGCTTTAAGGATAGAAGACAGCACTGAGTTTTTGAAGCATTAAATTCTATGCGGTTTTTTATTCCCCAGTAGACAATGCTGGCGAGGTCAAAAGTTAAGCTTATGATACGCTGCCGCTGCAGTTCCACATCTGAAGAACAAGAATGTGAATTTAAAAAAGAATATGAAAAATATGAAAAGCTGATAGTACTATCGTTAGCAAAACAATTAAGTGGATTAGATGTTCCAGATAAGAGATCATTAATAAAATTGAGAAAAAGGGTCGGAGACAACACGGAGCCCTGGGGCACACCAGCATTTATTTTGTGAAGAAGACTTGAAACCGTCCAATACAACTTGTATTGAAGGTTCCGAAAGGTAATTTCTAATCCAACGAAGAAGAGATAAATCGTTACCAAATGCACGCATTTTCGATAAGAGAGCTTGATGCCAAACTCTATCAAATGCTTTTGAAATATCAAGGGCAAACTTTCTCTAAGACGATGTAAACATTTGTGCCACTGTCGGTGAGATATACAATTAGATCGCCAGTGGACCTAATGCTACGAAATCCATACTGCCGGTCATTAAGGAACTTTCGTTCTTCAAGATATTTCCAAAGATGATAATTAATCAGCGTTTCCATGACCTTGGAAGGAAGGGACATTGGACGCTAATTAGAGCGTGAAGAAGACAGGCTGGACAAATGCTGTTGAAAGAAACCAGTAGAGTAGGACAGATGGAAAAGCTTACGCAGTAGTTTTGCCAGCGTTGAAGAACACCTCTACAGAACGATAGGAGGAATGCTATCCGGGCCAGCGGATTTGTGTGCATCACCTTCTTTGATGACTCGAGCAATAGCACAAGTGCGAAAGAAGATTCATCCCATGAAATCGTTAACGCTGTCTAGAACTGAAAGAGTCATAACACTTTCTGGCAGCGTCGAATTAACAGCGAACTATGCTGCAAGCAAATTGGCTTTTTCACTAGAGCTGACAAAAGGGATGTCATTAAAGACGAGCGTTGGATCCGAAGGCGAAGTTGAATTTCGAATATTTTTTACAAATGACCAAAAATGTTTACTACCTTTGGGACATTGTAGTATTTTTTGCCTTAATTTTTGATCATGCAAAAATTTGGTTCTTTTAATGTGAACGTTCCAAGTCTTTTTCGCTCGTTGAAACTTTTTCCCGTTTCCTCAGTGGGGTTGGCTTTATAATAATTCCAGAAACATACTTCTCTAAACCTGATAACCTCTTAAGTCTTTACAGCTCGAATCAAACCATGCATCTTCTTTCGGTTTGATAGATTTCAACCTATTCGGGATAAAATTTCTCATTCCGTGAAGCATTAAATTTGTTATCATATCTGCGCTGGAGTCTACATCACTACCGGGGAAGCATAGTGACCAGTTAAAGTTCCTGAAGAAATTATTGAGATCGTCCCAGTTGGCTTTCTCATATTGTCAAACGGTTCTTTTAGGTGACTTCTTTAACTGAGAGGTGTGGGCAGAGAAATTTGCAGATATGACACAATGGTCTGATGTGCCTATAGGCGATAATACATTTATCGTGTTTTTATCAGGGTCAGATGTAAGGAACAAGCCTAGGGTGTTGGCGGTTTGACCCACAACGTCAGGGATTCGAGTTGGTTCGTCAACAAGCTGAGTCAGTTGGTTTAACTCCGCAAAGACCACGACATACCTTCCTTCAGGTATTGTCTGGCTCGAAAAGCGGAACCAGCTAAAATTGTGTACATTGAAATCGCCCGTAATAACGATTTCAGTGGGAGGATAATGGGTAACAATTCCTTGAATGGAGTCGGGCAGATCATCAAATTCGTTAAAAATTGAATTTATGTCCAGATTTGGGCTACGATATATGAAACATGTGTGATTGACGGGCTTATTTAACGAGAATTTTAACCACATGAAATTAAAATTTGTGTTTGAGCACAAGCCATATTGTGTTTGAATTTAGTACGCGACCATGGTTGGCAAAGAATAATGGCACTAGGTTATACCCAAACAGGTGAAATTCTGATTGATCAGAACCTGAGTGAGACCCAACTCAGTGCCAAAACAGCTGGCCTGTTTTTCACAGTGTGCACATACACGGCACAAAATTTTTTTCTAAGTCCACGAATGTTGCTGTAATCCACTCTTAATTTTTCAACCATTTAAAATATAAAAAAAAACTGGATGAAACGCAAGTCGTAGAATTTTCTAAAATGAATATTTAATCTAGCTCTCAATTTGAACTTATCAATATCAATTTGTCACAAGTGTTATTCCTTGGTGACAAAATTGTATTGATCCGCCCTTGTTTAATTAAACAAATTAGACAGTTATCCATCCGACGTCTAACTAGTTTAATCGATGCATGCACTGTGTGTAATCTCAACACAGCACCGACAACGACCAAGCTAGTGCAACTATTATAGGTTTTTTTTTTTTTTTTTTTTTTATAATCTACACGCGCTCAAGGGATTATGAATACCCTTTAAATGTTTCAACACAGCGCGGGCGTGAGGGTGAGGTTAAGGAAGAGAAAGAATGATAGGAAAGATGTGTGGCGTGATATTCGGAGACTCTAGGTGGTTGTTGTGTCAGATTTTATCTCCAGGGATGGCGGCTGAACTAATGCGGAGAAATTTCCGTGTCTTATTTATCGATGTCCCTTATAATTCGCATTAATTTTTTTATCCTTTTGTCATATTTTATCGGTATACTAGTATTACTTAATCACATGTTGTTAGTGTTATGCCTAAACAGCATGTAATGAGTAAACCAGCAACTCATTGTATGACAATTATTTTTAGAATTGGTTTTAATGGAAAATAAGAAGACATAGACTACGGCAGGGATCGAACCTGTGACCATGAGGTTGACAGGCGAACACACAACTATCGCGCCACGGCCATCCCTATATGGCGGGGAGAGGAAAGAGAGGACTTACTCGTATGCCTGTGCTGATTTTCATTTGTCTTATTGAATTTAGGTTGTATGTATGTAATTAAATATTATTGTTTTGCACTGGGTTATTGTTACGGCGGCGCTGTGCGATGTTTTTGTTTGTTAAATCAATTGTTTGAATTTTGCATTTATTTTCGAATTGTAATTGTATGTTATGATAATTCTGATTCTTTTATTATTTAGCAATTTAGAAAAAAACCACAGACAGTACACGGACGAGACAGACTCTTTTCTTCGAACAAAAAAAATTGACAAAAACCACTTGCGTTAGCGTTAAAAGGCTAGTCGGTACCCGCATATCGTTAGTTGGCCGAAACTTGTACTCGGTGAAACCTTTTTCGACGAAGTCTCATACGAAATGATACTTTGTATCAATATGCTAAAATCTGTTGTTGAATTTTTCTCTGGCTGCCATTTTGATGCAGCTTTGATTGTCCTCGCAGATAGTGGCAGGTTGTTGAACAGGTTCTGAAAAATCCGATAAAGGCCGCATAATCCATATGGACTCTTTACCTTCTTCTGCAAGCGTTATGAACTCTGCATCTGTCGAAGACAAAGCGATTGGTAACAGCAGCTGCAGGAAACAGCTCCTGCAAACATCTTGAAAATCAAACCGCTGCAAGACTTCCTGCCAGATCTGTTCTCCGCCCAGTTTGTGTCAGAAAATCCAATCAACATAGGTTCTGTCGCGCCGCCCAAATGTAGCTTGAGACTAGATGTTCCTTCTAAATACCTTACGACTCTTTTAAACTGTGTCTAATCTTCTTGATGGTTTGCTGACCTTCTGTGCAAGAATCGAAATGCTGGAGCGATGTCCGGCCTAGAATTGGCGGCTTTATATAAACAGACCTAATAAATTGTTGACATTTCTTATTGTCTTGGAGGAGGATTGATTCGTTGTTGGATATGATGTAGCCTGGATCGAGTGGTATATTTGAAACTTTCGCATCTCTCAGTCTAATTTTGTTGACTTTTTTATCGATGAATGTTGTTTGTCGGATTGAGAACGCTCCTTCTCTCTGCTCTACTTGAAGCCAAAGACAGTCTTTAATTCGCCACAAATTCGATATCATTAAATGTTTCTCCAATAGACTTTCGCAATTTGTGATAAGATTTGGAATCTAACTGGCCACCAAGATATCATCTACATAAATAAGAACAGAAATTATACCACCTGCAATTTTCTTGGAATAGAAAAAGGATCTGTAGAACTTTGATTCAAGTCACCCTGTATCAATGCGTCGTGGATCGCTTGGTTCCAAGTTCGAGCGGATTGCTTCAACCCATAAATACTTTTGTTAAGCGAACATATTTTATGTTCTGTCTTTTTACTTCAAATCCTAGAAGTTGCTTCATGAAGATCGTTTTCTTTAAATCATTTTGCAGGAAAGCTGTTTTTGCACCAAAATGGTGTACTTCTATACGCTGCTTTCCTGCTACTGCCATTAAGGCTCTAAAAGTTGTATGGCGAGCAACTGGGGCAAAGACGTCTGTATAATATATCCGGTATCGTTGCGAGAAACCATATGCGACAAGTCGAGCTTTGAATTTGCAATTTTTTCGTCTTTCGCATCCATCTACAGCTGATATCTTTTCGTCCTTCTGGTAAATCGATAAGTGACCATGCTTTGGTCTCATGTAAGGATTTTACCTGTTCTATTGCTGCTAATCATTGCTTCTTCGTAACTTTCAGGACCCATTTGCACCTCCATGGCAGCATTTACGTCTTCAGATAACGTCGGAGGAGTTATTCCTTGTTCGCTCTTGATGACCGTCTTAACTCCATAGGTTCAGCTGGTGCTAAATGATCGACCTGTGAGGACATTACCATGATGGAGAACACTAAAATAATGGTTACCGCAATTATGTCTGTCTGTCTTTACAAGACGTCTAAAATAAATTTCTTATTGTTTTTTTGGGCCAAAACTAACGGTACCTCCCATACAATTTTTTCTAATATCTCAATAATCTCGAACAGTGGTCTAACGATTTTGATAAAAAAAAAGTGTGTGCACTATTTCGGTATGCTCCATATTTTGGTCAATCAATTTTTTTTAAATATTTTGTTATTAACGGTACCTGCCATACAACAATTTTTTTGATTTTCAACTTTCTCATAAACGGATCGAAGGATTTTGATCAAAATTTTTACATAGGGAGTTCTACAGATTATAAATAATACTGCATACCAAATTTTTCGAAAAGTATTTTTTTAAAATTTTTTTTTGAAAATAAAATGTTTCGAAAACGAGTGGATGTTTTTTTTTGAAAATTATTAAATATTTTAAATTGGTATACCAAGTTTTTTTTATAGAAAAAAAATTAGAAATATTTTGCATTCGATGTGATCGAACATAAGAGCAAGTTCGTGCGACACAGTCGTGCATTTTATTTCTTTCGGAATATGAACGAAACCCTTCTCACCAAATGTTCTTAAATCCCTCATTTCTGGCTTACTATCTTTCCAAAACTCAAGGGGCGTAGTGGATTGTTAGCAAGTGGTTCTGAATATAGTTGGCAGTCGAGATAGCTTCTTCCCATATTACCTTAGATAGACCTCAGTCTATGAACATGCAATGCACCATTTCAACCAGTGAACGATTCTTTCTCTCCGCGAACCCGTTTTGCTGTGGTGAATACGCACAAGTAAACTGAATTTGGATGCCTTTATCTTTAAGACAACTTGTAACTTGTTTTTTAATCAAGTAAATAGTTAATTGAATGTTCTTGTGACCTTGTTGCGGACACTGGTTACGTAGAGGCCCATGTCAGAAGCATGAGTTTTCCAAATACGGATGGGTTATTTTTATTTTTTTGGAGTGAAGTAGTGGCAGGACGAACCTACTAAGTAACCTGGAAAATGGACAATACAGTCGAAATTCGACTGTATTTCAATGAATCAATAGTACTAGCGGCCTTTCAACGTTTCATACCTTCTTGGGCCCTTATCATTGGGTCCGTAGGGGCATAGTTTCGGATTTTCTATGAGAGCGTAATCCTAATATATGTCTGTGTACTGGGACATGCTTTCCGGTGGGATGTACTGTGGCTACGGGCAGCTGCCTGTAGTAGTCCTGAATTTTTGTTTGTATCGTTTGGTTGGCTGCAAACTTTTTTCGCCAGATTTTAAGACATTATGCTATTTCGATTTATTATTTTTTTTTGTTTGACAGCTGTCACCAGTGTGTATGAGTTAAAAATGGAATGATGAGGTAATATAAGGCGCAATGTGGAGTGGCAGGGTAGTTCCAAAAATAAAAAAAATTATACCGACACCTATCCAGATGAGTATGGCCGTACACACCGGATATGCAGTTTGAATTAGTCGGTTAAAATGGAATTAATAGTTAATTATAGCTAGGCAATTATAATTGAGACTCGTGACAACAAAAGTATGTAGCGATGCGTACATTGAGTTCGGGGTTGACATCAGACGCTTAACACCAGTTGTTAGTAATATGGTATCCAAGTCGGGATTAGTACGCTCGGAGTAATGATGTAGGTCGGGGATGGTAGTTGTCGATTTGAAGAGTCTACTTTTGGGGGTTGCCCCAAGGGTATTAGTATGCGGGAGGATGAAGAGGGGTAGCGGTTAGATAAAGAGAGGTGACTATCGAGGTTAATTAGTGTGGGAATTTAATGATTAGCATTATATATTTAACTAAAAGTCCGTTAAAATAGTTAAGGTATAGGTGAAAGGTTTAAAAGAAAGAACCAAGGGAAGGGGTCAAAGACTTTCATTTCAATTAGAAAATAATAAACGCATAGTAGAAGCCGCACGGATTGGTTCGCTTCAGTCGGCAACAAAATTTCCTTTTGGAGGAAAAAGTAAAGGAAAGAGATAGCCCGTAGTGTTAAATTCAAAAAAAAATAAATAAAAGGTTTAAATTAACTGTCGGTTTAAATTAATTAATACAATTAATGATGAAAGTGTTTTAATCATAAAAACAACGACAAAGGGATTGCCACCGGTGAGGAATGTAACCAAAGTTGGCGGCAACAGGTAGTGATCGGTGTACCTACCTACTTTACGATATCCATAAAAATATTAATAAGAAACAGAAATATATCATCGGGTGAGTTAATTAAAAAATGTAGATTCGTTTTTTTCCCTAATAATACGTAGATTTGATAGCCCACAACCGAACCAATCAAAAGGAACAATTAAGCTAGCGGTCACCGACGAATAGAAAGGGTCGGGGCCGCTGATACGTTTGGGTTCGGGGTTATTCATCCCGTTTTTGTTATGTATGGTGTCAAATTGCGGCAGATTCCAAGTGCGGTTATAACAGTTGCGTACGAGAACATCAAATCGATTCCCCCAAATCCCTGAAAAACATTAATTGGCAACTCGTTGACAATGACACTGGGGTTTAAAAGGAGGCCCGATGCAGTATTTAACTTGTTTTTGATGGCGAGATAACTTTCTTATTTTTTTTTTTTTCAATTTTTAGATTTTGATTTAAATTATCATTTTTCCTTTTTATTATTATTATTAAAAACATTATTTAATTTTGTTCAAAGGAATATATTCAAATTTATCTCTTCAAAGAACGGAAAGCCAACGTCCACTTGTGAGGTGAAACCACCCCTACCCCCGGTGTCTTTCGGTTCATATCGTCAAGGGCGACCAAAGAAAAAAATTGCTTACATCCGCCGCATAGTACTCCTAATAGAGCTCGGAACATTATTTCTTTGACCTTCTTATTTATTTTAGTTACTCTTAATTAATATTTATTTTTTTTTTAGTTTTAGTTTATTGTCATTTCTAAATCCTTTTATAATATTTGTTTTGAGATGCCTTACTTTTAAAATTCTTTCCTTTTGCAAATAAAATGAGTGTAAATCTCGCTATTAACATAAAGCCCATTTTGCGTATTTGAGTTTAGCCATATGGCCTTTTGAGAACTTTTTTTAGGGAGTACGAGAGGATGGCGACCTGTAGTCGATGAGAGATGACCTGATGACGATGACCTAAGTGCAAGTACGGGGAACCCGAAAACTCCAGCCACGGGTTCCAGGTAGGGAGGGCGGTATAACAGCGAAATACCAGCCGGTCAAAGAAAATGGTGGTAGGTCAACGATTGTGATTGTTTTATCTTTTGTGGTGGTGGAATGAAAAGTGATGTTCAAATGCTATGGCACGATTTGTTTTTTTGTAGAGTTTGGATAACGACAAGAAAAATCCAGAAATGTACAATAATGACCGCCTCCGGGTGGGAAAGTCGAGTAAGTCCTCAAATGGAAGGTTTAATACGTACCATTGAATCGCGACAGGAATTCCAACCTGGGAACCGAAAGCAACCTTATGGTGAGGTCAAATTTTTCCCGTCGCGTCGGCAGCATAAAGCGATCCAGTTGTCGTGATTAAGATGGCTTGCTAGAATGCTTAAACACTTGCAACAAGTCCTCAAGAGGATTGCCTAATCACGATCGCTCTCGAGAACCGAAGATTTGTATGGCATCCTAGGGAAGGTTTTATACGTACCATAGAATCGCGAAAGATCTCCGAATTCGAAAACGAAAGCAAGGAAGGTAGAGTTCCCAATGGTTTTTGCAGTGGGAGACGAGGCAGACCGTATGCCTTGATCAGGATAGCTTCTGAGAATGCCTGATCAATTGCGACGAAACGCCTCGGCTCCAAAAGTATAAACAATTGGAAACGATTTTATATTTATGTCGTCATCTATATGATAGTTGATCTACCACACGTTGTTAAAATTAAAAATAAACCATAAGTAAGGAAAAGGACATAGTCATCAGAAAACATCACTGCTCATCAAAAACAAAAAAAAGGCATTCTCAACAGACCCCCGCAATACATAAAAAAACCATTACACAGTTTACAACCATACAGTTATTCTTAGAATTACATATACATACATATAGAAACTGATATAAAAAGAACTCCTAATTAAGTCAAATCCTTTTATAATAGGGAAATAATCGTAGGCAGAAGAAAGTTCGAATATATCATTGATTCATAGCTAAGGTGGTTCATATTTTTATGTAACTTTCGTGTGATTATATTTTTGTCTAAGTAAAAAGTACAAACGCATTTTTGTTAGTTAAGCTAAGTTCTTATTCTATAATTTTATTTTGGTTTAAGTTTGTAGTTTAATTTTTAGATATTTAGCTGTAGGTCTTGTAAATAAGTCAAAAATCAGCCGATGGTTGGTATTATTAGATCTAGAAAATCATAAGCAGAGAAAAAAATCATATTTAGTGTTAAGTTAATTCATATATCCATAAAATTTCCGTAAGATTAATTTTAGGTTCGTTTAAAAAAAATTACATACTCCGTTTTGGTGAGCTTAGTCTTTATTCTATAGTTTTATTTTAGCTAATTACTGTTGTTTAAGATTTAGAGAATTAGTCGCAGGATTGACAAATAATTCAAAATCGATATATGGATTTTATTTCAATTTTCCATAATTTCAAAGGTATTGTTATAGTTTAGCTCATATATTATATAATTAGTTGTTGTAATAACTTTTTTTTTGAATACTTAAGAAAAGTTTTTTTTTTTGATATCCTACTTGTATATCTACATAATTATACCGATATATGTTTAGGTGATGAGCAAGAAAATTATTTTTAGTCGAAGGCATTTTCAAAAGTTCAGGTCAACTAGGGCTCAAATGCAAAATTTAAACTTACATTTCTCAAGAGAGAATTTTTCGTTCATAGTGGTTCGCTTAACACATCTTCTGAAATTTACTTGTTATAAGGTTAATGTCTTATATCCCGTCTTTTAGATGAATTAAATTAAATCGTTCAAAATAATAGTAATTTTATTATTAAGACTAGAAGGTACCTTTTTGTAGTTACTTCGCATGTACATGTGTAAGTATAAAAGGCTGCATACGGAAGTTCGAAGTCTTCAGCTAAAGTCCTCGGGAAATGAGACCTGGGCGAAGAGCAGGAAAGGTTGATAAAAAGATAATTAAATTACCGAATAGGATAATCACTCGCTCCTTATTTAGAAGGCTCAAATTTAATCCGAATAGAATGGCGTTAGATAATCATACTCCGGTCAAGAAGCAGAACGCTCAGCAGATGACAACGGCGGACATTGAAAACCAATACCAGTTCCCTCCATCTTCTCTAGCTAAATCTAGAAGCCGTTGGGATAGGGTCAAGAAAGGGAGATTTAGATAGCTTCAGGGGAAATTTTTCCTACTCCCAGTCAAATGATGAATCGAGGTAGTCAGGGTCTGAACCAGCCAACCTTGAACACATATCCTACCGTCGAACCGCTGGGGGGAGGACTGAGAGAGGGAACCAGTCAAATACTGAATGCGATTCCAGATCATAATCCGGAAATGGCACGCCGTGAAAGCCGTTGGACCGGCGGATCGTTCAGAGGGGAGGCAATTGAGGGATTGGTTAGGGGGGCTGGCACTGGTGCTATCCCAAGAGTAACTTCCAACGAACAGACGTTCAATAGTTGGGAATTTAACCCAAGGGGCAAAGCTACGGAAGCCGTCGCGAGAGGAAACCAAAACTTGCGCGTAGTTTTCGACAGCTGGGGTGACCCAAGAGGGACTCACAAAGGTACAGTCCGTGAAAATAATAGTATGACAACAGAGCTGAAGTCAGCTAGCCAGTCAGTGGTCGCACAGATACGCGAGGCATATAATAAGGCGTTGAAGCAAGAGATCACTGAAACCATTAAATCGCAGTTAAAAGAAAATCTCATGAGTGTGATGAGAGACTTAAACCTTACCGATCGAACCGTACCCTCCGTCGAGGAAATGATACAACCTTCGGCTGGTCGTCAAGGCAGGCCAGAGCTTAGTATAGATAAGCAGGGGCTCTATAGCCATGGGTTTATACCGACCTCCCAACTAATTATGGAAAACCATACGCAGATACTTATCAAAGGTCAGCGTGGGAGTACGAGAGGGCGGACCGGACGTACTAAGCATTATAGGTATGCGAGAAATACTTCGGGTGAGCGTTATCCGTCATCTGGAAATCAGCACCACACGGTAACAAAAGCACCTATAAGAACAGATAAGTGGAGAATAACGTTTTATGGAATACCGGAAACGCTTACCGTGGAAGATTTTATATTCAGGGTAGAGATGCTTCAAGACCATCGTAAGTGCGCTTGGACTGAGATCTTGAGAGATTTCGACCTAGCTAAAGGGTACCGCTTACGACTGGTACTGGGGCTACGCTCGTCAGCGAGCTGGGGCTTTCCTCGATCTTGCCGCGCTTCAGTAAATGGAGCCTGGATAAAAATGGGGCCGCAAATCCAACGATTCCAAGCAGTTGACTTCCTGGAACTGTAAGATTCAAGGTCATACCTTTATGGACTGCCCTTCCACAACCAGGAATATATTTTGCTACAGATGTGGACAGGAGGGGTTATACTGACCAACTGCCGCACCTTTAAAACGGGAAACCGACCAAGGAACGTGACGTCTTTGGGGGAGTTGCGTTCCACCCTGAATCAATAATGTAGCTGAAGAGGAAAATAAACATTTTAGAATAAGAGTAGGGAAATTCGAAGGAAAAGCAGACCGTAAAGAAATGGATATTAAACCGCTTCATGTGAGAATAAAGGATTACAAAGAAGCTAGAGAAAGAATATTTAACAATAAAATAAGCACTATATCGAAGAAAATTCCAAAGGCGAGAAAACGGTTTAAGTTGGGAAAAAATTTCAGAAAAAAATATTCTGGCTACGGTTACAGATACCATTGGTGACCCGAGACTATATGCGAAAATAGTTATAGCTGGCGAAGAGATGCGGGGATTATTGGAGAGTGGTGCGAGTGTGAGCATCTTGGGGAAAAATTGTGAACATTTTTTTTAAAATCGGTCAAATTTGGGTTGTGTAATGCCGCTCAAGGGCTATGCCGTTTGATGGATAAGGTAATCCCTGCATGACTCATGATAATAGCTCCAGATTTCGAGACCCATGTCACAATGTTGGATGAAGTAGCCTAATGCTTGGAAAGCCAACCTCACCATCAACATGAAGAAATCAAAATTTTGTTTTAAGGATCAAAATATCTGGATTTTATCGTTGGTGGTGGGTTGCTGAAGCAAGACCCGACGAAGATTGAAGTGGTAGTGGACTTCCTGCCCGAACAACCCTAGACAGGTCCATCGTCTGCTTGGTCTGGGAGGCTGGTATAGGCGATTTATTAGAGATTTCTTCACCTTGACTCCTCCCTTAACGGACACGTTGAAGAAGAGTTACGTGAAATTTAAGATGACGGGAGAGGCGATCGCTGCATTTGAAATGTTAAAAGCAGCACTAACAACTGCTCCGGTACTCATGCATCCAGATTTCAAAAGAAAATTTTTCATTCAGTGTGATGCTTCCCAATCTGGCATCGGAGCGGTGCTACAGCGTGACCGAGATAGAGTGCATGGCCGCGGTCATGTCAGTAAAAAAGTTTAGGCCCTATGTGGAGGGCATGGAGTTCACCATAATAACCGATCATTCTAGCCTCAAATGGCTAATGAACATGAAAGACTTATACGGTCGCTTAGCTAGGTGGAGTTTAGAGTTACAATCTTATGACTTCGACATAGAACACCGGAAAGGAACCTTAAATGTGGTACCCGACACTCTTTCTCGGGCTCACTTAGACAGCTTGGACATAGCAACCATAGCTCCCTTAGTAGATTTAGAGTCAGTAGAATTTCAGTCTGAAGAGTACCAAACCCTGATTGTTACAATAAAAAGCCACTCCAATGAGTTGCCCGACCAAAAAGTAGACGATAACTTCGTCTATAAAAAGTCCCTCTCAGTAGGCGACGACGATACACGGCTAGACCACTCTTGGCGATTTTGGATCCCGTCTGGGCTGACAGATGAAATTATTAAACTGTCACACGAACTGCCTCAATCCGTTCATGGAGGGATCGCCAAAACATTACATCGTGTGAGGCAGTACTTCTACTGGCCAAACATGACAGTTCAGATCCGTCGATATATTTGGGAGTGTTCCATTTGCAAAGAGTGTAAATCATCGAACCAAATCCTCCGTCCTCCTATTTCTCACAGTTATATCACTGACAGACCTTTTCAGAAACTATATTTCGATTTTTTGGGTCCTCGCCCAAGGTCGAAAGTCGGTAATTCATTCGTTTTTGTGCTATTGGACCATCTGACAATTACTGTCCGAAACCATTACAGTCGGCGAACACTAATTGGGTTATAACGCTTTTAAAAAATGATATCTTTGACGTTTTTGGAGTGCCCCAGGTAATCTATTCCGATAACGGAAAGCAATTCATCTCAAAGGACTTTCAACTAGCCTCAGTCCAACGCAGAACAGAACATTGCTAGCCTCCATCAGGTCGTACCTTAAAGACGATCAACGCGACTGGGATATTCACTTAAGTGATATCGCATGTGCGTTGAGGAGCTCGTTACACTCTTCGATCGGCGTGTCCCCACACTTTGCGTTATTTGGAATGAATATGATGACTCATGACAAAGATTACGAATTAGTCCAGAAGTTGAATCAAAGAGAATATATTAAAAGCAAATGAAAAAAGCGCAAAAATCTAAAATGTTCGAAGTCGAAATGTGCATTTTGTACCAGGACAAGAGGTGTTCAGACGAAATTTTGTTCTGAGTGGCTCCTCGAAATACCTTGCATCCAAACTTTGTCCGAAGTACGTAAAGTGGTGATATAATAAGGCCACCTACGCTTTCGATCTAACATCTCCATGTAGTCAACCGAAATCTTTATGCAATAGTAAGAGAATAAGCCACCCTGGATAAGGTATATCTTCGAATTCTATCTGTACCCGGTCTTTTTCAACGAAGTCCCATAACATCCTATCTAAAATCGTCTCATAACAGGAGCAAAGAAGTTTATTATCCCTCCCATTCACAAATATATACAAATGGTGCAATATAATACTTAAGTACCTACAAAATCGTAGTAATCTACGAAAACCTAAAAGTATGGTAACTCTGTCTGTGTCATGTATGGGCACCTACTCCAATCAATTGTGCTTGTCAGGAAATAAATCCGTTGCTGTAATATTAAATAGCCTAGGAGTACCTCAAGTAAGTCTATCGACGAGTAATCTATTAAATTTGATAAATCCCGGTAGAAGTAGGGTTCGTAGGTATCTGCGATGCATTTTATTAAATGCCACACAATCTCATCGTGAAACGGGTGCACACATGCCTGTATCAATTGCCGGTTACTCCGAGATTTATTTTTGTATATCTTTATATACATGCAATATTAGGTGCAAGATTTTTCGTAAAGTACCCTACCTCACTGTAGCGGGCGATTCGGTTAGGGTGTTAATGTATGGATGTTTCCTTTCACCTTTCAGGCCTATGCAGTCACGCGAGTCAGCGATCTTCGGGTCCTTAGTTGCAACAGCAGGCTTGTTGAAGCAGTTACTGATCTACATACATAGCACGTAAACCTTACTATATAAAACAGAACTGGATAGGCATAATGGATGATCTGCCGTGCTGTCGACCACACAATAACATATACCTGCCGCTGAAAGAGACTGCCACCGAGGTCGATCCCCCACCTAAAAGGAAAGGGTATATATAAGGCTATGCAGATGAAAAAAAAAATAAAGAAAAAAAAATGATCGCAATTTCGGAACGTCAGACTGGTGCAAATTGGGAATTCGTAAGTAGGGCAACAAGTTGTATGACTCACATATTGAAGAAAGTAAGGATGGCATTGTTTGACACGGTAAAGGGTGGGTAGATTACAAATGTAGCCTTCTCCACTCAAAGATTAGGTAGAGTCCGTGTCCACCGTCTCTGTACGCAGGTCAAGTCCAGATCAGGTGTTTTGTTGCGGACACTGGTGATGTAGAGGCCTACATCAAAAGCATGAGTTTTCCAAATGCGGATGGGTTATTTTTATTTTTTTGGACTGAAATAGTGGCAGGACGAACCTACTAAGTAACCTGGAAAATGGACAATACAGTCGAAATTCGACTGTATTTCAATGAATCAATGGTAGCGGCCTTTCAACGTTTCACACCTTCTTGGGCCTGTATCATTGGGTCCGTAGATGCATGGTTTCGGATTTCATATGAGAACGTAATCCTAATATACGTCTGTGTACTGAGACATGCTTTCCGGTGGGATGTTATGTGGGCAGCTGTGGACTTCGTTGGGCAAATATATACAACGGTGGTGCGCTCGCTCTGGAATGTAGTAGTCCTGAATTTTTGTTTGTATCTTTTGGTTGGCTGTTTGGATGCTAACTTTTTTCGCAAGATTTTAAGACACGATGCTATTTCGATATATTATTTTTTCTTGTTTAACAGCTGTCACCAGTGGGTACGAGCTAAAAATGGAACGGTGAGGTAATATAGAGCGCGATGTGGAGTGGCAAATAAAATTATACCGACACCTATCCAGATGAGTATGGCCGTACACACCGGATATGCAGTTTGAATTAGTCGGTTAAAATGGAATTAATAGTTAATTATAGCTAGGCAATTATAATTGAGACTGGTGACAACAGAAGTATGTAGCGATGCGTACACTGAGTTCGGGGTTGACACTTAACCCCAGTTGTTAGTATAATGGGAGCAAAGTCGGGAATAGTACGTTCGGAGTAATGGTGTAGGTCTGGGATGGTAGTTGTCGATTTGAATAGTCTACTTTTGGGGGTTGCCCCAAGGGGATTAGTATGCGGGAGGATGAAGAGGGGTAGCGGTTAGATAAAGAGAGGTGATTATCGAGGTCAATTAGTGTGGGAATTTACTGATTAGCATTGTATATTTAACTAAAAGTCCGTAAAAATAGTTAAGGTATAGGTCAAAGACTTTCATTTCAATTAGAAAATAATAAACGCATAGTAGAAGCCAGACGGATTGTATCGCTTCAGTCCGCAGCTAAATTTCGTTTTGAAGGAAAAAGTAAAGGAAAGAGATAGCCCGTAGTGTTAAGTGCGCATATTGTTTGTTTAAATTCAAAAAAAAATAAAAGGTTTAAATTAACTGTCGGTTTAAATTAATTAATAGAATTCATGATGAAAGTGTTTTAATCCAGGATTATCACAAAAACAACGACAAAGGGATTGTCACCGGTGAGGAAAGTAACTAAAGTTAGCGGCAACAGATAGTGATCGGTGTACCTACCTACTTTACGGTATCCATAAAAATATTAATAAGAAACAGAAATATGTCATCGGGTGAGTTAATTAAAAAATATAGATTCGTTTTGTCCTAATAATTCGTAGATTTAGATAGCCCACAACCGAACCAATCAAAAGGTACAATTAAGCTAGCGGTCACCGACGAAGACAAAGGTCGGGGCCGCTGATACTTTTGGGTTCGGGATTATTCATCCCGTTTTTGTTATTTACGGTGTCAAATTGCGGCAGATTCCAAGTGCGGTTATAACGGTTGCGTACGAGAATATCAAATCGATTACCCCGAATTGCTAAATAACATACATTGGCAACTCGTTGAAAATGACACTGGGGCTTAAACGGAGCCCGGATGCAGTATTTAAATTGTTTTTGATGGCGAGATAACTTTCTTATTTTTTTTTTCAATTTTTAGATTTTGATTTAAATTATCATTTTTCCCTTTTATTATTATTATTAAAAGCATTATTTAATTTTGTTCAAAGGAATATATTCAAATTTATCCCTTCAAAGAACGAAAAGCCCACGTCCACTTGTGAGGTGAAACCACCCCTACGCCCGGTGTCTTTAGGTTTTGGTCAAGGGCGACCAAAGAAAAAAATTGCTGCATAGTACTCCTAAATAGAGCTCTTTTTAGGCAGGTCAGATCTTAACGGGGCAACAAAGCGCAGGAACGCAAAGGTTCCTAATTTCCTCTAGATTGAAGACACAGGGGTATAAATTGCATAAATTGCATAAATTGCATAAATTGCGCTGTTGGGTTCTGGTTTGACCAAGGGTCAAGATCCCCCCGCATCCGGCGAGCTGAGCCGTAACCCGCGAGCGTGCCAGGTTCCTGTGTCAAATACATTGTCCCTCCGTTCAGTTCCTCTTCCTTCTCATAGTTCCGTATCGGATCGTTATACGATTATTATCTTTTTCTACTTATACCTGTTCACATCCATTCCCAAAAATGTAAGTACCAGCAACAACCTGTAGTCCGAAATGCATTTCGCCTAGGTACTACAGTTGGACTCATCACTTAGATGCTGTAGTACCTTTCTAAGACGCATTATATTTTCATCGATGTTTACCGAATAAAATTTACAGCGGTTACTCACTGTAAATTATATTTTTCTAGGGGAATTTGGTTAGATTCATGCACCTAGAAGTATGTTTTGCCCGTGGTCTGGTTTAAAGTAAATAGTTCTTAAGCGATTTAAATCATCAATAAATGTGAGTACGTACCAAATGCCACTTAGTGTGATGGTCTCAATTGGTCCACTTCGCTTTAAAGCATACTTCACAAGTTTCATTTGAAGTGTAATCTTTGATGATCATATTGGTTACTATTTCTTGGAATTTCATTGTCTCAATTGTATCTTCGCTCTGATGTCCAAGAATTCGATGCAAATGATGAATCCAATATTGTCCACAGCGTACCGCACTATTTACCCTTTCTTTGCCCCTGAGCACGTATAAATAAAAAAGTACGTCCAACAACTTAACAGAAAATGTGTCACGCTTTTCATTGACCATCTTGATAATCTCAATTCATTTACCATTAGAATTCAGTTCCACGCCATTAGCGATTACGACAACATTGTGTACCTTAGTATCGATTTGAATAAAAGAATCCAAATTATTTGTAATATAGCACGAAGCGCCACTGTCGATAAGTCAGTCTTTACGACGAACGTTTGATAAATACATAAAAACTTCCTTCTCTCTGAAATCTGTCGCTATATGTGCATTTTAATGCGAAGCCTTTCTTTTCCAATGCAAATACTGAGTGCAGTTCTTTTTCAAATATCCCCTTTTGAGGCAGAAAAAACATTCAACACCACTAGCTTCATTTATTTTTGGGACATTACTACCGCCACCAGTACGATTTGGTCGGCGTGTGCTTCTTTTGGATAATTTGATTGCTTTCTTACTTGGAATCGAACTCCCTCGCCGGCAAAAATTCTTCTAATAAGTTCGATTGCACAATATCGAATGTAAATTCATTTTCGTCAGTTGCCCTCGTATCTGGTGCGGTTATTAGAGTATCGTGGCTCCTTGGCAGACTATACAAAACGTTGCCACGCTCCACTGCTCCGACAGCTTCTCTTCTTGCAGCGGTTTCATTTTCAAGATTTTTGGAGGAGCAGTTTTTAAAACATAAATTTTTAATTTTTTTAATGCTTTTAAAAATACAAAAAAATATTAATTAAAAATATTGGTATGCAGTATCTACCTACGCCTATATATGTGTGAAATTTTGAAAGAATCGGCTAAGTCATTTATGAGATAGTCGAATGCAAAAAATAACGGTCTTATGGAAAATACCGTTTTTAGACATTTTTTAATTTTTTTTTCAACCATATGATCTGTCGTAGATAAAAAGCAGAACTGATTTTTTTAAATCAAAATCGTTATAGCCGTTTTCGAGAAAAAAAGGCATTTACGTAACCGGTATATGGCAGGTACCGTTATTTTTGGAGGTAAGAAAATCAATTTTCCCTGTGTACAATACATAAGAAACTCTATATACCAAGTTTGAAGCAATACGGCCCGCCCACCCGTTTGGGATGTAGGTGTCTACACATACATACAGATAGACAGACATACAGGCGGACAGAATTCTTAGACCATCTTTTTCGTTTTTGCTATCATCGTAATGTCATGTGTGATTGTTATCTCGGAACTGTTTTTGGCATAACTTGCCTTAGGGACCAGTTATAGCGATCATAAAAACGCGTCAGGAAAAGTTGAAACAGTATGAAAGTGAATAATTTTTCCTGATATACGTTTATAGCAAACAGGAAAATTATGTCAGTTGGCAAGCCTCACTTCTAGTCTGCCATCAAGTTTACCTGATTGAAACAAACACTAAAAAGTGTAAAAAGAAAAGCCAGTATGTAAGTAAGTAGGTATGTAGGCATGAAGAATATTATTATAATAATTTGAGTTGTAAGCACAGGGGCATACTTACGCTATAGGGTGGGAGCCAGGAAACTTTGTGTAGGGTCGTTTGCCTTGATCGGGTACTGAAAATGTAGTCTTCAATTAATGAAGGAAACGAAAAGTTTATATGTATGTACATTCCCTAGGGGCAATAAAAAATATGTGATTTTATTGATAAATATCTGGGAAACCCTGGCCTACGCCTGGATTAGAACCCAGAATTTTTCGACAAAAATAAATAGAATATTAGATGTTTTAAATAGAAAAAAAGTTTAGGGCCAATGTCAGATAAAAGCAAAGATCATTTTCTTTTTCTTTAGAAAAGAAAAGTTAAATTCAAACTACGTTAGAGACGGGTTTCACGAGTCGCGAAATTTTTAGGGATGAAAACGAATAAAACCAGAAAAACCACCGAATTTCTATTTTCACCTTTCAAAACGAAACTAAATAAAAGAATACAGTACTCATCTTTTTCAAAATATATCATTTCCTTCCTTCTCCTTTTTTCTTTTCAAGTCCATATTTTTCCTGTATATCGCAAAAGAAAAATAAATTAATCTTAGGGCTATTCCAGTCAACAAAGAAGTCGTTGTTCTTGCTTAGCCTTTGTGGAAAAAAGCATTCTCCCAGCTCTACAGTTTATTTCTAACTTTTTGGAATTGTTTCGAAAAAGGAATATACAATCTCTTAACCATTTTATAAACACTTTTGAAGAAGCGAAGAAGAAAAGCAAATACTTAAATTAAACTACCTATCGCGCAATCTACTATTCGGAGGATCTTAGATTTGGGGGAATCGGGGATATTTAAAGAAAGAAAATTTAAATTTAAAATGTGTGTTAAATGCTGTTGTGTACCAAAATCCATCTTAAGTATGAGTGAAGATTTCGTCTGTTGGCTTAATTCGTTTATTGCCCTCATTGGGGGGTGGGCCGTGGCGCGATAGTTGTGTGCTCGCCTGCCAACCTCGTGGTTGCAGGTTCGATTCCTGCCGTTGTCTATGTCTTCTTATATTCCATTAAAAACCAATTCTAAAAATTGTCATAAAATAAGTTGCTGCCTTGCTCATTACATGCTGCTTAGGCATAACACTAACAACATGTGATTGTTTACTCAATAGCATACCCATAAAATATGACAACGAAATAAATAAAATAATGCGAATTATAAGGGACATAAATAAATAAGACACGGTAATTCTCTCCGCATTAGTTCAGCCGCCATCCCTGGAGATAAATCCAAGACAACAACCAGCTCTAGTCTCAGAACATCGCGCCACACATCTTTTCTATCCTTCTTTCCCCTCTTCCACCGGATGCCCGCCCTGTGTTAAGAAAAACATATAAAGGGTATTCATAATCCCTTGAGCGCGTGCAGTTATAAAAAAAAAAAAAAGTATCGGTGCAGTCTCCAGCCAATTCATTGGCTCAACACGAAGGAATCCATCAGATAAGAGAATAAGGTACCTGCTTTTGTCATTTGCTCAAAGCGATATAACCTTCACATTGATAAGAGCAATAAACGGAAAATGGTGGGACGAAGAAATGATGGGGAAGGTTTAAGGACTGAAAGATGGGATGACAATATGAAAATCAACTATTGATAAGAATGGTTTTTGTTGCGGAAAATTTTGCAGTAACAACATTACAGCAAATAAATAAGACAGCACATCAGCCATACCATACCACACTGATATTATACAAGCATTCCAGGAAAAACATACGACACCACATCAGACATACCATACCACACGGATATTACACAAGCATTACAGCAAAAGCATAAGACACTGCATTAGCCATAGCATAACACACAGATTTTATCATAAGCCTAGCAGCCAACATATACAACACCCAACATTAAAAGAGCAGCATTACCCTACAACACAGATATCACGCCGACATTTTAATATAATCATACAACAGGTAAAAGAGGATATCATCAATCAAATACGACACGGAATACATCAGCAACGGCGAATGGACATACACCGTACAACTAAGAAAAAAAGCTTAGTACCTACACAGCATTATTATTAGTTATATATTCTTTTATATTATATAATTTTTTTAATAAGTCTTGCAAACAAAAAACCAAAAGAAAAGAAAAAAAAGTAAGAAAGTTAAGTTAAGAAAAAAAGGACAATGTAGATTATTAAAAGCTAAGTAAACATATACAAAAAACAACACCTAACATTAAAAGAGCAGCATTACCCTACAACACAGATATCACGCCGACATTTTAATATAATCATACAACAGGTAAAAGAGGATATCATCAATCAAATACGACACGGAATACATCAGCAACGGCGAATGGACATACACCGTACAACTAAGAAAAAAAGCTTAGTACCTACACAGCATTATTAGTAGTTATATATTCTTTTATATTATATAATTTTTTTAATAAGTCTTGCAAACAAAAAACCAAAAGAAAAGAAAAAAAAGTAAGAAAGTTAAGTTAAGAAAAAAAGGACAATGTAGATTATTAAAAGCTAAGTAAACATATACAAAAAAAAATATAAAGTAGAAAACGAACGTTTTGACGAGGCACATAAAACTTTAAAACTTAAAAAACAAAAATAAATAGCGTAAATGAATTTTTATAATATTTGAATTTCGCGCCCATCCGGCCACCTTTATTTGTAAATTTAATTTTCAAAAAACAATTTATTTTTTACGAAAGCCAAAATAATAAATTAGATACCATTGACGGGCAAAAACCGCAGGCTTCACCTTAACAAAATGTAGATCTCGGTCATTTAATACATACATCAGCGAACAAGTATTAAAAACAATATACTTGGAATTAAAACGGGATTAGAGGAAAAAAGGTTGTCACTCAATTCAATCGAATTAGAATGTCGCTTAGATATTTTAAATTCTTACGTCGATCAAATCATAACTTGCCATTCAAAAAATTGAGTCAGTCGATCGAACCGATAATTTTCGTGGGGAATTGGAAGATATTTGTGTGAGTGCCAAAGGCCCTACTTATATCGATGGTCAATAAAAGACGCAAATAAAGTGCTGATGAATATTCCTTCAGCAATCCACACCATTCACGTCTTCCAAAAATGTCTTTACCTAAATTTAGCGGTTAATATTCTGAGTACAAAAATTTTATGAGTCTCTTTGAAAATTTAGTCGATAACTATCCGATGCTTCTGGACATAGAAAACTTCAATCATATCATTTCATGCTTATCAGGTGAAGCTTTGGGTACAGTTAAAGCTTTTCAAATTACGGAACAAAATTATTAATTAATTATTATTAGTTTAAAGTAAGCTTATGACAATTGCTTGATATTTTTCGACAGCGTTTCTATATTGTTTGACTTGAAAGAAATTACAAAACCAGTTTTACAAGAACTGTCTGCTATTTATGATTCGCTTCTTTCACTTGGTGATGAAAAGAATATAACAAATGCGATCATAGTTCATTTAGTCATGTCAAGAGTAGATTCAATCACAAGATCAAAGTGGGAAAAATAATTAGATTTCAGTAAATTACCTTTATGGAGTGACTGTGAAACAGCTCTCAATAAAAGATATTAGCATCTTTCTGCTGAAGAATCTTCATCGCATAAATTAAAAAATTCTGAAAAACAGTCCAAGCCAAAATATGAATCGAGCCATATGAGAAATCAAGGATCTTCATTTACTTGTGTTAACCCACAGCGAAATAAATCAAAATGCCTCTACTGTAATTCAAATGACCATTACATTACAAAATGTCAATTGTTTGCTTCGATTCCAGTAATGCAAAAATTTGAGTTTCCGAAAAGTGTGCCGGTTTGCATTAACTGCCTTCGGAAAGGACACACAGCTTCGAAATGCGCTAAGTAAATGTAGTATATGCAATCGATCTCATCATACGTTGTTGCATCAATATGAAACAACTTTTAATAGCTCACCATTCCCAGAATCTTCAAATGGTCAAGCTATGCATGCCTCGGTTTCGACTGACCAAGTCATTCTAGCTACTGCAACTGTGCAGATAAAAGGCATCACTGGTGAGTTTTCGCTGGCTCGAGCAGTACTTGGCTATGACTCTCAAATAAATTTTATTACTGAAGAGCTTGCACAAAGGTTGAAGCTTCGCAAGGAATAAAGAGCACTAAATCAACTTGGCATCGGAAGGGCAAGTACCACTGTTAACAAAAAGGTACGGGCGGTAGTAAAATCAAGATATTAATGATCATTCGTTTTCTGCTGATTACTGGGTTATGAACTCAATAATATCTTATCAACCAGATCATGCAATAAATACTTCGAATTGGAATATTCCTTCCAATATTCAATAAGCTGACCCTCATTTCGATAAGCCACAAAAAATTGATTTGCTAATAGGTGCATAAACATTTTTCGAATTGTTGTCGGTTGGTCAAATTACTATTTCATTCCACATCAGTGTGTTTTAAGACCGCAAAGCACAAGTACAAACCTGAGAGTTGTTTTCCACCCTTCAAGTCGAACAAGTTCTCAACTATCACTGAATAACATCTGGGTGGTTGGGCCAACTATTCAAGATGAGCTGTTTTCGACGTTGCTCCTTTTTTGTTCACACAAATATGGCAAGTTCTTGTAGCTGAAGAGCACACGATTTACCAGCTCACAGTGTGGAAGCAGCATCCGTCTCAACCATTACAACACTTTCGATTAAATACTGTGACGTATGGTACGTCTCAAGCGCTATTTTATTGATACGGTGTTTAAAGATGTTGGGCGACTCTAATAAAACGTCATTTGCCCCAGGATCGAAATGCCAATAATCTTGAAACCCTTAAAATAATAAAATTCGAAATTCAAGAAGTCCTTAAAAAAGGAGGTTTCTGTTAGCTAATTGGTTTTCAAACCATCCAGAGTTTCTCAAAACGGAGAGTCCTGACAAATCAATAAAATTTAATGATTTGGACACACCAAAAACTCTGGAAATTTGCTGGCATCGTAAAGAAGACACATTTAGCTTCAGCTTAGATAATAATTTCCATGATCTCCGAGCTACTAAGAGAAAGATACTCAGTTTCAGTTTCCGCTAATCTCTTCGATCCTCTTGGTTTGTTATGCCCCATAGTAACCAAAGCAAAAATCTTATTACAAGACCTTTATATTGTAAAAATTGATTAGGATAAATCGATTCCATTGCGCCTTAATACAAGTTGGCAAAACTTCAAAACCATTTTATCTCAACTTAGTGAAATAAAAATTCCAAGATAAGTCGAAACTCATTCGAACGTGAAAATTCAAGTTCATGGGTTTGCCGATGCATCGATTAGGGCTTACGATTGTTGTATTTACATCCGAAGCCAAAGCACAGCCGGTATCAAGCCGATGCTACTAACAGCAAAGTGAAAGGAGCCCCCTTGAAAACGAAATCACTTCCGCGACTAGAACTTTGCACAGAGTATACTCTTGCTAAATTATGGACAAGAGTAGAGGCAATGTTGAATCTAGACGTTGAACGATTAGTGTTTTGGACCGATTCCGAAATAATACTGCATTGGATAAAAACACATCCAACTGCGTTTGCAACGTTTGTTGCAAATAGAGTGTCCGACATCCAAGAGTGGACATTAAAAGCATCGTGGGAGCATATGCCAACAAAGCTAAATCCAGCAGAAATAGTTTCAAGATGTTGCAATGTCGATGAGCTCAATGCGTCAATTTGGTTCAGTGGTCCATTCTTACTAGAAGAACCATCATCGTGGCAAGTTAATTTGCATTTCGAATTGTCTCCAGAAGATGAAGCCTTAGACAAAAGCAAAACAAACATGGCTTTATTATCGGTTGATAAAACTCGAACTAAACTTCTAGATTACATCGAAGAAGAAACTTCATATATTGACCTTGCGTCTACGTTTGCATATATAATGCGATTTTTTGATAGATCGAAAAGTAGAATAGAAGTTGTAGGAGAATTACCCACGCCAAAAGAGTTGAGTTTATCGTTTCTCAAAATAGTTGAAATTGTTCAAAAGTATGAATATTCCGATAAAATTCAAAAGCTTAAAAAGAAAGTTACGTTGCAAAACAATATTCAAAAGCTGAATCCATTTATTCACGATTATACTGAAGACAACTGTTCATTCTCACTAATTCGCGTACGTGGTCGTCTGTTAAACGCACCAATTGAGTATGATGCCAAATTCCCACTTTTATTGACCAAAAACTCACCATTTATAAAAACGTACTAAACGTACTTACACAAGAAAAATTTCCATGCTGGACCACAAGCTTTGGTGGCATTGCTTTGTGAAAAGATTTGGGTAATAAACGCCAAAGATGCATGGCAATTGTGCGACTATGCATACATTGTTTTATACATAAACCAAAGTTGCTCACTCAGATAATGGGCAATTTACCAGCTGATCGATTGCGAGTGCCATTTTCTTCTTGCGGTATAGATTTCTGTGGCCCGGTATATACCACTTAAAATTCGTGCATGGACACCGAATAAAACTTATATTGTTGTTTTTGTTTGTTTCACCTCAAAAGCTGTACATTTTGAACTAGCTTCTAATTTGTCTTCTGAATGCTTTCTTCTTGCCCTTAAAAGGTTTATCTGTCGCCGTAGTGTTCGCAAAACGATTCACCGTGACAACGGGATGAACTTCGTGGGAGCTCAGAGGTTTCTGAAAGAGGCTCAAGATGAGTTCGAGAAAGGAAAGAAAGCAGTTCATCGGTAAGCGCAAGAGGAAGGGTTCCGTGGGCAACACACTTCTCACAACCGGAGAGCTGCTCACCGTTCTCATCGTGGTCGAGGCAATGAACGAGCTGATGTTAATGCGGTTAATTGGCAGTGTTATCCCCGTGTGAGAGCTGCACAACGAATAAATTTGGTGAGTGGTGCATTTACGTACGATTCAAATCTGAATTATGCTTCTCTTGATGTGGTTTCAATTGGATTAATGACTGTTATGTGCAGTCATTGCAAGGCAATCAAATTTAAATATGAAACTCCTGGATTGTGTTGTGCAAGTGGTCAAGTGAAATTGCCCGAATAGAATCCACCACCAGAGCCATTGCGGTCATTGCTCAGTAGTGGAACGCCAGAATCTAATCATTTCTTGAAAAACATTCGAAACTACAATTCATATTTTCAAATGACTTCTTTCGGTGCAACAAACATTGTTCGAGACCAATTTATGCCCACTTTTAAGGTATATATAGCACGTGACACAGTTCATGTAAATTTCGATGATTGTAACACGTTCGATTGTGAAAATTTTGATATTCAACAAGTATACCATCGACTTGGTTCTTTATTGCCTTTTCCCGATCAAAGCTATCAATTTCTGCAGATATACTTTGTTGGCTATCCATCTGTTGAAACTAATTGACGTTGTGACATTTCGACAAATTTAAAAAGACATATTGTTGAGCGATTGCAAATAATGTTGAGAGATGAAAATCAATTGGTGCATTTATTTCAAACTGTTTTGAATCGCATGCCATCTGACGATTATGCAATTGTTATAAGTGCAAATAGAACAATATGCCGGATGTTTCAATGCACCGACCATCGATGAAGCCGCAAGAGTTATTGTAGGTGATGAATTCAATTCACGCGATATTGTTTTGCATCGTCGAAATAATCAATTGCAGAGAGTTTGTGAAAGGCGTCGTTGCTACGACCCATTACAGTATCCACTTTTGTTTATTCGTGGAGAAAATGGATTTCATTTGAATATTGAAATGAGAAATGCCTTTACCTGCAAGTAATTATATTTTTTGTGATTTTCAATAATTTTCTTCAATTAAGAATTTAAAAAAATCTATTGACTTTTATTTAAGGTTTCGAAACTAATAAAAAAGTTAGTTCTATGAATTATTATTCATATCGACTTATGGTGCGTCAAAATGAAGTGAATTACATTTTCCATTGTTGCCAACTCTTTCATCAATTCGTTGTTGACATGTATGTCAAAATTGAAATGGAGAGGTTGAATTTTATCAGGTTCAATCAGAAGAAAATTCGTTCTGAAGAATACATCCATTTGCGAGATGAAGTAAACACTGATAGAAACGTTAATAATTTGGGCAAAATGATAATATTGCCATCGTCATATCAAGGCAGTCCGAGACACATGCATGAATATGCACCAGATGCCATGACGTATGTTCGTCACTATGGCCGTCCGGATTTGTTTATTACTCTCACTTGCAATGCAAAATGGACGGAGTTTAATGATAATTTGTTTACTGGACAAAATTCAATTGTTTACAAAACAAAAGTTGCTCACTCAGATAATGGGCAATTTACCAGCTGATCGATTGCGAGTGCCATTTTCTTCTTGCGGTATAGATTTCTGTGGCCCGGTATATACCACTTAAAATTCGTGCATGGACACCGAATAAAACTTATATTGTTGTTTTTGTTTGTTTCACCTCAAAAGCTGTACATTTTGAACTAGCTTCTAATTTGTCTTCTGAATGCTTTCTTCTTGCCCTTAAAAGGTTTATCTGTCGCCGTAGTGTTCGCAAAACGATTCACCGTGACAACGGGATGAACTTCGTGGGAGCTCAGAGGTTTCTGAAAGAGGCTCAAGATGAGTTCGAGAAAGGAAAGAAAGCAGTTCATCGGTAAGCGCAAGAGGAAGGGTTCCGTGGGCAACACACTTCTCACAACCGGAGAGCTGCTCACCGTTCTCATCGTGGTCGAGGCAATGAACGAGCTGATGTTAATGCGGTTAATTGGCAGTGTTATCCCCGTGTGAGAGCTGCACAACGAATAAATTTGGTGAGTGGTGCATTTACGTACGATTCAAATCTGAATTATGCTTCTCTTGATGTGGTTTCAATTGGATTAATGACTGTTATGTGCAGTCATTGCAAGGCAATCAAATTTAAATATGAAACTCCTGGATTGTGTTGTGCAAGTGGTCAAGTGAAATTGCCCGAATAGAATCCACCACCAGAGCCATTGCGGTCATTGCTCAGTAGTGGAACGCCAGAATCTAATCATTTCTTGAAAAACATTCGAAACTACAATTCATATTTTCAAATGACTTCTTTCGGTGCAACAAACATTGTTCGAGACCAATTTATGCCCACTTTTAAGGTATATATAGCACGTGACACAGTTCATGTAAATTTCGATGATTGTAACACGTTCGATTGTGAAAATTTTGATATTCAACAAGTATACCATCGACTTGGTTCTTTATTGCCTTTTCCCGATCAAAGCTATCAATTTCTGCAGATATACTTTGTTGGCTATCCATCTGTTGAAACTAATTGACGTTGTGACATTTCGACAAATTTAAAAAGACATATTGTTGAGCGATTGCAAATAATGTTGAGAGATGAAAATCAATTGGTGCATTTATTTCAAACTGTTTTGAATCGCATGCCATCTGACGATTATGCAATTGTTATAAGTGCAAATAGAACAATATGCCGGATGTTTCAATGCACCGACCATCGATGAAGCCGCAAGAGTTATTGTAGGTGATGAATTCAATTCACGCGATATTGTTTTGCATCGTCGAAATAATCAATTGCAGAGAGTTTGTGAAAGGCGTCGTTGCTACGACCCATTACAGTATCCACTTTTGTTTATTCGTGGAGAAAATGGATTTCATTTGAATATTGAAATGAGAAATGCCTTTACCTGCAAGTAATTATATTTTTTGTGATTTTCAATAATTTTCTTCAATTAAGAATTTAAAAAAATCTATTGACTTTTATTTAAGGTTTCGAAACTAATAAAAAAGTTAGTTCTATGAATTATTATTCATATCGACTTATGGTGCGTCAAAATGAAGTGAATTACATTTTCCATTGTTGCCAACTCTTTCATCAATTCGTTGTTGACATGTATGTCAAAATTGAAATGGAGAGGTTGAATTTTATCAGGTTCAATCAGAAGAAAATTCGTTCTGAAGAATACATCCATTTGCGAGATGAAGTAAACACTGATAGAAACGTTAATAATTTGGGCAAAATGATAATATTGCCATCGTCATATCAAGGCAGTCCGAGACACATGCATGAATATGCACCAGATGCCATGACGTATGTTCGTCACTATGGCCGTCCGGATTTGTTTATTACTCTCACTTGCAATGCAAAATGGACGGAGTTTAATGATAATTTGTTTACTGGACAAAATTCAACCGATGGACATGATATTACTGCCCGTGTGTTTAACCAAAAGTTAAAGGCGCTGATGAATTTCATTGTGAAAAACGAAATTTTTGGTAAGCTGTATGTTGGATGTACTCAGTTGAATGGCAAAAGCGTTGTTTACCGCATGCACATATCCTTATTTGGTTGGTTGACAAAATCACATCAGATCAAGTGGATGCTGTGATCCGGAATTGTATAATGTTGTTGTGCAAAATATGATCCATGGCCCCTGTGGCGAAAATAACATTCATTCTCCATGCCTGGTTAATGGAAAGTGTACTTAATGATATCCAATAACTTTAGTGTCGGAGACAGTCACTGGAATTGATGGGTATCCATTGTATCGTCGGCGGTCTGTTGAAGATAATGGTCGATGTATTGCCATCAAAGTACAAGGTCAAGATGTAGAAGTCGATAGTCGTTGGATTGTACCGTACAGTCCGTTGCTTTCGAGGGTATTCAAAGCGCATATCAACGTTGAATATTGTAATTCTGCTAAATATATGAAGTATATTTGCAAATACGTTAACAAAGGCATTGATAAGGCAGTGTTCAGATCTGCTGATCCGAATAGAAATGATGAAGTGTTTCAATACCAAATGGGACGATATATCAGTAGTAACGAAGCAATTTGGCGTATATTTTCATTTCATATACATGAAAGTCATCCAACAGTTCTTCATCTTGCTGTACATCATGAAAATGGCCAACGTGTGTACTTTACAGTAGCAAATGCTGCTGATAGAGAACTTTCACCGCCAAATACTATGCTAGTTGCTTTTTTTAAATTGTGTGCAGTTGATACTTTTGCTAGAACGTTATTGTATGCTGAAGTACCAACATATTTTACTTGGAACGCATAAAAAAGAGTTTCAGAGACGTAAGCAAGGAAGTCCTGTTAATGGTTATTCGAATGTGTTTTCCAGTAATGCTTTGAGCCGTGTTTATACTGTGCATCCAAACAATGATGAATGTTTTTATTTGCGGTTGTTATTGGTTAATGTACGTGGACATAAATCGTTTTTTGATTTACGAACGAGTTGATGGAATATTATGTGCTTCGTACCTAGAAGCTTGCCAAAAATTAAATTTATTTTAAAATGATTTGGATTGGGATGAACCTCTCGCTGATGCATGTATAAGTGCTCATCCAAATCAAATACGGACTTTGTTTGCAATTATTTGGGCTACGTGTTTTCCATCTAATCCATTGCATTTATGGAAAAAGTATCGAGACTATTTATCGAAAGATATATTGCATCGAGTTCGTCGATTGACTTTTGATCCAATGTTGGACTATACACCAGAAATTTACAATGATGCATTGATTGTGATTGAAGATTTGTGTTTGGGCATTTTTAATAAAGCATTAGCACATTTGGGATTGACATCACCTAATCGTTCTATGCATTATATTTGCGAGCTGGAGTTGCAAAAAGAATCGAGATACAATTGCGTCGAATTGAATGCATATGTTGTGGAGAATTATCCGAAATTAAATGTTGAACAAAAGGTGGTATATGATACAATCATTCGAGCTGTTGATAGTGGAACAGGTGGTTTTTATTTTGTTGGATGCACCAGGTGGTACTGGCAAAACATTTTAAATTTCTTTAATTTTGGCCACGTTGCGTTCTACAAATAAAGTTGCGTTAGCATTGGCATCGTCTGGTGTAGCAGCTACTTTATTCGATGGTGGTCGAATTGCACATTCTGCGCTTAAATTGCCATTGAATATGCAAGTTATTGAACCGCCAACTTGCAAAATTTCAAAAACATCTGGAACGGCAAAATTATTGCAGCGTTGTGACATAATTATTTGGGACGAATGTACAATGATACACCAAAAATCTGTCGAAGCGTAAGAACGAAGTTTGAGAGACATTATAAATAATGTTACATTATTTGGTGGTGCAGTGATATTATTAGCTGATGATTTCAGACAAACATTGCCTGTTATACCTATATCAACTCCAGCTGACCAAATCAATGCTTGCTTGAAATCTTCATATCCATGGATATCTATATCAACTTTGAAATTAACCACTAATGTACGTGTACAATAACAAAATGATCCATCTGCATCTACGTTTACTGACCAAATGTTAAAAATCGTAAATGGAGCAATGCACGTTGATGAATTTGGATTGATCACACTTCAGACGATTTTTGTCAATTCATGCAGTCCAAAGAAGAGTTCATTGAAAGTGTTTTTCCGCATATTGAGCAAAATGATAAGAGCCACGCATGGTTGAGCGATATAGCAATTTTAGCTACGAAGAACAAAGATGTCAATGAATTGAATTTTGCTATTCAATCGAAAATTCCTGGTGATTTGGTTTCGTATAAATCTGTTGATACCGTTACCAACGGAGATGAAGTAGTGAATTATCCTACTAAATTTTTGAATTCATTGGATTTGCCAGGAATACCATCGCATAATCTTCGACTGAAAGTTGGAGTTATGGTCATTATGCTACGGAATTTAAATCAATCACGTTTGTGCAATGGTACGAGGCTTGCTGTTAAAAAGCTCATGCCAAATGTTATCGAGGCAACTATCTTGACTGGTAAATTCAAAGTCGAAGAAGTTGATACCTCTGATATGCCATTTGAATTTAAACGTCTTCAATTTCCTATTCGTTTGGCCTTTGCTATTACGATCAATAAAGTTCAAGGTCAATCCTAATGAGTTTGCTGTGCGAATTTGGAGTATCCATGGGCAATTGTATGTGGCCTGTTCGCGTGTAGGAAAACCTTCGGTTTTGTATATCAACACCGAAAATATTAATAGCAAAACAAAAAACGTTGTTTAACACAGAGCATTACAATAAACAAATCTTAGGTTTGATTGAATTATAAATTGTAAATTGTTTTATTTTATTTCTATCTTATGCACTACGAAGTGTGAAATACTAGCAGCGAAGAAAAAAGGATGTCGTTGTTGTTTGTTTTTGCGCTGGAAAACAAATTGAAAAACATTGTTTATCACATCACTCTCTACTGATTTTTATTCCATTCAAATAAATCAGATTGGTAAATTTGAATTATTTTTGTCTTATTTTGTCTGCAGTTCATTTGAAGGCTTTAAATCGGGGCGAGACGAAGTTCGACTGGTCCGCTAGTATATATATATATATAGATACCCCGGTGGACGAAGGTGCAATTGAGAAAGGGAGTTTCGCTGAGAGCGAAAATAACAAATCTTAACTTTAAATTAGTAATTTTTTTTTTAATTTAAATTTTAACGTAGAATACCTAGCTTTTTGTTTGTAAGAATTAAGTTCTCCAATTGCTAGTTTTTTTTGATTATTATTAATTTGAAAATTTTGAAACAAAATAGGGTGATTTTAATATTTGGATCATTTGCTTAAGAACCTCAAAAACAAACATTCGTAAGTGCCAGTCCTTCCCCGTTCTGCCGCCACCACGACGTTGGGCACGAGTACAAAAGTGAGTACAAAAAAAATTGTCTATAAAGGAAAAAAAATATTAAAGAAATATTATATATTCTTATTATACGAGTACTTTGATTTTTAAAATTTTATGAGTGAATTTAGCTATTGAAATAGATACGAGTTGGAGAACTCTATTTGTACTGCTAGATTGTTTTAGACTTAAAAATGAATTTAAAAATTAATAAAACTATAATTTGAATTATTTCAAACCGTACAAAAATGGTGTGCTAATTTAATAGCTAAAGCTGTGCGGAGGCTTGCCAAAGCCGTCCGGGTGTTTTCCGCTTCTACGGACTAACTCGTGACTGGTTGGTCAACTTAGGGGCTATTTTTGTGAACTGTGGCCATGGAAATAGCGTAGGTTTTATCTTCGTCAACAGTCATCCGACGAGCGTTTGGAATTAAGGTTGGCGGTACCCGAGGGAAATAAAGTAGGTGCTTTAGTTATAGTTTAGGGATGTTTCTTAGGGTTTAGATTGTATTACTTAGTTTTTTTTATATATTCATTATTCTGGTGATGGGTTTTATTGGTGATGCGTGTTTTTTTTATTATTACTTATATAGTAAGTTTAGGTAGGTTAGTAAAGTTAGTTTTCCTTTTTCTTTTGTTATTATTTTTTTTTAATTTTTAAAAACCTCCACCATAGAAACCTTAGCTCCTAACAATGGCGAAAATTATAAGGCGACTCGAAGGTGATGATTTTTGATCATCTTCTTGGACTTGTCTTAGTTTCTATTTATTTTTAATCATTTTCATTGAAACAAATCTGAGGATGAAGAACTTCTGGACTTGTCATGGGTTGAAAATGGATGTCCAAAATCTTCCGGCCATGAGGCATAGATATTGTGAGGTAAATTGATGACCATGACTACACTGGAAGTGAACAATGTGGCAAGATTCCGAGTCCTGGCTGTACATAGGGTCACGTACATCCGGATTCTATTGTGAGGCAGACATTCGGATCTGATAGCCTTGTTTTCTGTGGAGGTTTATCCTGAACTCACAGCCATCCATTTATTAGGCTATTCGCCAGATATTATGTAGTGGTTGTAGGTGAGAGATAAGCCGAAGCAAATACTATATTTCAAAGGCACCAGTCACACAGGCAAATGTATATTAATTAGATCGCAACAACGACAATACCAAAGTATCACAGATGGAAAGGACACTTTGCCGAGTTTTCACACACCTAAGCGAATACTTATAAAACATAGCAAAATATTTTTGGTACAAATTTACATTTTTTTACTAATTTTTTTTAAACACTTATCTTTGAAATGTTCATATTATATTTTTTTTACATTGAAATTTTACATTTCTAAAAATTTTTGTATCTCTTTATGCTTTTAATTTTTTTATTAAACAAAGATTTTGATATTTATTTTTTTATATATTTTTTTTCTATGCTTCTTTTTATCATTTCTTTTTACATTGAATTTTGCTTTTTTTTATAGTTTTTTTTAAAGCCATTTTTCTTAACTACATTTTTTTATTATATATTTTTTTTAATTCCGCGAATACCATTTTATTAATATCAGTTTTTTTAGCTCCTAACAATTGCGAAAATTATAAGGCGACTCGAAGGTGATGATTTTTTTATCATCTTCTTGGACTTGTCTTAGTTTCTATTTATTTTTAATCATTTTCATTGACACAAATCTGAGGATGAAGAACTTCTGGACTTGTCATGGGTTGAAAACGGCTGTCCAAAATCTTCCGGCCATGAGGCATAGATTTTTGTGAGGTAAATTGATGGGTATGACTACACTGAAAGTGAACAATGTGGCAAGATTCCGAGTCATGGCTGTACATAGGGTCAGGTACATCCGGATTTTATTGTGAGGCAGGGATTCGGATCTGATAGCCTTGTTTTCTGTGGAGGTTTATCTTGAACTCACAGCCATCCATTTATTAGGCTATTCGCCAGTATTATGTAGTGGTTGTGGGTGAGAGATAAGCCGAAGCAAATACTATATTTCAAAGGCACCATTCACACAGGCAAATGTATATTAGTCGCAACAACGACAATAACAAAGAATCACAGATGGAAAGGAAATTTTGCCGAGTTTTCACACACCTAAGCGAATACTTATAAAACATAGCAAAATATTTTTGGTACACATTTACATTTTTTTTTACTAATTTTTTACATTGAATAATGTTTTTTTAATAGCTTTTTTAAAGCCATTTTTCTTACTTAATTTTTTTTTATTATATATTTTTTTTTAATTCCGCGAATACTATTTTATTAATATCAGTTTTTTTTTTATATAATACATCTTACATTTAAAATTTTTTAACTTAATTTGGTTTTTGAAAGCCTACATATTTTTGTATTCTTAATTTTAACATTTATTTTAACTTTGTTTTCAGTTTAATTTTTTTTTAATTTGTGAATTTGGATTTGTTTTTCTTTACTTTTTTTTAATAACATTTTTTTTAGTTTTTTTATTAATAATTTTTTTTAGATACATTCATTTCTTTTAAGTGAATATTTCTTTCGGTTTGCATACTATTTTTTGTTTGTTTTTTTTTGTAATTTTTTTTTGATTTAATTTTTAAATATTTTTCA
This sequence comes from Philhelius pedissequus, assembly GCA_910595825.1. Classification (NCBI taxonomy): domain Eukaryota; kingdom Metazoa; phylum Arthropoda; class Insecta; order Diptera; family Syrphidae; genus Philhelius; species Philhelius pedissequus. The sequence goes on from OU343160.1 coordinate 146,285,791, forward strand.
GATTTTTTCACATTTCATATTACAATTTCTTGTTTTTTTACCAATTGTTTAAATTTTTTTTAGCTATTTGATACACATTTTTTTTACAATTTTTGATTATTTGGTTGTTTTGGTTCAATTTCCTTTACACTTTCGTTCGTCATTCCACTTCTCCTCTCATTAATTTTTTTTATTTCGATAGTTTGGCTGTTAATTTTGTTTTGTTAGGTGTTAGTTTTTTTTTTTGATATTTTATTTTGGTTAGTAATGTCAGATAGTAGGAGAAAAGAAGGAGCAGTTCCAAAAGGGGCTCAAAAGAAAAGGTTCACACTTCAGTCGGAAGAGTTAGAGGAGGAGATTGGCGAATTTGCAGGGAGAGAACTTTGCACAGTAGGACCTACAATTACCGAAGAGACTGACGACTTAGACCAAAATTTTCACGACATTACGAACATAATACGGAACATGGAAATAGAAGAGACAGACAACGACTTACGAACTAATATATCAACGAACAGTGAACAGTACTTACTAAAGAACGAGAACAAATAACACAAAAAATTCACGAACTAGAACAAGAACGACAATGATTAGAACGAGAAAACAAACGAATTGAACGAGACAACAGAATTCGTTCAGAAACTGAATAAAACGACAAACATTCCAATAACGTACATTTGAATATTCCTTTGACATAACTCGACTTGTACGAAGGGATGCCAAAGGTGGCTTCTTTGACTGTCAAGCAAAGTGAAACTTAAACTTTGAGGTTTCTTGTTAATGGCTAGGTCGATATGTACAAGCGTTTTGACAAGAATATAAAAGAGGTGAATTCGCCATAGTCCTCAGATTTGTGTCAGATTTATACCACCATTTTGGCACGATTAAACATTTTTTTTGTTTAGTTGAGCGGGAGGCACAATTAGAAGTGGCAAGAACCAATTCTAGCGACGAGCTGAGCCGTGCAACCACCAGCGTGCCACAGCCACCTTCAATTGTGCCGAAAACTTCCATCGTCGGTAACAAGCTCCTAACAATGGCACCCAACGTGGGCGAAAACCTCCACCATAGAAACCTTAGCTCCTAACAATGGCGAAAATTATAAGGCGACTCCAAGGTGATGACTTTTTTATCATCTTCTTGGACTTGTCTTAGTTTTTAATTATTTTTAATCATTTTGATTGACAAAAATCTAAGGATGAAACAATTCTGGTCTTGTCATGGGTTGAAAATGGCTGCCCAAAATCTTCCAGCCATGAGTCATAGATTTTTGTGAGGTAATTGGATGGCCATGACTACACTGGAAGTGAACAAGGTGGCAAGATTCCGAGTCCTGGCTGTCCATAGGATCAGGTACATCCGAATTTTATAGTGAGGCAGAGATTCGGATCTGATAGCCTTGTTTTCTGTGGAGGTTTATCTTAAACTCACAGCCATCTATTTATTAGGCTATTCGCCAGATATTATGAAGTGCTTGTGGGTGATAGATAAGCCGAAGCAAATTCTAGATTTCAGAGGAACCAGTCACACAGGCAAATGTACATTAGAACGCAACAACGACAATACCAAAGGATCATAGATGGAAAGGAAACTTTGCCGAGTTTTCACACACCTACGAGTAAGCGAATACTTATAAAATATAGCAAACTATTTTTTGGTGCAAATTTAATTTTTTTTTATTAATTTTGTTTCAACATTTATCTTTGAAATTTTCATCTTATTTTTTTTTTAAATTGAAATTTTACATTTTTTTATCTTTTTATTCTTTTAATTTTTATATTAAACAAAGAGTTTGATATTTATTTTTTTTGTATACTTTTTTCTATTCTTCTTTTTATCATTTCTTTTTTGATTATTTTTTACATTGAATTATGTTTTTTAATAGCCTTTTTAAAGCCATTTTTCTTACCTAAATTTTTTTTATTATATATTTTTTTTAATTTCGCGAATACTATTTTATTAATATCAGTTTTTTTTATACAATACATCTTACATTTAAATTTTTTTAACTTAATTTTGTTTTTGAAAGCCTACATATTTTTTATTCTTAATTTTAACATTTAATTTAACTTTGTTTTCATTTAAATTTTTTTTAATTTGTGAATTTGGATTTGTTTTACTTTTTTAATAACATATTTTTTAGTTTTTTCGTTAATAATTTTTTTTAGATGCATTCGTTTCTTTTAAGTGAATATTTCTTTCGGTTTGCATACTATTTTTTGTTTGTTTTTTTTTTTTAATTTTTTTTGATTTAATTTTTAAATATTTTTCAGATTTTTTTCACATTTCATATTACAATTTCTTGTTTTTTTACCAATTGTTCATGCCATCCTCGATTGTAGTCAGATTAATTTAGCCTGTGCCACCGCACTGATTTAGTGCTAAGCTGTGCTACCGCACATACGACAATTTGGCAGCACCCATCATCTACTACAATCGAGGATGGCAGCCAACGTAAAAAGGAAAAACCCCCATTGTAAGTTGGTGGGCATTTCCGGATTTGCCACTAATTCTTCCCTTTCGTTTGTTGGTTTCCAGAGCAAGCACTTCGTGCTCTCTGTTTTTAAAAAGAAAAAAATGTATAATAAATAAATTCATGTACGTACACAAATATAACTGCTTAAAACCAAAGATAATTTTCTCAAAGTGATATTGAAACTATTAAAGTTTTGAAGACTTGAATGATGCACACATTTGCAATATCGCAATTGTTGCAGAAATTATTTTTTACTCCGACTTTTTTTGTCATGAGTTATATTGCAACAACGTCCTCCACCACAAAAGGTCTAATTTCTTCTCCAACTTCGCATTTTCCAACAACGCTAATTGTATGGCGTTTAGTCCTTGACTAAGTCCTAAGCCGAGCCACATTGGGCCAAGTCTTGGGCCGATAAGTCAAGGCAACTATCATCCATTCGGACAGACGCACGTCCGCCAGCAAGACAATTATCGCCAGATCCGGACAGACGCACGTCCGCCAGCAAGACAATTATCACCAGAATCGGACAGACGCACGTCCGCCATCAAGACAATTATCACCAGAATCGGACAGACGCACGTCCGCCAGCAAGGCAATTATCGCCAGATTCGGACAGACGCACGTCCGCCAGCAAGACAATTATCACCAGAATCGGACAGACGCACGTCCGCCATCAAGACAATTATCACCAGAATCGGACAGACGCACGTCCGCCAGCAAGACAATTATCATCCATTCGGACAGACGCACGTCCGCCAGCGTAAGTACAAATCAACCCAGGCATCCACGCCAACATTGGTCCATCGGAGCCGGATCATCAGATCATCATTGCATCACATGACTATATTCTAATTATATTATTATATTACATATATATTACATTTTCAATATCAAATGTACATACATTTATTTTTTTTTTTTCGTGGCAATAATTACTAGAAATTTGATAAACGCGTTCTTTGATTATTGGTCGGTTGAATTTTGGTTCGCTCGGGTCGTACCCATTTTGATAGAAAGTTTTCGCTCTGTTTGCACATGTACCACGAGTCGGTCGGTTTGAAATCCGTGACATCAAAATAGTGCTTTTTCGCTCAGGTGATTTTAGGTTATTCTTTGTTTTCATTCGGTACGATATTTTAAGTGTTGTTGTAGACACAATTTTCGTGGATTTGGTTAGACAACCGGGCTTCGGCAACATTACTGCGATTAGGTACACATTTTTCATTTTTCGTTTAGCGGTCGTGAACTCAACCAGAGTACCTTCTGTGACATTAATAAATTTGACCGGTTGATTCTTAATTTTTTTTTTGTTAAGCGTAAGCTTCGTTTAATAAACCTAGTCTCCATTAACATGGCTAGCAACCAAGACCTACGTGAATTCATTCACGCTGCTGATCAATTGGTCAAATATTCCGCAACAAATTTACAGTCCACTGCTTAAACCTTCACTTTCCAATAAACAACATCTTCGAAGTTGTAACAAATTTTTAGCGATGCCTGTTTCGGATAAGGCTGAGGTTATTCAGAATCACAATCTGTGTTTTAATTGTTTTGCTCCGGACCATCGGTCACACAAATGTACGAGTCGTTTCTCATGCATTACGTGCGGAAAACGACATCATACCCTGTTACACAGAGGTCCTGACAGTACGACTATGGAGCAACAGAACAGCAGAGATTCAGTAGTCCCATTCAATGGACGAGTGTCACATGCTTCCAGCATTGATACTTCCAATCAAACACCCAGTTTTACTCCGTCAAAGCCAAGTTTTTCACATGTCCCCGACATTAATTCTGCAAATAATTTACAGGCTACGCATGTTAGGTTTTCGCCAAATTCAAGTCTGCCACATGTTTCCGACATTGGTACACATCTTCGAAGTTGTAACAAATTTTTAGCGATGCCTGTTTCGGATAAGGCTGAGGTTGTTCAGAATCACAATCTGTGTTTTAATTGTTTTGCTCCGGACCATCGGTCACAAAAATGTACGAGTCGGTTCTCATGCATTACGTGCGGAAAACGACATCATACCCTGTTACACAGATGTACTGACAGTTCGACTATGGAGCAACAGAACACCATAGATCAGTAGTCCCATTCAATGGACGAGTGTCACATGCTTCCAGCATTGATACTTCCAATAAAACACCCAGTTTTACTCCGTAAAGGCCAAGTTTTTCACATGTCCCCGACATTAATTCTGCAAATAATTTACAGGCTACACATGTTAGGTTTTCGCCAAATTCAAGTCTGCCACATGTTTCCGACATTGGTACACATCTTCGAAGTTGTAACAAATTATTAGCGATGCCTGTCTCGGATAAGGCTGAGGTTGTTCAGAAGCACAATCTGTTTTAATTCCTTTGCTCCGGACCATCGGTCACACAAATGTACGAGTCGTTTCTCATGCATTACGTGCGGAAAACGACATCATACCCTGTTACACAGAGGTACTGACAGTACGACTATGGAGCAACAGAACAGCAGAGATTCAGTAGTCCCATTCAATGGACGAGTGTCACATGCTTCCCGCATTGATACTTCCAATCAAACACCCAGTTTTACTCCGTCAAAGCCAAGTTTTTCACATGTCCCCGACATTAATTCTGCAAATAATTTACAGGCTACGCATGTTAGGTTTTCGCCAAATTCAAGTCTGCCACATGTTTCCGACATTGGTACACATCTTCGAAGTTGTAACAAATTTTTAGCGATGCCTGTTTCGGATAAGGCTGAGGTTATTCAGAATCACAATCTGTGTTTTAATTGTTTTGCTCCGAACCATGATGATGATGATGATGATGATGATGATGATGATGATGATGATGATGATGATGATGATGATGATGATGATGATGATGATGATGATGATGATGATGATGATGATGATGATGATGATGATGATGATGATGATGATGATGATGATGATGATGATGATGATGATGATGATGATGATGATGATGATGATGATGATGATGATGATGATGATGATGATGATGATGATGATGATGATGATGATGATGATGATGATGATGATGATGATGATGATGATGATGATGATGATGATGATGATGATGATGATGATGATGATGATGATGATGATGATGATGATGATGATGATGATGATGATGATGATGATGATGATGATGATGATGATGATGATGAGAT